>CM068957.1:41566310-41578504 GCA_035128595.1 Eptatretus atami
ACACCTAAACTTCACAACTCCCTAATATATGATGAACTATTTAAGCATAGGGAAGCTAAGTATTATATTTGTAAATTTTCTTTCATTCATTTTATGCATATTTTCCCTCTTCGATTTCATTTTACTTTGTTAATATTGTTTATTATTATTTTATTGTGTTTTGTTTTGATTTAATAAACAGCTCAAACTAATAACTTAAGACTAGTTTATTGTTTGAAAATGAATGATAAACATGTATTTAACTTCACTCGTTTTCTGATAATTTCTTTATTTGATGTCAGCTGCTTCAATCAGTCAACCAATCAAACAGTCTAAGTGTGAAACTGCGTCACAGTCACAATCCCAATTTTGTTAAACTTCCACCTTACATTATGCGCCAATATCGTGTTGTTATACCGTCAAGAAAGCTCGCAAGTCTATGGTACATGCATGTACCTGCGGTACCAGTATTCAGTTGGCCAGTTCACAGCTGCTCATACTTGGCCTTCACTTCAGTGAATAAATGGCGATTTTCAGTGCAAATAACCACGAATAATAACATGTACAAAAGCTGCTTTAAGCTTATAGGCTAATTACTTTATAAATTAAAAAGGCACAATGGTGTGACCGTGTATTTTGGAGCCGCATCACTTGACAAAAGCTCAAAATGGACTAGGTGAAACACGTGTTTCGTGAAACAACAACAACGTCGCACTCGCGACAGTGCAAGTTTAGACCAATTACTGATGGCCAGAAGCTTACCTCCCATGTCTTTGGACATCTTCGAAAATCCAAAGTCAAACAAGGATTTTCGTTTCGATGCCATTGTTTCGGCACCGAAACTGCGAGGCTACAAAAGTTTATTTTCTTGAGATCATTGCTGTATGGTACCAGGGTATCAGACAACAGTCCAAAACGAGGCTAAAGCAGAGAACTCTCTATTGCAGGAGACGTGTTTTAGCTGCTTGTGTTCTTTTCACGTCAGTGTTGTGCTCGACCTGGCGAGAGTACTAACAGTAAAAGTAAGCCCGCTTTATCGAAATACTAATGTGTTTTCGTCTCGGATTTCAAAACAGGGGGTGTAGAGATTTCGTGGTGTTTCCGAACAAAAATATATGGTGACAAAAAAAAAATATATATATATATATATCGATAAATCGCGCTGAAGTAGGCGGCGACCTTTGACATTTTTTCTCTGAGTAGACGGCTGCGGGTCGCCGTAACCGGCTTCTAAGGAAACCCTGTAGTTCCTGTAAGGATGGCAGTACAGATATTGCTATGACTAGTACGTCCGTGTCATTAGCCTTAATGATAATGGACTTGCTACCATCCGTCGTTGCATCCTGGCGTATACAAATATTCATGTGTCAGCTACTTCATGACAACATGGAGACACAGCATCCAGTGACTTCCTTGTGCTAATGGCATCTTCTCCTTTTGTGACAATGACTGCGCTTGTCGTCTGTGCTTCACACATCTTTTCCGCAAGGAAGTGAAACAGCTCGGTCTTGTTGCTGTCATCTCGAAGAAAGCTTCTCCAGTTACTTGGGGTCTTACTGGTTCCTGTCACTCTTCTCTTGATTCCTTGCCCTTTTTCGACCTTGCCTCGGACTTCAGACGACTTCTTGTACACATCAAACACTACGTCCACCTCTCGTACGTGGCACCATAGGATTCCACCTTTGGGATGATGTCTTCTTTAGCATAGTCATCAAATATCTTTGAAGTGTGTAGAGGTAGGGCATTGATAAGTGCTGAGCCATCAATGATGACTGAATCTCCCCTTGGTTCTCTGTCTGGGATGTTCACTTGCGCTTCAAGAATTTCAGCCAGCTGTGACTTCAAATTTTTTAGAAGTTTTTTTTTTTTTTTTTCAAAATTTGGATTTTCAAATGGCCAATCGGGCAGATTTGATCAGAAAGCCCTGCAGACAGAAATCAAATTTGATGCTTGTATCATAATTTGCACGATTTTTCTACTATCTACTACACTATATCCCTTTGCTGATCTCAAAAATGAACTCTCTGCCTGGAGCTTTTTATTTATTTTTCATACAAGATGTCTATTCTCACTGAATCTCTGGATGAGGATCAGCTGGTGCATTCCTGAATTGATTTCTGATCAGCCTTTGTGAGAGGGGGTGGGGGTCGTCTCTTGAGCCTTGGGTTTCATGAGAGCTGGTTGTGGCCTCGGAGTTCTCTGCAGGGCCAAGTCCATCCTCATCTTATGCCGTACAAGGCCTTCATACTCCAGGAGCCAAGGGGTGTTCGCATGCTAAAAAGGGCCCTAAGTTACCCACTATTTTCTGAAAGAGCATCACCTGGGGCATCATTTTTAGCGAGGGTAGACATTCTGTAACCCGGCAGTAATCTTGCTAGGGATGGTTTTGTAGCTATCGACCATACTGAAAGTTTCCGCAAAAATTTGGGGTAGGGGAAATTCAAATCTTCATAACTCAGTAAGGAAATGAGCTATTTGCATGAAATACCCTCAAAATGTAGCTTATAGGGTATGCTACAAGATGAAAGTAAGAAAGATAAAATTGGGTCAAGGTCACCAGAGGTCAAGCAATGACCTAATTTGACACTTGCTTAAAATCTGGGCCTTTAAAAACTTAAAATTACACCAGATCCCAGTTGTAAACTGTTTTATTCTTTTATTTGCAGATTCTAGTAGAGTACTACATAGGAAAGTTTTAAAAAATTATTTGAAGAAAAAAACTTATGTTTTAACCCCTCAGGCCCAAGACGAAAATATTGGAAAATCGCAAAAATGCCGTTTTTAAGCATTTTACCGCTAAACAATTTGATATGATGAATTGTTCAAATAACCAAAGAAAATCAGTTGCGGTGACACAGGGCTATCATGCAAAACCCACAGGAGTAAAACTAAACCAGTAAAAATCCTCATTGCTGTTTCACTGAAGTTCACAACCTAGGAAAGTTTCTTAATGAAAGTGGAGCTGACAGTCAAACCACCGTGAAATCTGATTGAATCTATTCTGCATGATGATCTATCCTACATTCTTGCACCCCTTGCCTGAAGCTTGGCATTGACAGTAAGGGCAGCACTGATGCCACGCTTCCCGCAGGAACAACTTTTTGTTGCACATGAAGTGCATGTGCATGGCATTGGAAAGTGATCTGGCAGCAAAATTTGATCCCGCACTGGACGCAGTAGGCCATCCTGTTCAAAGAACTGAAGTCTTTGGGATCAAGATGTGGATTATCCAAACAGTGTGTCTGCATGTACGACACATAGACAGCCCTCTGAAATATGGCCTCTGATCAATCTGCTGGTTGGTGGAAGGTCTAGGATTGTTTTGGAACTGTGGTGGAATATGTGGTATCTGAGGTGGTCCATTGTTTGACAATCACTTGGAGCTTTTCAATGGATAGACCTGCACCAGAAATTCTTCCACTAGGTTGAAATCTGTATCATATGGATTCCTGGCAAAGTTGGAGAATTTCTCAGGCTTGGCCTTCAAACCCGCCGCTTTCGTTCCGAATTTACTTGTCGAGTCCATCCAGTCAGGTGATGAAGTGGGATGATAACTTTGCACTTCTCTGGGCCCATTCTAGTTGCCAACGTATGGAGGGGAATATATCTTGTGGTGGTGTTGCAATGCCAGCCTTTATCCACAATTCCTTTAACCCATGTGCCTTCATAATACTCCAGTGATGCAATCAAGAACTACCACATCTGTGTCATTAGAAAGCAGAACAACTCGTTCTGCCCGCAGTTGGTAGCATTAAGTGCATGTGGGATTGTTCTCACATCTGCTTCTTCAATGTCGAGATCCAAATCTGGCACAGGGGTTGGGTCACTGCCATTGAAAATGCCCTGACATGGGTCAATATTGGGTGAGAATCCAATTCCACTCAAACGATATCAGTCATTGGCCTTGGGTGTGCTAGTACATAGTTTCTCAAGAGTCCCTGGAGCTTTGACTTGTTCGCAGATGATGCCCAGAAAGCGTCCATAGAAACTGGCAGTGGTGTCTCTTCACAAATGACATTCAAATCAATTGGACTGCACCTTTGTCTTCTCTGACGTTCACTGTCTTTTACGGAGCCTTCCACGTATGTATCGAAGACGAAGTCAATACGATTGGAATCTTTACTCAGTCCATATGCCATCTGTAGGAACCGTGCACAAAGATCTCCAAACGTCTTCAAGGATGATGTGTTCATTTGGCGTAAACAACACATCACATCAACGACGCTAGCAGTTTTCACTTTTTTCCATTCATCTGGGGGCAGATAGTCTTTCTTCTTGTCTAAATGCTCATCCTCCAAGCTTTGCAAAGTTCACTTTTATTTGGCTTCGACATAGTCCTTTCTCATCAAACAGGTAGCTTTTCTCAATTAAGTCATGCCTCAGCAGTTCCTTCATATCTATTTTCTCATCTAGCAATGTCAAATATCTTTTGAGCTTTAGCAAGTTTTTTGCTTTCCTGTTCTCCAACCTGCTGCTTTCCTTTCTCTGGTTTCATTGATTTGAATGTCTTCAAGTTATTCCTGTGGATTGGGTCAAACAGTGATTTTTCCTTTTTGACCAACCGTTCACGGCGGAACTTGTCATAGAGATCGCTGGATTTCGTCTTGAAATTCAGAAGGTCATCACGGATTTCACTTGACACATTTTCTTGGGTAAGAATGTTGTGCAACTTTGGCTGCTCCACCTGAATGTCTGCTTCAGACACACCTGCTGGGTTTTCATTCTGTTTGATGTATTCTATTACATCACGAGCTAACTTTTCAGAGTTCAACGTAGCCGAGACATTGAACTCATGACCAACTGTAAGTTCAGTACTTGGGAGTGAAACACCACTGATCTGCCGTTGAATATTGACCACTGCCAACATTTCATGATATATTATCTCCCACTGAGCAACGAATTTCTTCTTCTTGGTGCTACCTATGATTCCACTGGCACTCTTCTGTGACCTATTGATGGTCTGTTCTAGGCACATGTCACTCCAATCGCATTGAATTTTCCAGCAGTCCTCTTTATGCTGACTTTCCGGCAGCAAAGTTCTCATACACGTCTGGTGCATCTTCTGCAGTCTCCGCATATCTCCAAGTAGACTGATGCCCATCGGTAATAGTTGGTGCGGTCACATCCTGCAAAGATTGGCAGGGCGGACTGGATGCTTTGAAGGTGTAACTGCCAGTTCCCTCCCGGTCTGCTCTGACGAGGTCCTTGAGGATAGAAACCATCTCAACGAATGTATCCCAGAAGACAAAGGTCTCAGAGTTATTCCGTAGATCTGACCGAAGGGCATTGAAGTCATCGATCATGCGCGAGGAGTCTACAAATCTATCAAGAAGACGTTTGCTCCGCTCTCTGTCTTTTTCAGACACTGCATCTTTTAGTAGCTTCAGCATCTCCAGTTCATCCATGTAAGCTGACGTACCCTTGCACTGAAAGAACCTCGCCCACTGTAACTCTCAATGCTCTCAGCCAAAAGCATCAATCCTTTCAATGAACGAACATAATGTGAACCATCTATGACAGATCGTACTACATTAGGACAAAGCCTTGGACTCTGTAAGGATAGTTTCCGCCCCACTTCCATCTATGAACTTTCCTATTGCACCATGAGCACCTTTATCAAGTGAAAGGACCCTAAAACTAAGACTATGTTTTCAAATTCCTGTGGGTTTTGCATTGTATATTTGTCGAGCAAACTGATAGACCCCCTCGTCACATGCCACCGGGAGGTGGGTCTGCTCTAGTTTCCCAAGAATTTCCTGGAAGTTTTTTAACGCAGTGTACACCGTTGCATGTTCTGTTCCTGGATAGGGTAGTACGGTAAGAACCCTACTATCTTTACAGGAAGGTTCTCATTAGTGACAAAGAGTTAAAGGCACTCCAGGACGGCATGGTCTGCTTTTCACAGGTCTCACCGACTTCATCACATCAGCAGGTCCATCCTACCTACTACCCAGGCTACATCCTTTGCCCTAACCTGCCTTATATTCACCTCATTCATCTGTGAAATGCTCCTCAGGAACTTCATACAAGGTTGAAAGAGTTGGTTTCTTTGATACCTTGTAGTATTTCCTGAGAACCTGGCAACTTTAGTTCTTCTTTAAATTGCGATCCTGTGTGATACATTTGTCTCTGACCTTTTGGGCTTACCATTCATAGTTTCAGGTTTGTCCTGCATTAGGACCATTACCGTATCATGGTACCCCTATACCCGACAACGTGCCTTCCTCGTGATCAAATTTATCGAAAGCCCCCTGGTAAACTCTTTACTATCAAAATTACTAGGAAGAGGGGCCCCACCCTGACTGGATTCAATAACATATAATGCCATGTCAGAATGATAACGCAGGATTTCATCGTAACTTACGGCCAGCCAAACCTATTGAGACTTGATACCAATATTTTGGACCTACAGGCATTGTAAACGGCTTCAGAATTCAGCATATGAAGGGGGGTACGTTTTCTACCATTGTTCAAAATGAAAAATATCACTTGGAACACAGACAGATCTTATCATGCTTAGCGTTTCTGAGTCAATTTCAGAGTCTTCCAGATTTGCCTCAGCGCCTTCTCCATCTCAAATCAATATCAACATCAAACAATCCTGAGAAGAAATGTCCAACCTGATCTGGAAGGACTATGCATTGTAAGCATCCTCTAATTCAGTAGAGTCACAAAATTTGTCATCAAGTTCAAAGTCATGTTTTCATAATGCACTGCCGTAAACCTGCCGCAACGTTTCAAAACATCTGCGTTCAAGTCACAATCATTTCCACTGACATGCCTGATTGTACCTGCGGTGTATTAGCACCACTCTGAAAAACATAGTGGGCAACCTACTAGAACCTGGAGGCGAAAAGAATGACAACTCTTTTTTGTACACACTGATTAGGTACATTTTCACATCTCTGTTTGTGAACTTGTAGTTCAGTTGCTTTTCATTAGAAGACATGTTGCAACGATCGGCTACAAATGACAGGTCGTGACATTTCCCAGAGTACAATCCAGGTTCTATATCTTTCAATACATCCTGAAATATATCCAACTTCCGCTGACCAGCTGCTTGCGACCCTGAGAGTTTTTCTCCTTTTCTTATATAGTTCCGAATACATGTCTTATGGCTATACACAGGTCAGCTCCGAATACTGCATTTGCATCCTGCAAGTCTGAAGTTTTGGTATATACCTCGTCCTGCAGAAGCAAAGCTGCTTTCAGGAAGGCATCAGCCTCCCTTTTTCTGAGATGCGATATTTTGAGTAATCATTGTTGTGTTGGCATTCTCCACATATCACACACTTTTGTGAGAAAATGTCAACATCATCAGGCTTACATGCAGAGTCTCTAGGTGCAGTTGATGATCTAGACTAGAATCTGAGTTGATGAGCCCTGCTGTGTACTTGGATCAGGAGATTCGGGACGACTACAGCCTGCTAACCCAATCCTATCAGGGTCTTTTTCAGAGTATATTGTTTATAACATTCATTACTAACATGGTAAACAATTTTACTATTGTCGACCTGCTGAAGTCTATCATACAAACATCTTTCGAATAGATGCTGCTTGAACAATCCGTTCTGTGCCCGTATCACTGCCTGTAGTATTAAGGTTGGCTGATCCGTTGACAAATGATGCATTTTTTCTATATCAACAGGTGGATGTGGGCTTGGTGATGGTGTTGATCTCTCAAGCGTTTAGTTGGTAAACTAGCCATCTCACACATGCACAGTGCCTGAAAATCAACAGAGGAAATTTTCTTACTACTGACTCCGACATTCATTTTCAATGTGTACGCAATCTATTGTGAAAACTGTACACGTACTTAAGATACTCATTCTGAACATGCAAGCAACATCTTCTCATCTCTTCACATCAAATGCCCAATAGCTTTAAATTACATAAGAGAGTACCCACCCATGGGAGGCTACATGATGTATTTTATCTAATCTATCCATCTACTCACCTAGAAATGCATGATTTTAATGAAAGAAACTTTGGAACTCTGATGAGTGGCTTCACGGACACACCCAAAATGTACAGTGTAGAAATGAGGATTCCCTAAAGGTGCTGACTCACTGATTCTCAGGCCCAATGGCCCAATGCACAGGGAGTAAGGTCAGTTCACAGGCAGTAGGATAAAAACCTGTGAATGATAAGCTGAAATACGTTCAACACCATTCATTCAGCTCCTACTCCTACCTCCCTACCCCTGCCCTTCCCCCAGGGACCCCTGTTCCCTCTAAACAGACATTATGATAAGTTTCTTACTATTTAATCTGTGTTTCATAAAGATTTAGGGGGTTTATCTCTTTTGATACACTTTCAAACAGCCCACATAACTTGCCTAAAATCTTGAAAAATTGCATTTTGGCATTTTTTCGATATTTTGACTTGAAAATAAAAGGGTTAAAGTGTGTGTTTTTTTCTTCAAATAATTTTTAAAAACTTTCCTATGTAGTACTCTACTAGAATCTGCAAATAAAAGAATAAAACAGTTTACAACTGGGATCTGGTGTATTTTAAGCAAGTGTCCAAATTAGGTCATTGCTTTGACCTCTGGTGACCTTGACTTGACCCAATTTATCTTTCTTACTTTCATTTGTAGCATACCCTATAAGCTACATTTTGAGGGGTATTTCATGCAAATAGCTCATTTCCTTACTGAGTTTGAAGATTTGAATTTCCCTACCCCAAATTTTTGCGGAACTTTTCAGTATGGTCGATAGCTACAAAACCATCCTAGCAAGATTACTGCCGGGTTACAGAATGTCTACCCTCGCTAAAATGATGTCCCAGGTGATGCTCTTTCAGAAAATAGTGGGTAACTTAGGGCCCTTTTTAGCATGCGAACACCCCTTGGCTCCAGGACTATCATTGAATGTCATAGTATGGCTCCCAATGCTGTTGTCTGTTTCCCTTCTCTCACCCACCCTCCCTTGTGTGGAATCAAAGGCCCTCCATGGTAGAAGCTATCTCTGGGTAAACCTGTTTTCTTTAGGCACATTGGTAGCTTCAAATTATTTTGACCACTCTTCTGCTCTTGCTCCCCCCTCACACTTGCAGGCTCCAGGTTTCATGCATTCTCCTCAAACTTCCATCTTACTCTCAAAGTCTTAATGCTGATCATTAATTCTTTCACATCTACTCTCACATATGGAACTACCTTCCTGAGCTGTTTCAACCTTTTTCCTCCATAATTAAATCTCATTCCAAATAATTCTGGGTCTCACAATTCTTTCTGGCTTTTGCTAACCAGCTGAGACCATGTTCCACCCATCAGCGAGCACAGTCCTGCTTTGCGCCCGTCATACTGTACGAATCTGGAAGCTTACTGCACTCAACATTCAGGTCTTATAGAACAGTTATATCGGTAAGTAGTGTTATCTAGATAGGGTCTTTCCCCTATGTCTAATGGGAATTAAGTATGCATGCGCTGCGAAGTTATTTTATAGATAGGATTTTTACACTTAATACAACAACACACCCTTCACCTTCACTCCATCCTGACGCCATTACGCTCGCGGTGGGCGTAGTTCAGGAGGACTTGCGCGGCTCTCGACCAATCAGGGAGATGCGAGCAGTTGCCGTCGGTCGGCCAATGGGCGCAGAGCGAGCTCCAAGAGAGCAAAGCCTCTTCGGGGGCGGGAAAATCGAGACCCCGACCAGTCATGGAGAGACGACAGATTTCCCCGGCGAATGAGGTGTTGCGGAGGGGTGAGACACGTTGCCCGCCCACGACGCGCGGAGGGAAGAAATAGACGTGCGGTGTCCTGGGGTCTGCTCTCGTCTCGTCGCTGTCTTCTGGTCTCGTCCTGTCGCTGCTTCTGAGGTCTGCTCTCGTCCTGTGCTGTACTTCTGGTCTCTTCCTGTCGCTGGCTTCTGGTCTCGTCTCGTCGGTGCCTTCTGGCCCTGGTCCTGTGCTGGCTTCTGGCCTCGCTCGTCGCTCTTCTGGTTCTGTCTCGTCGCTCTGGTCTCCGTCTGTGCCGGAGGAGCGTGGGGAGCCCGACGCTGCCCTCAGGTAACCAAGGTTGGCTTGCAGCAGCATCGAGTTGCGGCTTCGAGTCCCCGATCCAGGGACGGCGAAGACCGCACGAGGCGGGAAGGCCAGAGATACTCTGGTTCCCAGCTCATCTTCCTCGAGCTGGGAACCTTCAATAAAGGCCTGCAGCCATCACTTATTTTTGGGTATTTTGTGTGTGTTGTGTTGTGGGGCCTTGGGCCCATCTGTAAGTAGCAATTGTTTAAGTGCTTGTACATACTTGCATTGCTTAGTCGGGTTTAACTCTGCTCTTTACGTGCTTCCCTTCCCCCCCATTATAAATAAATCCGCTGTTAAATGTTTCAGCTCGTTCTGTCCTTTCTTCATTGGTTTAGCACGGTGCGTGTTGGGGGATTAAAAAGGCTGTTGCTGCCATAGTTGTGCATTTGACGATGGGACCTCGGTAACCATCCGCGTCGGTTCCGCACGGGTCGAGCACAGCAATGGCTCGTCCCGTTCGAGCTCCGTCGGGGTGTGAGTTCCTTGGTAGGTCGCCACGTGGGTCTTTAGGTATTTTGAAGTTTGGCAAATAACCTGTCCCACGCGGCTAATTATTGCATTTACTGGTCCTGTAAGGGACCCGTACCTTGGGAGGTTATCGGAAAGGTACGATCTAGATTCCGGGTGTTCGTGGAGCCGACTCACTGCTCCATCTAGCGGTCGTGCTCGCCGCCGACACCCGCCACACAATACATCCACATTGTTTTAGCCTTTTCGCCTATCTCTCTTTCTATTGAGTGCAAGCCTTGGCTGCTGGTTGCATCATTGGTTGGGACCGTGGCTATGCCGCTGATGCAGTGTCCCCCTTACCAGTAACACTGGTGCTCATTTTGCGACCTTGAAGGTGACAGGCTGGAGTCAACCTCCTGTGCATTTTAATTCAGCGGCCAAGGGCTTGAACTCAGGACCTAGGATCCCAAGTCGCCACTTAACGACTAAGCAACACCAGGCTCTCTCTCCTATTATTCTGCTCTGTTATATAAAACACCTACACGCATCACACGTGCTTGCATATGGGTAGGTTTTTATTTTTTCCTGCTTTGTTCAAGATTCATCCAGATATGTTTTTCAAATATTTGTACATGAATGATGCAGTCTATCATATGATAAGGTAGATTTGTTCTGTTTTGAGTCTTTAACCTTGCTTATTCTCATATATTATTGTTGGAAAATGCAATTGATGCCTCACCACATTTGAGTAAACAGGCAGTAAGGTAATGCTTTCAAGGCATACCTGTTGTCAGCAAAGAAACCCATTGTTCTTCCTTTGCCATCCTGCTGAGTGGACTGGGATTAAGGACGAGTAAGGGAAACTTGGTGGCTTTGCAGGTTTGTTTAACCAACTTTATCTTTGAAATATCAACGGTACATCAGATCACACTTTCCTTCAAATCAAGGTTCTTGTAACCCACCCCTCCCCCTTTCCCCACCCCATAACAACTTTTACATGCAATTTCAAATGAAAATAAATAATGTGTTTTTGATGTTATAAGAAGCCAGCTGGAGTGATGGATGGCTGTAGCACATTCCAGAATTCGCTTGCACATGTAAATCCCGACACATTGCCCCTTATCCACCCTTTAACAGTTGCTCTGGGCTTTCTCATACAGCTTCTCTCCGAGGTGTTCAAGTTGCTTGCGCATTTCCAGATCCTTGAAGTGATTCTGGGGAACGTTTTTCAAGCCATAAAAGAATGCCATAGAGGAAAGCCTGCTTAGCCCAGTGCTCGTTGTTGACCCTGCAACGGATGGTTAAGGAGGAATGTCAACAGGGAAGGAATGTTTATTTCTTCATTTAATTTTTTTCTTTGTAAAACCTGGTTTAGTTGTGATGTATATGTTTTATGTATATCCACTGCACGTGCAGGACCAATTACTGATGGCCAGAAGCTTACCTCCCATGTCTTTGGACATCTTCGAAAATCCAAAGTCAAACAAGGATTTTCGTTTCGATGCCATTGTTTCGGCACCGAAACTGCGAGGCCTACAAAGTTTATTTTCTTGAGATCATTGCTGTATGGTACCAGGGTATCAGACAACAGTCCAAAACGAGGCTAAAGCAGAGAACTCTCTATTGCAGGAGACGTGTTTTAGCTGCTTGTGTTCTTTTCACGTCAGTGTTGTGCTCGACCTGGCGAGAGTACTAACAGTAAAAGTAAGCCCGCTTTTATCGAAATACTAAT
>CM068957.1:41578609-41594545 GCA_035128595.1 Eptatretus atami
GTGTCATTAGCCTTAATGATAATGGACTTGCTACCATCCGTCGTTGCATCCCTGGCGTATACAAATATTCATGTGTCAGCTACTTCATGACAACATGGAGACACAGCATCCAGTGACTTCCTTGTGTTGCTAATGGCATCTTGGAATTTCTGTTCTGCACGGCTTTCTGATCAAATCTGCCCGATTGGCCCATTTGAAAAATCCAAATTGAAAAAAAAAAAAAAAAAACTTCTTAAAAAAATTTGAAAGTTCACAGCTGGCTGAAATTCTTTAACGCAAGTGAAATCCCAGACAGGAGAACCAAGGGGAGATGCCATCATCATTGATGGCTCAGCACTTATCAATGCCCTACCTCTACACACTTCAAAATAATTGATGACTATGCTAAAGAAGACATCATCCCAAAGCGGAACCTATGATGCCACGTACGCGATGGTGGACGTATGTGTTTGATGTGTTACAAAAGTCGTCTGAAGTCCGCAGGCAAGGTCGAAAAGGGGCAAAGGAATCAGAAGAAGAGTGACAGAACCAGTTAAGACCCCAATAACTGGAGAAGCTCTTCTTCAGTATGACCAGCAACAAGACCGACTGTTTCACTTCCTTCGGAAAAGATTGTGTGAAGCACAGACGACAAGCGCAGTCATGTCACAAAAGGAGAAGATGCCATTAGAACACAAGGAAGTCACTGATGCCTGTGTCCTCATGTCATGAAGAGCTGACACAGGATTAATTTGTAACGCCAGGTATGCAACGACGGATGGTTTGCAAGTCCATTATCATAAGCTATTATGACACGGACGTTATTACTAGTCATAGCAATATCTACTTCATCCTTACAGGAACTACAGTTGGTTTTCCTTAGAGTTTGGTTACGCTCGACCGCAGCCGCATCTACTCAAAGAGATATCAAATGAAAGGTTTCCCGCTACTCAGCGCGCTATTTATCGATATTTTATATATAATTTTTTTTTGTCACCTGTATTTTGTTCGAATTACTCACAAATCTCTACACCCCTGTTTTGATAATCCGAGACAAAACACATTTAGTATTCTAAAGCGGGCTTACTTGTACTGTTTAGTACTCTCGCCAGGCTCAAGCAACAATTCGACTGACAGATAAGAACACAAGCAGCTAAACACGTCTCCTGCAATACGGAGATTTCTCTGCTTTAGCCTCGTTTTGACTGTTGTCTGATACCCTGGTACCATACAGCAATATCTCAAGAAAATATAACTTGTAGCCTCGCAGTTTCGTTGCCGAAAATGGATCGAACGTCAAAAATCCTTTGTTGACTTTGGTATTTTCGATAGATGTCCAAGAGCAGTTGGAGAGTAAGCTTCTGGCTCAGTAATTGGTCTATAAACTTGTTTCTCTGTCGCGAGTGCGACGATGTTGTTGTTCAACGAAACCTGTGTTTCACCTGTCCATTGCTATGTTTTGCTCAGTATCGGCTCCAAATATACACGGTCACCATTTGTGCCTTTTTAATTTTAAAGTAATTAGCCTATAACTTAAAGCATTTGTTAATGTTTTATCATTCGGTTATATTTGCACTGAAATCGTTCCCATTATATCACTGAAGGTGATAGGCCAGTATGAGCAGTCTGTGAACTGTCAAATGAATATTCTTGTGGTTACCGCAGGTATTCATGTTACTCCTGTACCATAGACTTGCGATGCTTTCTATCGTTATTTATAACAACACTATATTGTGCGCATATAGTAAGGTGTGAAGTTTAAACAAAATTGGGATGTGGACCTGTACCATATCACCACTTACGACTTCTTTGATTGTGTTGACTATTGATAGCGAGTGACATCAATAAAAAATATATCAGAAACGAGTGAAGTTAAATAATGTTTATTCATTCATTTCAAATCAATAAAAACTGTTCTTTAAGTTATTATTTGAGCGTTTATTAAATTCAAAACAAAACACATAAAAAATATAAAACAATTATTAACAAGTAAATAAATCGATAGAGGGAAAATATGCATAAAAGTATATGTAAAGAAATTTCAAATTAATACTTATGCTTCCCTAGCTTAAATTAGCATCATATTTATGGTGTAGTGATTGTGATTGAAGTTTAGTTGTTCATTGTTTGTAGTGTGCCCTCAACTCTTTGCTAATGTAGGCCCTTTAATAAGCAGTTCTCACATATGATGAATGCATTTGGACTTTTTCAGTTACTTCCATGCTTAACATCCAATGTCCATTTTCATACATTTATTTGATAGGGAGTCTGTGCCACATTAAAAATGTATATGCATGGAAACATCAATTTACAATTTTCATCACAAGTATATCAGCCTCATGTACATCTTTTATATTGTATTTGCATGTATTCCCTGAACCTCTCCCTGTCCTTCCACCCTGATATCCCCCCAGTCTCTGAACCTGAATCTCTCCCTCCCTGACCTATGAACCTCTCCCGTTTTTGACTCTAGCCCCTCTCCTTGTCTACTCCATGTAAACCAGTCACACCTGTAATATCAACCGTGAACTCTTTCTCACTTTCTAATCTCCAACTTTTCACCTTCTTCTGCTAAGGATATTAAATCAACTTGCAGTTCCTGATCAGTGACACGTCTTACTGCAGCCCAACTCATTAACATCTCTGAACTATCATCAACTCTGTGTCATATCATCTGTAATCATTCTCGGTTTCTTATAATGGTCGAAATTTTAACTTTAACATGTAGCTTCCCCCATTAATCTATCTCATGATATCTCAGTGTTGTAGGGTAAAGATCTTTTGGATACATTTCACCTAATGATAGGGTCCTGCAGGTACAGGTCTATGTTTAATTCATAAATGGTTGTTAGTTAGAATTATTCTCAAAAGTCAAACGTATCTACACAGTTTACAAAGCCAAACAGTTACGATGTGGAAATTAAATACTGAAAAAAAAAGAAAGCGATATTGAATTTAGCCAAATGCTGCAGATCCAGTACACACTGTGCCCAACAGATTGATGGTTGGTTACAGTAACCCAACATGCATGTTTTTATTCGGGCAAAAACATTAATACAGAAAAACAGATTCGAATCGATTATGAAAATAATCCAGTCAATCATAATAAGCATATATTACTTCAGATATTCTCACTTATACCCACCCATGTGCAGTATCATTTCCCATATTAAAGAACTAGAGCCCAACATGTGATTTAAGATATGCCCTCTTTAAATTTGCTAGATACTCCACTTCCAGACACTTGTGTCCCTAAACCATGGCTTAAACGATAACCCGTAAAGTTGCTGAACTAACTAACAATAAGCGAATATCAGTTAAGTCAGTCATCGATTTAATCACATCCAGGTATAGCCTTAACACCGTTTTTGGAGTTTTTCCACCCAACAGCATGTAAATGATAACTCTTCTAGTCAGAAATCATGCTTAAATGCATCTCCAGCCACTATATCCTCCGCTCTAGGCCCGCTAGGCCTGACCCCACCAACAGCTCGCTCGCTTCCTCGCGGGTGATGAACCTGCTACTTTAATGACCTCCTACTCTAAAAATAAGGAACCCCTGAACTATCTTGAGAAACATGGATGCCTTGCCAAGACCAAGCATCATGATTCATCCATGAGTATTTCTGCAATATGCCTAGAAAGCTAAGGGATCCCACTGTCATGCTTCATGGATGTGACTTCGTGGTCTCCTTCCGCGGTAAGGAAGAAAACTGCAATGGCAGACTTACATCTTTATGATGTTCTGAAACATTCACCAAATCTCAGCTAAGCATCAACATTGATTTGTGATCTAACTTTTGAATTTTTTTTTTCAAATTTTTCAAAATTTGTCATTTTCAAGATGCCAATCAGCTAATTGATTAAATCCCCTGGAAACAAAATGTCCATTTAGCTTGTATCATCATTGCACGATTCCTTCAAAAACTGCTGTTATCTGCCCACTAATATTAAGCAGATGGTATGGTGGAGCAAAGTGCACATATTAATTACCAGACCTATGTATGATCGTCAGCATATGATGAATGATTGCCCCAATTTTGGTGTTTTTATCTTTTGCATTGTACATCCCTCAATTACATTGTCCCTCAAACTGACAAAAAACGAAATTTCCAAACATACTTAATCCACAATCCAGAAACAATCGAGTTATATGGTATATGACAGGAAAAAAGAATGACAAATCCCACTAAGCGTTAGCATTTGCAGCGCCTAACAGGCGCGTCCAATTCAATGAGCTGATATAACCTACCAACATCACGTCATAATAACATGTAATGCATTGGAATCATTTTTTATAGAACCATTACCTTCAAAATCTCGCTCTATTTTACAAAAATACCCTAATGCGTTATTCATTCAACACGTCACACAAGAATCGGCATCAAAAACAAGTAAAACCGACGCTTTTGATGCTTTGCCGTTTAAAAGCAAACCATGTTCACCGAGAGCTCACAAAGGTGCGTGTGTGTGTGTTTATGTGAAAGGAGGGGATGGATGGGTGGCCATAGTAGAATGTTGAGCCTCAAGTTATGGTCCACTGTATGCAACATGCATAATACATCTTGTAAACAGGGAAATGTCAGATAAGTCTTGTAAAGTGACGTTGAGGAGCAGCATGTTAATTATGGCAGTATAGCTATAGTATTGTAATAATATTGTGTTACAAAACCTCCTTTTATGCGAGGCCGGTTGCTTGAAGCAGGAAAAAGCCCGTCATTTCTGAACGCCAAGCACATCTCCTCAGCCAAGTCTACGCCATGCAACAAGTCAGCGGTCGATCGGTTGTAATCTCCGAGGGCAGGATACTATAATAAACCTCCAGCGCAGGATGGATGGAACTGGAAAGGATACCCCATCTCATGCAATTCCAAGGGAACAGATGGAATACACACCGAATTCGTTTATTGAACAAACCTTGAGGAACCTACAAGACTAAAACAATGTGATCATTCAAAATGAAATCAGTCTAGCTCTACACTTTCGTCATTTACAAGTATATATATATATATATAATAAATAATATAATTATATATGTTGTGTTTTGAGAAAACCCTATGTAAATGTGCATCACCACATCAAGTCCTTCCTAGTTATGCCTAGTATGTTAGAAATAGCCTTAATACAACTGTAGTTTACATGATCTCTCCCACCACACATAGTAAGCAATGAAACATTAAGCATGACATAACCTCAAATCCCACCACTCGAAGGAACCCTCATCCTGCAAAACCCTCACATAACCCCATCGTAACCTCGTTGAGGCTATCACTGCCCGGCAAGTTTGCACAGACCTGAGAAAATAGGCCCGGTAGTTCCCATAATAGTTTCACGCTCAACTATCCTAATTTCGCCGCTTAAGCGGGGCAAGCAAGTCAAACCTGTGACAACAAAGCCATCTGACTGAGGACTCATTGCTGTCGTGGAATTGGAGGACTATAAAACAGAAAAATTTGTCCTAAAGACTTTTAGTGATAAAACCAAAAAAAACTATAAGTGTATACATATATATATATATATGTATTATATGTCATAGATTCAGCGTGGACGCACCGCTCTTACCCCAGTTATGATCGACGAAGGATGGCTCGCCCCTACTCTAGACAGCCAAATGTTTGAATATCCGTCACTTACAGCACCGCTGTCTCCGGGGTTACTAACGCGCTGTTCGGCACAGGCCTCGGTACGTTGCCTCGAAATCGCCAAACCACGAGACCTGGACTCATTGGGAATATGACCCGGTTACAGACTGTTTTTCCTCAGAGACCATAGCGTAATTTGCCAGTTCTAACCATTTGTTTTATATACCAATCGATCGCGATTGTTTCTCACACGGCGCAACAAACCCAAACGGCAATCTTCATACGAATCAGCAGATTTATGGACACCTCGGTAACACAACACAAGAAAGCATTCACGACAATTATAAAATCTATTAAACCCTTTCTTAACATAGAGCTACGGATTACAGGTTTCAAGGGACCCTACGAATAAACCTTAGGACCAACATGAGACAAGACACAGATACTGTGATCTTCAGACGAAGAAAAGTTCAAAGCCCGAATTGTGGCTCTGACAACCGATCAACGGATTCGAGCCACCCCGCTCGAGCACGCCCACTTGGCAAAAATGCGTGCTCTACTCTCCCCGGCACCGCATTGCGCACGCCCTCCTCGCACGTACAGACACGAGCGACGGCCCAAGACAAAGATCTGTTATGCTTCCAGCTGGCTTTTCACCAATCCAGCATACAAGTCCACCTGCCGTTCACCAGACAAGGCCCCAAATCGGGTTGTCCACAGCGGATCCGACAAATGGTGAGCCTGAGAGTAAGACAGGGCTCCGTGGTTAGACCAGTACCTGTCATGACCTCCTCACAAAATCAGATCGCTGACTCACACACAGCCAATTCCTCTCGACCATGCAGCCTGCCCACAGTCGTTTCTAACACAGGACCTCACCGACATTCAGCTCAGTTACTCCTCTCAGATCGCCACTAACCCTTCAAGTTTCGTTTCTCCCCCGATGCAACGACCTCATCAGCCTCTGCCTTTTTTCGGCCGCTCTCACGAAGCCGATCGGTAAAAACAGATACACGTCCCCTGACACCATCGCACCACGCTCACGCTCTCGCAGATCCACTCCTCCTTTCGGGCCGCTCGCCTCACCGACTGCTCTCCCAGACACTGGGCGAAATTCTCGGAGAGGAACGAAGAAGAAAACCTCTCTGTACACCACCACTGTACGAAACATAAACATTGCCTCTACACCTCCCGACACCATGAACGCCATTACCGAACAACTGGCTAAACATACATTTAATGGGGATGCTAATCCTATATTTATAACACACTAAGCATTCTCAACATATGTATATATTATCATAAGCAAGTATTTAATAACAAATCAACCTTGAGCCAATCAACATGACGCCACGAACACACACGAGAAGGGATTCGAGCACACAAAGGCCTATCACTATCCAACCAAAAAGGCTGAAGACAAGCAACGTTCATGCATCCATAGATGCTACCACCTGCAACATACATAAAGGAAGAAAATACATGTCTCAGAAAATGCAAGAAACTGCCCACATCACAAAAACCCAGTACAGTGTAACACCATCCAGAGACTATGTAACACTTCTTTGCACAGATCCACAATCCAGAAAGATGGCTCATTTGGCTGCGAATAGAACAGAAAGAGGCTCAAATGTAAATAACACATACAAACCAAATTAGAATGACTCTTCCACATCACGAAGTCGACTATATGCTCGGCCCACATTACAGATATATCATGATGCATAATGTTACCAATATTATTTAAACCCATCATCTGTCCAAGTATTATTAGCTGAAGACCTCTGACCTATATCTCACACTTAATCAGTCATCTTGCATCTTAACAAACTTGCACACGTTGACTGGATTCCTTTCGCCGTAATTTATCATGGTAATGAAAAACCTATCACACACTATGATGACGCTGGACAGCCAGCCGGACGGTAAAACAATGCTCTGCGACTTCTATGAGCAGAAACAGAAAAACATCTTAATGTTGCATCAAACAAACCCACCAATCTTGTAAACAAATCGAGCACAACATTCATTCATCTTTCATATTCATCTAAGGCATGACCGATGTATCACTCGCCATTGCGCCGTCTCGTTTGATTTATTTCAATAAGACCAAGCTCTGGGTGTGCTCACAAGCATGTTCACAAAAAAGTACACCTGTCCACCAGATGTACACCATCAGATAGAGAGTAGAGAGTCGTCTGTCGGCATAGAAAAGGATTAACAGTAATTCACGTTTTTTTTTTTAATAATCAGAGTAGCGATGTCACCGTACTCTCAGCATTCCAAATTCCTTCTGGACCTACAGGAACTTACCACACTCCCACATATGAAATCAGAGCCAGTGTTGCACATGGATAAGGATGACTGCCAATTCCAAAACCATAAAATAAGAAATAAGCTCTTTTGCCTTTTGAAGGAAGGGAGCATTCTGACAACTATTAATGAGGAGAAAAGCTTTAAATAAAGCTTATACATCAACCTTATTTAGCACTCCTTTATTGCAAAATGCAAGGCAGGGTGACAATTTTCATGCTCGCTTGCAAAAAAACAAAAAACCCAAATTAGAATATAATCACTTAGGTGATAAGACAACAGAGTGAAGAGAAAACAAACAAACAAAACAACAAAAAACCTATACATAAATCATTAAGCTGCATCACACAGCAGAATTCCGATTTCTTTCGCAATCAAAAAATTATGATCAGCACAACAGCTTCACACCCATCAATGGAAAGGCAAACACGAACACGCATTCCCCCCACCCCCCAAAAAATTCAAACTAAAATATTACAAAAAGAGTTCGGTCTTCAGCCAAATTAGAGCTCATATGAATTTAAATCAGCAATCAGCCTTGGCAAGCAATAAGCCTATGCAGAGGGTCACATGCAATTGTCGCAATAAGTACATGCAACAAGAGAAATGCAAAATATTGTGTATTGATGCTCTACTTGTCAAAAACAACAAAAAACAAACAAACAAAATTTAAATCAGCTGACAAAATTGGAAAAAAAGATTATACTTTTCCTGCCAGAATCTTACTGCTCCAAGAACTGCACAATTGAGCTCAGCATTCAAACTTGCAAAACTATTGTTTATTATGCAGAACTGTTATACCATAACAAACCAAAATGGCAATGCTGGCAAAACAGACCAATACAAATTGATACGTTTGATAATAACTTTGCCAGTGGTTTGAAGTGGATCTTTTTGCAACTTCCAAAAAACAAAAGCATTATGTGAGGAGAAGAAAGGAAATATACATTCAGTTTAACAGCTTGAATGGTCCAGATAAAGCACAGCAAGTTCATTGCCCAGAACAAGAATCTGGACAGTTGTCCATAACAATACAACAGCTCACAAATCGCAAATCAAGCAACCATCCTTCTCACGGCCAGTATCCTAATGAGAAATACCCAAAAACAAATTTTCAAAAATAAAAAACTCCAGTTATCTCAAATCCAGTAATCAGATCAGAATCGCAAACCTTTGCAGCAACAACATTTGATCATTCTATTCATCATCCTAGATCACTGTTAGCCACATAGCTACGCCTGCAGCAGTAAGCATAATACTATAACTATCAGTGCAACCACAGACGCTTCCACGATCACCGGTATACAAGCTGCCCTTTCAGCTGGCACTCTTCACTGCAACAAAATCCATCTATATCTAATGAAGTTACCCAAACTCAGTGTTGATCCAGTCAGACCGATCATATTTCATTGCCAACATCAAGGTAAAAAAAAAAATTTCACGAAAGTCATCCAAAACTAGACATTAATTGGTGATTAATTTCAATGACTGGTTCATCCGAGCAAAAAATGTTCAACCAATGCGCTGTAGCAAAAACATCACAGTTTTCATTTTTGTTCCAAATACTACACATTCCCGATCAAATGTATTGCATCACAGATTAATAAAAAAAAAAAAAAAATTCAACAAAAATAGTATTTCAATCCTTTAGTAAGGATGAACTAAATGATCTGTCAGTTCAAAACAAAAAAAAAAAAAACAGACGTACGACATTAATATGATAAATTCAGACATCGTTCTAACTTTGAACTTTCCTTACCTGGGATACATTAAAAAAAACAAAAACAGGGAAAACCCATAAGATTTGAAGAACACAAGTCACACACCCAATCCTATTTCTTCTTTCTCCCATTTAGAACACCTTATAAGGGCTCAATCCATGCCCACAGGGCTCCCAAAAACAGACAGCACCACCACTTGTTTCATCCTCAACCATACCATACCATTTATTTTAACCCATTAACCCTGCCTGAGTCCACCCCTCTATGCAGCGTTGCTGTGTCTCCTCCCGACCCCCTTTCCTAGTTTGACACTTCCCTGCTACGTCAACCGTCGCCCTGCTGCGGTTCATACCAATGTTTTGAACCTAACTGGGTTAAAAACCTTCACCTGCCACGAGCTTCGATTTCTTGCAAAACAAAACATTCTTTTCAAGTGGCTCTGATGTTTTCCCTCCCATCCCTCCCTCACTAAGATGCACCACAGCAGAACTCTTGCTCGTGAGAGTTGGTTCGAAATGCCTCAATTGTATTCTCCAAAACTGTGATTAACCAACCCCTCGTTCCCTGTACCTCACCTCCCGATCGCACCCAACTGCTCTCGCCCTGCTTTCTCACCTTGGAGAAAGTGAAAGATTCCTATACTTCAACCCTACACTCTGATTCTATGGGTCGGCAGCAACAATAATCCAAATTCTGGCAGTCAGACAGCAAGTGTCCAAAACCAGCTCTGTCCTATGCTAACCTTTTCTTTTTGTTCAATCTATCATTTGCCCGAGGTATCTCAGCTATTACAAACAGGTAATAAAACAGATCCTCACCACACGCCAATGATATGATAATTCCAATTATAAGCAAACATCATAATCAATATCTTGTGTATCCATATTGCCACCTCATGCTCCTCTCCTGCCCCCAATTCCTCCCATACTTTGGTTCCAAGTCTCCTCACTGTCTCAATCTGCGTGCATTTGTCTTCCTGTCTCTCTCCTCTCATCCCTGTTACGTCCTGATCCGTTCATGCGTTACCATCTTTCCAAGCTCGACTTGTCTAACAAAACAAACTGAGGGGGAAAAACCGTGACCCCAAATTAACAGCATAATAACAAAGACAAGACTCATATAAATATATATACGTTAAGCCACCTTCAACAAAAGTTCCATTCTTTAACAAGAAAGGCTGAGTTGATTCACTCAATTTCAGTAGCACGTTTTCAACACCAAGAATGTTGCTCTCTGCTTCACACTATGTAGCTTTTCCAAGAACGAGAGAAAAGACTAAATGAGTTGTGGAAATTAGACCTGCTAAAACAAAATGCAGCATATAATCATAAAAACTCATTGCAAGTTTTATTTTACTAGTTTACATTATACTCAGAGACGGATTCAATTATACCGACACTTGAGCTAACCAACCATACAACTTCAAAAATAGAGGAGGGTCGCAATCATCAAATTAAATCGGTTTTAAAATTAAACGAAATGAGCTGCTCCTTCTAGTGTTGAATATCTAAGACAGACATGCAAGTCAAATTACAACCTCAAACAAATCACAATTCTAACAGGCTAGAATTTTAACCACTTGCAAATGTCAATGCAATTAATTGTAAATTAATTATAATTTCATTTTAGAAATGCATTTTCCTCAATCAACAATGAACACACTGATTGATTTTCAATTAAATTTCAATTGTAGAATTTTAAAGGGAGATTCAATCACCAGTAATGATGTATACATCAAAAATTTACATTAAACTAACTAAGCATTTAATCCAGGGTCAACGTGACCAACCAGGTAATAGATACAGTACCTCGAATCAGTAATCTCTTAAAGTTGACGTATTCACACACTAACAAGCGTTACAATAGCCTCTTCCATCTCTTCGTGAATGGGAATTAATGAGTAAAGTGAATACATG
The DNA here is from genome assembly GCA_035128595.1 of Eptatretus atami. NCBI lineage: Eukaryota > Metazoa > Chordata > Myxini > Myxiniformes > Myxinidae > Eptatretus > Eptatretus atami. The sequence continues at coordinate 41,590,121 of CM068957.1, forward strand.
GTGCCCGCATAGCGCATCTAGACAAACGATGCCATGATGTGGTAAACAGTTCAAATCCTCATATTGTACCCATGCTGTGCAAAATCGGAACCTACATCAGTAGTTACATACATGGATGTTTCCGAGACAACAGTTTATCCCAAAGCTTCACTAATGTTTTCTGCTTTCATGACAATGTGACTTATTTCAAAAACTTGTATCATTAACTCAAAAGTAAAGTAGACCGGCACTCGAAGCAATACCTCTGATCCAGCTAAACGGTTTACTTTTATATCCCACCATAGCTGATCTGGTCAGACCTGAACCAAAATCGAATCGCTTGTTCTCTCACCGAACCAACTCATCCACCTTGTTTCTCCAATCCATTGACAATTTTAAAACATCATGCTATACATAAACCCTCAAATATTGTGGTACGCAGATAATGTCATGAAAATTCCATGCTTAGTTAAACCACGCGTTGTGAAAAAAAATCCTATTAATAGGAGAGATGTCTTGATTTTGAAATATGGCATACAAGATAAATAGTCAAGTGGCTGATGCGAGATAACTTACAATGACGCTATTGAAGCAATCACACTCGATGATGAGACAAAAATTATTCCGTATCTTTCAATGGGATCTCCAAGTGACACAGCACACCCTTTTATCTGTCATAGTCCTCGACTCATGAGAACAGCGTTAAGAACACGAATCCACTGGCTTAACCACTACGAACGATAAAGCAGGAATATATCCTACGTTTAACATCAATGATCTGATTTCAGATACGCTCAATCTCGACACACCAACAGATGCTCACAATACTTCACGATTGAAAACAGCGGCAAAAGGCAGTCGGGTGCTCATTAGTATCAAACACTGAATTATATCAAAGATGGAAAACTTAAAGAACCAAATGCAATTTTTTTCCTGAAAACCATAGAATCATCAATCACGTTCATTTGAAAATATTTTACGATTCTCAAAATCCGTCTGATGAAGCATCCACACATCCAAGGTCCTCAAACATTATTTCCAAATGCATGTCAATTAGCCCCGTCCCATGCTAATGGAATTCTTAATGTACTTGAAAGGATTCTTAAATGTAGATGCGTTGAGAAGGGTAAAGAATAACCCCTCTCTTATGGGAATCTTTTTTTTCTTGACAGCACTTTACACATTTCATTCGCAGTCTGACGCGCCCCTTATTTATTCTCAGGGGCAACGTTTAGGCACATTCTCCCGAGCGCCCGCCCACCCTTTGAGAGCGCACGGCTTGGTAACCCATGCGTGGGCGAACTTGGAGCGGACTCTCGCGCGGAGACGCCGCAGATAAAAGACAATTGAGTCCGTCTGACGACAGGAAAGAAGGAGTAGGGAAAAACCGAAAAGAAAGCGAAGGGCAAGCAACCAGAGAGAAAGAAAGCGAAGAAGCAAGCGCGAAGTATCGAGCAAGAACGGTAAGCGCGCAAAAAAAGAGAGAAAGCACAACTAGCGTTTTGCGCATTGGGTGTCTGACACGCCAACAACGAGACATTATTTCTCCTTCCCAGCTTGAGCAAGCGAGGTTGGCGCGTTGGTTAGCACCCGACCAACGAGTAAGCACGCGTCCCAACAAGTGAGGGCGGTATCATTCACACGACAGACCGTGTGCGTCAGATTCAACCAGTGCGTAAAGTGAGGAGTCCCGGTCGCAGCACCAGGTTAAACCCCGTGACAGACTATCTCGGGCCCTCCCAGACGCGACTTGCGTTCAAGGCTGTCGACGAGGGCACGGCAAGGTGTGCTGTCTGGACGTGACACCAAGCACACTTCAGATTTTTCAACTTCACGGACAACTACTTCTCTAGTAGGCAAACGACTCTTCTCCCCCACCCGCCGAATCATCTGCGTGACTCTTCTGTGTTACTGTAAGTCAACCCCCGAAACATCGTCGTTGTCCTTTCTGCATTGATGATTTTGCCTAGTATTATTCACTTTCGTTCTTTTGAAATATTAATTATTACCTCACAAAAGAAAAATTCTCTGATTATTTATTTAATTAAAAACATGTCGACTTCCAACCTGTCCGTGTTGTCCTCCTTCCATTGTCTAGCATTGTTGAACCAAAGACTGGGAAATTACCACAGATTGCACCCAAAAATAGTCGGCATGCACCAGCAGTTAAACTCTGCCGCACACATAATTAAAACTAATTTAGATAACATTGGTGCTTCCGCAGCACGCTCCCACTAAACCACTGACCTCTAATTAAACGAAAAATTAGACGGTGGACACTAGAACTCCTGGTAATGGTTCGTTCTGTTCTAAAACAACCCATCATACCAATCGTATTGTGAGTGTGCCCACGTCGCTCTTCGAGGAACAACTCTTCCATTCTTCCGCAATAATCCCGATGAACAACTGGTTCCGGTAACCTGCCCAACAATATTACATATAATATATCGAATTATTTGCCAATCACAGTTCACAAAAAGCCCCAGAGCATCAAATTCAGTTCACCAGTGACGTCACACCCTAAGCCTATTATCGAACAGCAGTTAGAAGGATAAACAGTGATATTCGAGCTTTGATTCAGATAATGATTCCACCATCATCCGCGACTTGATATTCTCAAACTTTAAACTCATCAGTGGCACTTGAAGAAACATTGAGACAAAATTAATAATGAAAACACTTCGGGGGATGTGGACCCGCTATCTTTCCCAGGTAAAACTGCAACCTTTTGAAAGAGAAAGCACTATGAGAGAAAAATACATTACAGGGGGCATGTCCCCTGAAAATTTGGAAATTCATGTCAAAAATATACCATTGTGATCCTGTCCAAATCAACAAAAAAAATAATGAAATGAGAATATTTGGAAAATTTTTTAATCATCTTAACCATTCTGGAATCATAACAGTTCGTGGCACAGCATTGTTTATCATTAAAATAAAAATACTGAATACCACATACCTTGCAGCTTAAACAAGTGTTAAGAAAAGGAGATTCAGGGAGGGGGTCACGTATTGTGTCTGAAATGGGAGCAGTGTACCAAATCACCTCTCCGTGGTCAAAACCAGACCATCACTACCCCTTAAACTCACGTCAGTAATTGAGCGGTCACCCTCTCTCCAATGTAAACACATCATTCACTAGCTTTAAACTCGCTATCCTATATGAGTTCCTTAAAACACCCTCGCCCAGTGTAAACAGAGAAAACCCTCGCCCCACTACCCCGTTAGTTGCACATTTATCTTATCTGTTCTTCCTCATAATAGACATTGCAATTTAGCATGTGAAAACCATTTCGCATGCTTCAATGGGCAAACCACAAAAGGAGTTAAAACTGGTAACTTTCTCAAAAAGAGATCAACGGACATTAACAATTGAACACCCTCTCCAGCATGCATCAGAAAATACACCCATGCCACATGCATGTGCACAAGAAACTGCAAGTCATAATAAAACAAATGAGTTAAAACATCTATTATTTGAATTTATTAATTACATATATCTAGTCCCCGTTGCCTACCACACTTTCTCATCCTAAGCTCCCCTAGAAAACCAGTCGAGAGCCTCTACACATATTTAATGTGTTGGCAGTGAGCTGAGCCCAATTGGCTTCGTCCGCAAATTTACCTTGTTAATATTTATTTGTTCGTATCAGTTCACAAACTTCATCACGAAACAACAACATACAGGCTTCCAGCAAATCACGCTCTTCACTTCATCAATGTAAAGATGGCACTGTATTTTGCTGAGTTCATCGATCGAACCGATAAACAACAATGTACAAGTTCATTTCCCACATAACAGACGTTCTCCTGCCTCGACATCCTATCATTAAACACACTTACAAGCATTTGTACCTGACTAACTTCTACAAAATTACCTCAAAATAAAAACGATCATGGGATGTGATTCACAAATCGTGGTCATGAGCGTTAGCATTGCAACCCCATCCAGATGAAATGGGAGAAGAAAAGAATCGCACATTGAATAACACCTCGATTCCCACCCTAATCGCCATCAAGCTTTTCTGACAAACATACCGAAACCTCATATGGCCAACCAAAAAATGTGATTCTTAAAAGACGGAACAAGTCACCCAGCGTTTGAGCCTCCTTGTGCGTGTGATCACAGAAGAAGCGAAGTTCGTTTGAACGAAAAACTCGTCACATGATCACTCAGCTTGGGGGTTTGATTTTCCATTCAATTAACAGTTTAAAAACTCAAGCAATATCAACATCTTAACAGCATGCGAAACGCCCAAGCACCTCAACATTGCAGCCAAAATGCGGACGAAGCTTTGTCCCTGTCACAGTGAACCAGTTGTAGTACTGTTCGTCTCGTTTCATACTTATTCCCGCACAATTTGTGTCGCTGCCGTTTCCCACATCATGTCCGTGATGTGCGATTCTCCCCCATGGTAGGACGTAGGGGAGAGGTATCTCTCCTTT
>CM068957.1:41600741-41616278 GCA_035128595.1 Eptatretus atami
TCAAGTTCCTACTATTTAATCCTGTTTTCATAAAGATTTAGGGGGTTATCTCTTTTGATACACTTTCAAACAGCCACATAATGCCTAATAATTGCATTTTTGGCATTTTTCATATTTGACTTGAAATAAAAAGGGTTAAAGTGTGTTTTTTTTTCAATAATTTTTAAAAACTTTCCTATGTAGTACTCTACTAGAATCTGCAAATAAAAGAATAAAACATTTACAACTGGATTGGTGTAATTTAAGCAAGTGTCAAATTAGGTCATGCTTGACTCTGGTGACTTGACTGACCCAATTTTATCTTCTTACTTTCATTTGTAGCATACCCTATAAGACATTTGAGGGTATTTCATGCAAATAGCTCTATTCCTTACTGAGTTTGAAGATTGAATTTCCCCTACCCAATTTTTGCGGAAACTTTCATATGGTCGATAGCACAAAACCATCCCTAGCAAGATTACTGCGGTTACAGAATGTTACCTCGCTAAAATGATGTCCAGGTGATGCTCTTTCAGAAAATAGTGGGTAACTTAGGGCCTTTTAGGCATGCGAACACCTTGGCTCCCAGATATCATTGAAATGTCATTAATATGGTCCAATTCTGTTGTCTGTTTCCCATCCCTCACCTCACCCCTCCCTTGGTGTGGAATCAAAGGCCCTCCATGGTAGGAAGCTATCTCTGGGTAAACCTGTTTTCTTTAGGCACATTGGTAGCTTCAAATTAATTTTGACCCACTCTTCTGCTCTTGCTCCCACCCCTACACTTGCAGGCTCCAGGTTTCATGCATTCTCCTCAAAACCTTCCATCTTACTCTCAAAGTCTTAATGCTGATCATTAATTCTTTCACATCTACTCTCACATATGGAACTACCTTCCTGAGCTGTTTCAACCTTTTTCCCTCCATAATTAAATCTCATTCCCAATAATTCTGGGTCTCACAATTCTTTCTGGGCTTTGCTACACCAGCTGAGACCATGTTCCACCCATCAGCGAGCACAGTCCTGCCTTTGCGCCCGTCATACTGTTACGAATCTGGAAGCTTACTGCACTCAACATTCAGGTCCTTATAGACAGTTTATCTGTTAGTAGTGTTTTCTAGATAGGGTCCTTTCCCTATGTTAATGGGAATTAAGTATGCATGCTGCGAAGTTATTTTATAGATAGGATTTTACACTTATACAACAACACCTTCACCTTCACTCATCCTGAGCCATTACGCTCGCGGTGGGCGTAGTTCAGGAGGACCTTGCGGCGCTCTCGACCAATCAGGGAGATGCGGAAGTTTGCCGTCGGTCGGCCAATGGGCGCAGAGCGAGCTCCAAGAGAAGCAAAGCTCTTCGGGGGGCGGGAAAATCAGACCCCGACCAGTCATGGAGAGACGACAGATTTCCCGGCGAATGAGGTGTGCGGAGGGGTGAGACACGTGCCCCTGCCACGACGCAGGGAGGAAGAATAGACGGTGCGGTGTCTGGGGTTGCTCTCTCGTCTCGTCGTGTCTTGTCTTCGTCTGTTGCTAGCTTCTCTGAGGTCTGCTCTGTCTGTTGCTGTCTTCTGGTCTCTTCCTGTGCGTGGTTCTGGTCTCGTTCGTCGCTTGCTTTCTGGTCTCTCTGTGCTGTGGCTTCTGGTCTTCGTTTCGTCGCTTCTTCTGTCTCGTCTGTCGTGGCTCTGGCTCGTCGTGTGCCGGAGGAGCGTGTGGGAGCCGACGCTGCCTCCGTACAGGTGCTTGCAGCAGCATCGAGTTGCGGGTTTGAGTCCCGCCGATCCAGGACGGCGAAGACGCACGAGGCGGGAAGGCCGAGATAGCTCTGGTTCCCAGCTCATCTCCCTCGAGCTGGGAACTTCAATAAAGGCTGCAGCCATCACTTTTTTTTGGGTATTTGTGTGTGTGTGTGTGTGTGTGTGTGTGTGTCCTTGGCCCCCATCTGTAAGTAGCAATTGTTTAGTGCTTGTACATACTTGCATTGCTTAGTCGGTTTACTCTGCTCTTTACGTGCTTCTTCCCCCCATTATAAATAAATCCCCTGTTAAATGTTTCAGCTCGTTCTTGTCCTTTCCTTCATTGGTTTAGCACGGTGCGTGTTGGGGGATTAAAAAGGCTGTTGCTGCCATAGTTGTGCATTTGGACCGATGGGACCTCGGTAACCATCCGCTCGGGTTCCGCACGGGTCGAGCACAGCAATGGCTCGTCCCGTTCGAGCTCCGTCGAGGGTGTGAGTTCCTTGGTAGGTCGCCACGTGGGTCTTTAGGTATTTTGAAGTTTGGCAAATAACCCTGTCCCACGCGGCTGAATTATTGCCGATTTACGGTCCTGTAAGGGACCCGTACCTTGGGAGTTATCGGAAAGGTACGATCTAGATTCCGGGTGTTCGGTGGAGCCGACTCCACTGCTCCATCTAGCGGTCGTGCTCGCCGCCGACACCCGGCCCACACCAATACATCCACATTGTTTTTAGCCTTTCTCGCCTATTCTCTTTCTATTGAGTGCAGCCTATGGCTGCTGGTTGCATCATTGGTTGGGACGTGGCTATGCCGCTGATGCAGTGTCCCCCTTACCAGTACACTGGTGCTCATTTTGCCGACCTCTGAAGGATGACAGGCTGAGTCAACCTCCTGGTGCATTTTAATTCAGCGGCCAACGGGGCTTGAACTCAGGACCCTAGGATCCCAAGTCGCCACCTTAACGACTAAGCCAACACCAGGCTCTCTCTCCTATTATTCTGCTCTGTATATAAAACACCAACACGCATCCACAAGTGCTTGCATATGGGTAGGTTTTTATTTTTTCCTGCTTTGTTCAAGATTCATCCAGATATGTTTTTCAATAATTTGTACCATGAATGATGCAGCTCTCATCATATTGATTAAGGTTAGATTTGTTCTGTTTTGAGTAACTTTAACCTTTGCTTATTCTCATATATTATTGTTGGAAAATGCAATTGATGCCTCACCACATTTGAGTAAACAGGCAAGTAAGTAATGCTTTCAAGGCATACCTGTTGTCAGCAACAGAACCCCATGTTCTTCCTTTGCCACATCCTGCTGAAGTGGACTGGGATTAAGGACGAGTAAGGGAAACTTGGTGGCTTTGCAGGTTTGTTTAACCAAACTTTATCTTTGGAAATATCAACGGTACATCAGATCACACTTTCTTCAAATCAAGGTTCTTGTAACCACCCCCTCCCCCTTTCCCCCACCACCATAAACAACTTTTACATGCAAATTTCAATGAAATAAAAATAATGCTGTTTTTGATGTTTATAAGAAGCCAGCTGGAGTGATGGAATGGCTGTAGCACAATTCCAGAATTCGCTTGCACATGTAAATCCCGACACATTGCCCCTTATCCACCCTTTAACAGTTGCTCTGGGCTTTCTCATACAGCTTCTCTCCGAGGTGTTCAAGTTGCTTGCGCATTTCCAGATCCTTGAAGTGATTCTGGGGAACGTTTTTCAAGCCATAAAGAATGCCATAGAGGAAGCCTGCTATAGCCCCAGTGCTGTTGTTGTACCCTGCAACGGATGGTTAAGGAGGAAATGTCAACAGGGAAGGAATGTTTATTTCTTCATTTAATTTTTTTTCTTTGTAAAACCTGGTTTAGTTGTGATGTATATGTTTATGTATATCCACTGTCCAAGTGCAGAACAAGCCAAATTGTAGGGAAGATTTATGAGCCTTCCTCCCAATACACACAGTACACAATACCTGCATGAAACATGGCACGGTAACACAGCTCCTTCCAGTCTCCACCAGCTCCAAGCAGTGCATCGTAAGCGATCATTGGAGCGTCATGACCGCGCCGACCTCCCCTGCCCTCTGAGCTCCACTGCTTATATGCCTTGGAGGGAAATAAAAGAGCACACAAACTTGGCTTGGATTTCACAATACTTCCAATTTTGATGCTTTTGTTGTTTACAAAAGGACTATCTACTTAATTATGGATGCAAAAGTGACATTTTCTCCCCCCTGTGAACCCCTGCCCCATATTGTACATATGCATCTTTAATCCCAAATCAAGAGATCAAAAATTATGTAAACACAAAGCACCATTAATGAGAACACGAAACAAGCAGTGGAGAGCTTTCCCTCCTTCCATGGTGTTTTAAACCAGCTGTCCTGTTTCCAATTATGGATGATAAAGAGCCCATGCCATCTGAGCTCATGTTGCGATCAAGACCCGGGCATCAAACAGGCAGTGCAAAGACCGCAGGTGCCTGTGTGTATATTAATAAAAACAAAAAAAACGTGCATTGCCACTGGAAATATGAAATATCCTCATCAAACTGATTATAGCAACAGGTAATCGTTCTTGTTTTTCCTTTGTGCATCGTGAGTCACCAGCAACTAAATAGGGTGCAGTGCAGGTTTCAAAACAGCAGAGTATGGAAGGGTAACCAAGAATAGCCTGGGCTGCCTTCCATGCCTACAGGAGTATCTTTGCTGACAGCTCAAAGCAAGTCTTTGCAAGGGACAAAGATACAAACTGTCAGCAGATTGATGAAAGATTAAAGGCAAGATGGTTCAAAGGCGAATAATCACGAAGTTGCAATTGCAATAACCCACTGGCTGAGCAATTGTCAAGCTCAAAAGCAGGGAGCGATAGACGAAGAACATCCGGCCATCACATTCGTTCCGATACTATCCCCCTAATAACCCAAAAAAACGTACTTGCACAGAAAATCCATTTTGATTCTTGCAGAGGGTGCAACGCGGTGGTGTTTTGATCTTGGATTTTGAGATGATTAAACTGCTGCTGCTTGAGGTTTTTGGATGAAAATTGATATTTCAGATTGAAATTGATGATTTTAGAAATTTGACCTTGAGTTGACCTTTTGATCTCAAAAATAGTTGGTTCCCCAATCCAGTGACGCAAAATACAAATCTTGTTCACATTTCAAGTCAATCAGATGAAAAATGACGATTTTAGAAATTTGACCTTGATGACCTTTGACCTCAATCAGTGGCCTCAGTTGAGACTACCTCTACAACTTGGTAAAGTTTCATGATCAATTTGGAATTGTGACCTGCAGGTGATAGACAGACAATAACAAAATCGATTGATCAATATACTTGAAAGATCTTTGATTTCGCAAGTAACAGCCAAACAGAAGAAAGATGTCATGCACAGCATGATACTTGTGAAATCCATAAAACCAATTTGATCTTAAAGAGCAGGTTTTGGGTCACTGATGACTTCGCGTGATTCGAAGGTTGTAAGCACATTAATAAATAATCGTTGGGTATTTATTTTCTTACATTTGAAACTCAAAATATGCTAAAATTAACTTTTAAGTCAAAACTTTTGTCAGTGATCGAAAAACAGTCCGGAAGTTACCGAAGATGCTATGACGTCACGTTCTCCGAAAACTTCGTGAACATTCAGAAACAGCGTGTGAACAAGGCGAGATGCGAATCAGAGAGTGATTTCAGCGGCGATGAAATTGAGTGTTTTAATTCCGATATTGCCGAGGACGAGTCGGAGGATGATGGGAATTTACACTAAGGAGTTTCTGGCCCTGAGCCATATATTTGAGCCACTTGCAAGTGCAGAAAACGGCCTATTTCGTGTACAAGTGGCAGGACTGACTGTCCGGCAGTTCACACTGATAGACTCCACCAGACAGATTGGTTTGTAGATTTTCATTTTCGTTTCGATGCATACGATAATGTAAAGTTTTATTCGTCTGTGACTTGATATAATAGTTTTTTTAACCCTCTAGTAGCCTGATGTTGGCTCAGTGGTTAGGTGGTGGCTTGGTATCCTATGATCCTATGGATCCTGAGTTCAAGCCCTGTAGGCCACTGAATTAAACCAGACAGTTGGTTTGTAGATTTTCATTTTATTGTTCGATGCATAAGATAATGTAAAGTTTTATTCGTCTGTGACTTGATATAATAGTTTTTTTTAACCCTCTAGTATCCTGAAGTTGGCTCAGTGGTTAGGGTGGTGGCTTGGTATCCTATGATCCTATGGATCCTAGGATCCTGAGTTCAAGCCCGTCAGCCACTGAATTAAACCAGACAGTTGGGTTTGTAGATTTTCATTTTCTTGTTCGATGCATAAGATAATGTAAAGTTTTATTCGTCTGTGACTTGATATAATAGTTTTTTTTAACCCTCTAGTAGCCTGATGTTGGGTCAGTGGTTAGGGTGGTGGCTTGGTATCCTATGATCCTATGGATCCTGAGTTCAAGCCCTGTCGGCCACTGAATTAAACCAGACAGTTAGGTTTGTAGATTTCATTTTCTTGTTCGATGCATAAGATAATGTAAAGTTTTATTCGTCTATGACTTGATATAATAGTTTTTTTTAACTCTCTAGTATCCTGGTGTTGGCTCAGTGGTTAGGATGGTGGCTGGGATCCTAGGATCCTGTGTTCAAGCCCGTCGGCTGCTGAATTAATTCACCAGGGGGTTGACTCAGCCTGTCATCCTTCCGAGGTCGGCGAAATGAGTACCAGTTCCAGTGTGTGTACTGGCAAAGGGGCACTGCATCAGCGACACAGTCGTGCTTCAAGAAATGATCGCTACCGCAGCTAAGCTGCCATACGACCACCACCAACCCTCTAGTCACTCACGAGTCCGAAATGGAATGAATCAATAATGGACCCAAATATATTATACACAGTAGCCTTGGTGTTGAAGTCTTTCTGACAGCTGAGACAGCTGATCTTTCTGACAGCTGAGCTTGACTGAGCTTGACCCCAGCGAAAGTGAACAGTTCAGTTAGAACAAACCCCAACTTTCAAGAGACTGTTGTGGCATATCATCTATAATTCCAGCAGTGTGTGTGTGTGACCGCTGTTCTCGACAACCACTGGTCCGATCTCATTGAAACTTGCCAGGTATATTGCTGGGCCTGTGGATGTGCCTTTTCAAGGTTTGATATCAATAGGACAAGTGCTTCCCAAGTTATGGCCATTTATTTACCAACCCAATGAGAAGACACGTTGCTGCGTAGGCGTGGCCGATGGGAAAGAGATTCTCAGCCGCGTTCCCCATTACGGTCACAACGTATGGACTTCTGGATAGTGATGACTTAGTGTATTCTAATAATTTCTCGATTTCTTATGCACATTTATAGATAAACACAATGCCCCAATCCAGTCCTCATTTACGAGAGCGAAGGAACAGACTGTGTGGTTGTTTGAAAGTTTTTTTGTTTGTTTTTTTTGTACGTACTTTTTTTTTCTTCTCTTTGTGTTTTTCCTTGCGATGACATTGCGAAAAGGCAAAATACGTTGGCACTAATTGAATTGGCCATTAAAACTAAATTGCGAATAATCGTAGGTGACAGTGTGAGAAGATGAAGCAGGAGCCAGCTGAGGAGGAGAAGGCTGAATGGTGGGCACAGCGTCACACTTCAGTCTCACTTAAGCAATTGTTTTGAAACCGAGGCTCACTCATTGCATTGTCTTCGTAATCCTCGGCTGTGAAATGGTCACCACAAATGACGTCTATCCAAAGGATCCTCTTTACCCGTTTTCTTGGGGGAAAATTCTCCCGTTTTGTTTGTACAAATCTTATCCACTGCCGGCGAATGTTTCATTCCTTCGGGAATCGGTGGGAGCGATTACCCGTTTTCCAGCCATTTTCGCAAAACATGACGACACACGTACGAGGCATGATGTACAAATATCCAAATAACTTTGTTCTACAATAATTCAAATAAAAAAGGATAATATAGACAGTTGCAAGCTTAAAAAAGCGAAAGAACGGCCCGCTGAACTGGACACTTCTTCAATGAGCGAGTGAGCGTCCGCTTTGTTTGGAGAACATGACGTCACCACCATATATGGGCACACGGCTGCTTTTTTCAACAGCCTTGAGAAATAACAACTTCGGAGTTAATTTTCATTTAATTTTCCCAATAGTTAGGCAACCACAATAGTTTGCATCGAACTATTTAATGCACATACAATATTGATAAATTTTCAGAACATGTTTGGTGACCCGCAACCTGCTCTTTAAAAAATAATTGGTAGTTGAAGTCAATGACAAAATACAAAAATCCTCTTCGAATTTCAAGTCAAATTGATGAAAATTGACAATTTTAGAAATGACGACATTTTGGCCTATGTTGACTTTTTGGCCTATGTTGACCTCAAATATTTGGTGGTTGAATTCAATGAACAAATATGCAACTTCAAATTTCAAGGAAATCAGATGAAAAGTGACAATTTTATAAATTCGGACTATGTTGAACTTTTGGCCTAAGATGACCTCAAAAATAATTGGTGGTTGAATTCAGTAAGCTGATATGAAAATCCTCTTCCAATTTCTAGCCAATCGGATGAAAATTGAGGATTTTAGAAATTTGACAAATTTGGTGACCTTTGGCCGATGTTTACCTTTTGACCTCAAACAACAGACATGCTTATGATGAACTCTACCATGTGGTGAAGTTTTGTGAAGATCGGTTTAAAATTGTGACCTGTAGGCAATAAACAATAATATAAAAACAGACAGACAAACAGAATAATCTGCACCACGAAACCAACCAATCAATTTTCATCCAAAAACCTCAAGCAGCAGCAGTTTCATCATCTCAAAATCCAAGATCAAAACATCACCGTTGCACTCTTTGCAGGAATCAAAATGGATTTTCTGTGCAAATACGTTTTTCTGGATTGTACTTGAAAAATCTTCGATTTTCACAAGTAACAAACTCGAAATCACTCAGAGCGACACTTCGCGAAACAGAATCAATCAAACACTGTTGTTGCGTATCCTCCACTGCCAGGGAAGGTAAATAAATAAACAACAAAAAAACGTCATGCAGATACTTGCAAAATCCACCCCCTCTCCAAAGGTTGCCATGGATACATCAAATTGTCCATTTCATTAAAATTAAGATTGACAATCTTAATCAAAGCTCAGGTCAATCGGATGAAAATTGATTATTTTTCAGATTGAAATTGATGATTTTAGAAGTTTGACCTTGAAATGGATTATTTTAGAAGTTTGACCGAGTTAACCTTTGACCTTTTTACCTCAAATAGGGTTTCCAAATTCAGTGATGGACTATGAAAATCCTGTTCATCGTTCAAGTCAATCAGATGAAAAATGACAATTTTAGAAATCTGACCTCAAGGTGACCTTTGACCTCAATCAATAGGCTTCTCAGTTGAGACTACCTCCACAATTTGGTAAAGTTTCATGACGATCGGTTTAGAATTGTGAGCTGTAGGCGATTGACAAACAGACAAACGACGACAGAATAACAAAATCGACTGACCAATATACTTGAAAAATCTTCGATTTTGCAACTAACAAACTCCTTTGGCGAGGGTAGTGAAAAAAATAAAATAAAAAGATAGAAATCAAAAAAAATGTCACGACACTTGATCCTCATGATAAATTGTGAAATAAAAATCATGAACAATGTTCCCGAGTGTTAACACACACAGACAGTTGATCGTGTCCCCTTTTTTCACTTTTTTTTATGCTTGCTATACATTCAGAAATCTTGATTCATGAAAATGCTATATCATTTGCATATTCATATAATTTATGCAAATATGAAACATTCCATCCAAAATAATTATTGAACGTCATGATTTTCAGCTTGAGAAACTTTTCTTAATACATCACACACTTTTCATGTAATCACACGTATGTATGACCAGAATTACATATTTCTCTGAAAAATTGCATAGAATTAGCATATTGCATGATAAACGATAATTGCATGATAATCTATGCACGTGCAAATTTTCAAGTTAATCGGACAATGTGTGGCTGAGATCTGAGGGGAGGGCTAAGTAGCCCCCTTCTGCCCCCAGTCACAGAGAGGTCAAAATCTCCCAGTTCAGTTCGGTTAACTAAGGTTATTATGTTCACACATTGTTGCTTTGTGTAAACCTTTTTAAATATTACTTTGGTCAATTTTAAATAAAAAAAAATTAACAGTAAATGGGTCTGGTCTAGCCCATCATCAGCACATTTGAATCTTCACCTGGTCTCTCTCAGCAGGACCATATGGCTCAGGAAAGTGGGGAGAGTCTTGCCCTTCTTCCGCAATGCCTCTCTCCTCAAGATAGCATTGCCATTTGGCCTCAAAGTAGAACCAGTACTCATGGTACTCTACACAAGCACAATGACAGCATGAGTATCAGTGCACAATCCAAATTCCACGTTGACATTGATAAACTACTTCTCCCCGTAAATACGCTCCGTCGATTCAAAAACACCAAAAGAGTAACACCCCCTTATAATAATGAACGAATAAAGGTGGATTCCAACCGAGTTCGTTCGAGATCTGTCCGAATGGTGGCAGTTTTTGTACCATCGATTGGACGAGAAAATTACCTTATTCCTGTTTGTGCACGTGCGATCATGACGAGGTTCCGTACAATTTGCCAAAGTACTGCTAAACTGCAGGTTCGTGTTCCGATTCATGTTTATACAGTGTTCAAAAGAAAACATGAAAATGAAATTAAATAGGTCCTCAATCATCAAATGACATCCGTCTGTCAGACAGACAGACAAAGCTTAACCCCGCTTTGTGTTACACGTGCAGGGTAAAGATCTGTTCAGCTTTCCCGATGGACAGCTTATGGCCTTTGAGGACCATACATCGCTAAATTGGTGACCGTCCGGGTGGAAGATTTGACCGGGTGTCCACCCATGTTCCAACATAACATTGGTTGGTAGCCAGGATTAGGATCAGGACACTGGTCTGAATCTGACAACCACAACAGCATTATTCAAGAAGGTACTAGTTAGTTGAAGCCTCTTTTGCAATCTTACAGTTCCAGATCCTGTAATTAGAGTGATAGGTAACGTGGTCATGCAGGGGAGGTCAGGCTGATTATTATTGATAAAACATGAACAATGCATGACAAAAAGAAAAAGCCAAGTACAATAACCGTATACCTGCCATGTGGCGAACTTTTCTCCGGCAATATTCTTCAGCCAAAGAGACGGTTCGCAGCATGTCTCGCCCCCACCGAGCCAATGGCATTCCTTGCACTGCGTATGACGCAAAAAGGGCAGAGCAGAAGGAACCCAGAAAACCTGCAAAGTGTGGTAACAAAAACACTGCTAGCTCACACCTGTCAGGGTTGTCTGAAGAGCAGACTTTTAAGCTCTGAATCACCAGCCTTTTTAACTGCTCCCAATTTTGGGGTCTCGTGGTCTGTTTCCCCTTGTAATAATGAATTTTTATTCTATCTGGTGTGCCAGGATAGCTCGGTTGGTAGCTCACCATTGAGATGTTGATTTTGTGTTCGCTACCGACACCAATAAAATGCCAATTTGATGAAGGATCAATTGGGGCCGTCGCTCCAGAAGCAAATGACCTTGCTAGGGACGCATAAAGCAAGTTGTCCTGTTTGCATTTACACTGTGAATGTTAAAGATCTCAGTGCATTACGTGTTTGCCACATTCCCTGCTTGGAGATTGCTGTAGAATTAGCTCTACCAACAATGTCAGACACCTGGGGGTGTGGATATACTGTGGACAATCTTACTTGTACTATTACTTCTGTATTATTTTCTCCATCATGTGGTAAGATTGTGCACTATGTAGACATGTGCACCTTGCCTGTTGGGTGATTGTGTGTCATACGACCACATTCAATGCTGACCTCCACCAGCGTTTCTAGCTGATCAGGCAATGGGAAGCGCAAACCGATGCACATGGCTTTGGTGGCAGCGCCAAAGCCCGTCCCTGAACAAGGCAGAGCCAACATTAAAATTCCACAACTGAAAACCTGGCATCCCGTACAAGCGAACAGGAAAACATCAGTGCAACAACCAAGGCCAATGTCAATTATTTGATTTTCTGCATTGTCATTGCGAGAATGCAGGTGTGAGCTTAATTCAGTTACATCATTAAGCATTTTCCAAGAGACAAAGAGTTGATAACTCTTGCAACCTGTTTCAAACTTTGTCTTCACCTGGTGGAAGAGCAATGCACTTAAATGTCACATCGACGAAGAAACGGTGTGACGTGCGAGAAGATATTTGCTTGCGGTTCGTCAGTGAGTCTCACGCATGTCTGTGATAAAATGGTTACAGTCTACTTTGTTTAAAAAACGAAAGAAGGTAATTATTTATACAAGACTGGTAGGATAGCTTAGAGGTATCTGCACTTGCTTCCAAGGTATCCAGCTTGGGTTAGAATCTCAATAACTATAAACTGTCACCCTGGTGTTTTGAAGACAGGATGATGTATCAATGTGTGCCCAGTCTCTCGGATGGATGTTAGGGGTCCCATCTGTTAGCGTTAGTTGACTGAGGCTGTAGATCCCACGGTGTCGTTTGTGAAGAGTAACAGAGTAATTGCTGCTCCCTGGCCAAATTCGAATTCCTGCCACCTTCAGTTGAACAAACTTCAGGACCGGCCAGCCAGTTCTCCAAAGCCCTGGGCCAAAGACATTCCTCCATCGACCCCACAATAAGGTGCAACTAATTGGGGCCATTGAAGTAGTAGTTGGTAAAGATAGCTGGAAGAATACATGGGACCTGGCAGGAAAAAGGGGACAGAAAGGAGGCAATACCGGATGTGAGGCGTTACAGGACCCCCAAGATCACCCACCAGCAGGGCAGGTGTGGGAGAGCAGTCCCTTGCATTTCAGGCTCCTGCCAAGAGATATCAAGTACCATCAGAGCCTTGGATTCTACTGCCTTTAGGGGTGAGATCAATTCAGAAGTATCAACATAGAGTGGAGCCATACTCCGTGGCACTCCAAATTCTGATGACATCCATGGAGGGACGTAGCACTCTAAAAAGTTCCAGGACAACGTCCTTGATTCCAAGTTTTTGAGTTAAAAGGGGTTTCTGCTGTTTATTGTGTTTTTTGTTTTTTTTCTCCAGAAATATTAAGGTTCATGAAAGAACCAAATTACTCAATATGCAAGGTTTCGATCCTTACACGAAAGTAGATGATAACTTGCAATGGAGAAATGAGAAAGTTTGAGAGTAGAAAAAGGTCAGAAACATTGTATAACAAAATCCTTAAATTATGTCACAGTGTTTCCTTACAAGGTGAAGTCACATGCAAATAGACCAATAAGGATGTACCTACAAAGAAAAAAAAAATCCACAAAAGGTGTCATGTTTTTTTAAAGGTAATAGTGATTGGAAAAAAAAAATTGAAGGTATTCCACTGTACTGCATATCATGGTCTGGCATCTAGTTTCAAAAACCCGAAAACTGTTGGTGTGCACTCTCACTTGAGGCCAGTGTACTCGTTACAACCTGATGCGATGACGATGCACTCAAGATGTATTGATCAAGATCATGCTGTACACCACACATTGCCAGACCATCACGTGCAACTGTGACAATACCTGTGTGAAATGGCATGCATTTAAGGCAAAACAACACAGATGCTTCAGTCATAATGGAGTTGATTAGAATTCGCTGACATTTACAAGGGTGTGCTGCCATGGCACAATCATTGTGTCGATGGACCCAAACTCAAGAGTTGATCGCATGTGATGCTTCGCAGGTCATGCGTGTTATGAAAATGATCATGTGATGGATATATTGTTGTCGGCCGGGTTCGGTAGCGAGGACGACCGCTAGACGGTGCAGTCGGGTCGTCTCCCACTGAACACCGGAATAGAAGGTCGTAACCTTTGGATAACTCCGAAGGTCACGGGTCGCTTAAAGCAATGGTTCTCAACCTGGGGGGTCGCGAGATTGTTTTCGGGGGTCGCAGGAAGGTTGTCAAAACAAATAAACAAACAAAGATATATAATAAATAAATTCATAAATATTTTTTCAAAATGATTTTTAAATTAAATCTCCCATACCAATGTTATAATGTAGTCATATGAAACAGATTTGAGCAGCAAGTGAAATTAGTGTGTGATGGTGTGTGTGTGTGGTGTGTGTGTGTGTGTGTGTGTGTGTGTGTGTGTGTTGGTGTGCCAAAAGCCAAATTGATTTAGTTTTTTTGATTATTTTTGGTCAGTAATGCAAGGTTTGTGTACGTCTGGTAGCTGTCATGTGTGATAGTAACCTCGGTCTGCAGCAGAGGGTCGCTCAATCTTCCAGTCTGTGTCCCGTGCATAAATACGCCACATACCGCTCTTTGCAATTACAGAAGCCTTTTTTATGAATGTGGCTGGCTGTTTTTACTGTGTTATACACAGAGTGTAAATAATTAATTGTGATGCCAGTTTAGTTTAGTTTAGTTCTGTTTAGTTTAACAGCTGGCAGTACCAAGGTGTTGACCATGTGCTCCAGGCACTGTGGATTTTTTTATGCGCTCCATGACGTCACTGCAGTGTGTTTCAAGTGCGAGTCGGGAAGGGGGGTCGCGAACCCCAACTTAAATTTTTTGTGGGGTCGCGGCTCCAAAAGGTTGAGAACCACTGGCTTAAAGGACCGTGGTCACCAAAATTTCGACGGCGTGAGGTAGGGTCCACTTGTCTAATTCCAATTTACCTAAGTACCCACGCCATCTACCGGGGAAGCCACACCCTCGGCCGCCTTTGTCCGAACCGAGTCGCTGTTACTGACTTGGATCCGTCGTAACCGAGCGGGAGTTACCAAAGCCGTGCCGGTCCAAATAACAACTTACGGCACAAACGGCCTCAATGGGAATTTTGTGTGTGCGCTGCGAGTTATTTTATAGTTAGAATTTATACATCAACTACAACAACAACAACAGTGGCACCGTCCCTCACTCCACCGTCGCCATTACGCACGTGGCCTTAGGTGAGGAGGTAGGCGGAGCTACAATCGCCTCAGCTCCGACTCCGCCCAGAAAGGTGGGAGTTGCCCCGCCTACCGTGGGCCTGTCCAATGAGGGACGGTCGGCGAATGCGTGACGCAACATCCAATCAGGAGGCGAGTGGCCAGAGAAGAGAAAGAGTAGAGTGGTCGTCAGGAGAGTTTTGGATTAATCGTGGCCATTGCTCTGGGGGTGCGTTGCTGGAGTCATCCTCGCCATTGCTTTGGTCTGTCGTCAGCGGTCGTGCTCTGCGGTCTTTGTAGGGCTCCTAGTGATGGTGGTGGTGGTTGAGCAGCCAGGATCGTGGCTCGTGGATTTTGGGTCGTGGGTTCGAGTCCCGTGATGGGTTGGAGTCCGGTGTGACCGCACGAGGCGGAAAGGTACCCGGCCAGGCTCTGTTCCCACAGCTGAACTATCCTCCTCAGCTGGAGGACCGAATAAAGACCCGACGGGGTCCATTTCTTTTGGGTGTTGTGTGTGTGTGTGTGTGTGTGTGTGTTGTGTGTGTGTGTGTGTGTGTGTGTGTGTCTGAGTGGGCCCTGTCCATAAGTAGAAGTGCTTAATGTGTTTTTTTCATTGTACATTGCATTTTATTTGTGATCAAGTCTGCTCTGTGTCTCCCTCCCTTATAAATAAATCCTTGTAAATGTTCCAGTTCGTTGCCCGTGTTTTCTTCCATTGACCCAGCATGGTTCGTGCTTGAGAACCATTAAGCCGATTGGGCTGGAAGTTGTCGTTTGGACCGACGGACTTTGGTAATTCCTCTCGGTTACACCATACCGAGGTTGCTAGAGCGACTCACTTCGACAGAGTCCGTCGAGGGTGTGACTTCCCCGGTAATTTGACG
>CM068957.1:41618574-41633495 GCA_035128595.1 Eptatretus atami
GGTGCGACTCATCGACCTTTTCTTGGAGGTGTTCCTTGGGGAAGCGGCGCATCGACGGGAAGGATCGGTGCCTCGTCTCACCAGCACGTGTTGAGAAGCGCGGGAGGATTCGCGGGAGCTCGGGAAGGATCTCAGTGGGTTCGTGATCCCACTCCTGACACCAATTTGTTGTGGGCCGGGGTCGGTGGCGAGGAATGGCCGCCAGGTGGAGCAGTAGAGCCGTCTCCCACGGAACACCTGGAATTTAGGTCGTGACTCTCGGACAACTCCGAAGATCATGGGTCACTTAAGGACCGTGATCCAATTCTCTGATGGCGTGGGGTAGGGTTAATAGCCAAATTTTAATATACCTAAGTACCCACGTCGTCAAATTACCGGGGAAGTCACACCCTCGACGGACTCTGTCGAAGTGAGTCGCTCTAGCAACCTCGGTATGGTGTAACCGAGAGGAATTACCAAAAGCCGTCGGTCCAAACGACAACTTCCAGCCCAATCGGCTTAATGGTTCTCAAGCACGAACCATGCTGGGTCAATGGAAGAAAACACGGGCAACGAACTGGAACATTTAACAAGAGGATTTATTTATAAGGGAGGAGACACAGAGCAGACTTGATCACAAATAAAATGCAATGTACAATGAAAAGAAAAAACTTAAGCACTTCTACTTATGGACAGGGCCCACTCAGACACCACACACACACACACACACACACACACACACACACACACACCACACACACACAACACCCAAAAGAAATGGACCCCGTCGGGTCTTTATTCGGTCCTCCAGTGAGGAGGATAGTTCAGCTGTGGAACAGAGCCTGGCCGGTACCTTTCCGCCTCGTGCGGTCACACCGGACTCCAACCCATCACTGGGACTCGAACCCACGACCCAAAATCCACGAGCCCACGATCCTGGCTGCTCAAACCACCACCATCACTAGGAGCCCTACAAAGACCGCAGAGCACGACCGCTGACGACAGACCAAAGCAATGGCGAGGATGACTCCAGCAACGCACCCCCAGAGCAATGGCCACGATTAATCCAAAACTCTCCTGACGACCACTCTACTCTTTCTCTTCTCTGGCCACTCGCCTCCTGATTGGATGGTTGCGTCACGCGAATCGCCGACCGTCCCTCATTGGACAGGCCCACGGTAGGCGGGGCAACTCCCACCTTTCTGGGCGGAGTCGGAGCTGAGGCGATTGTAGCTCCGCCTACCTCCTCACCTAAGGCCACGTGCGTAATGGCGACGGTGGAGTGAGGGACGGTGCCACTGTTGTTGTTGTTGTAGTTGATGTATAAATTCTAACTATAAATAACTCGCAGCGCACACACAAAATTCCCATTGAGGCCGTTTGTGCCGTAAGTTGTTATTTGGACCGGCACGGCTTTGGTAACTCCCGCTCGGTTACGACGGATCCAAGTCAGTAACAGCGACTCGGTTCGGACAAAGGCGGCCGAGGGTGTGGCTTCCCGGTAGATGCGGTGGGTACTTAGGTAAATTGGAATTAGACAAGTGGACCTACCTCACGCCGTCGAAATTTTGGTGACCACGGTCCTTTAAGCCAGTGGTTCTCAACCTTTTGGAGCCGCGACCCCACAAAAATTTAAGTTGGGGTTCGCGACCCCCCTTCCCGACTCGCACTTGAAACACACTGCAGTGACGTCATGGAGCGCATAAAAAAATCCACAGTGCCTGGAGCACATTGGTCAACACCTTGGTACTGCCAGCTGTTAAAACTAAACAGAACTAAACTAAACAAACTGGCATCACAAATTAATTATTTACACTCTGATGTATAACACAGTAAAAACAGCCAGCCACATTCATAAAAAAGGCTTCTGTAATTGCAAAGAGCGGTATGTGGCGTATTTATGCACGGGACACAGACTGGAAGATTGAGCGACCCTCTGCTGCAGACCGAGGTTACTATCACACATGACAGCTACCAAGCGTACACAAACCTTGCATTACTGACCAAAAAATATACAAAAAAACTAAATCAATTTGGCTTTTGGCACAAACACACACACACACACACACACACACACACACACAACCACACACACACACACACACACTAATTTCACTTGCTGCTCAAATCTGTTTCATATGACTACATTATAACATTGGTATGGGAGATTTAATTTAAAAATCATTTTGAAAAAATATTTATGAATTTATTTATTATATATCTTTGTTTGTTTATTTGTTTTGACAACCTTCCTGCGACCCCCGAAAACAATCTCGCGACCCCCAGGTTGAGAACCATTGCTTTAAGCGACCCGTGACCTTCGGAGTTATCCAAAGGTTACGACCTTCTATTCCGGTGTTCAGTGGAGACGACCCGACTGCACCGTCTACGGGTCGTCCTCGCTACCGAACCCGGCCGACAACAATATATCCATCACATGATCATTTTCATAACACGCATGACCTGCGAAGCATCACATGCGATCAACTCTTGAGTTTGGGTCCATCGACACAATGATTGTGCCATGGCAGCACACCCTTGTAAATGTCAGCGAATTCTAATCAACTCCATTATGACTGAAGCATCTGTGTTGTTTTGCCTTAAATGCATGCCATTTCACACAGGTATTGTCACAGTTGCACGTGATGGTCTGGCAATGTGTGGTGTACAGCATGATCTTGATCAATACATCTTGAGTGCATCGTCATCGCATCAGGTTGTAACGAGTACACTGGCCTCAAGTGAGAGTGCACACCAACAGTTTTCGGGTTTTTGAAACTAGATGCCAGACCATGATATGCAGTACAGTGGAATACCTTCAATTTTTTTTTCCAATCACTATTACCTTTAAAAAAACATGACACCTTTTGTGGATTTTTTTTTTCTTTGTAGGTACATCCTTATTGGTCTATTTGCATGTGACTTCACCTTGTAAGGAAACACTGTGACATAATTTAAGGATTTTGTTATACAATGTTTCTGACCTTTTTCTACTCTCAAACTTTCTTCATTTCTCCATTGCAAGTTATCACTTACTTTCGTGTAAGGATCGAAACCTTGCATATTGAGTAATTTGGTTCTTTCATGAACCTTAATATTTCTGGAGAAAAAAAAAAAAACACAATAAACAGCAGAAACCCCTTTTAACTCAAAAACTTGGAATCAAGGACGTTGTCCTGGAACTTTTTAGAGTGCTACGTCCCTCCATGGATGTCATCAGAATTTGGAGTGCCACGGAGTATGGCTCCACTCTATGTTGATACTTCTGAATTGATCTCACCCCTAAAGGCAGTAGAATCCAAGCCTGATGGTACTTGATATCTCTTGGCAGAGCCTGAAATGCAAGGGACTGCTCTCCACACCTGCCCTGCTGTGGGTGATCTTGGGGGTCCTGTAACGCCTCACATCCGGTATTGCCTCCTTTCTGTCCCCTTTTTCCTGCCAGGTCCCATGTATTCTTCCAGCTATCTTTACCAACTACTACTTCAATGGCCCCAATTAGTTGCACCTTATTGTGGGGTCGATGGAGGAATGTCTTTGCCCAGGGCTTTGGAGAACTGGCTGGCCGGTCCTGAAGTTTGTTCAACTGAAGGTGGCAGGAATTCGAATTTGGCCAGGGAGCAGCAATTACTCTGTTACTCTTCACAAACGACCCGTGGGATCTACGCCTCAGTCAACTAACGCTAACAGATGGACCCCTAACATCCATCCGAGAGACATGGGCACACATTGATACATCATCCTGTCTTCAAAACACCAGGGTGACAGTTTATAGTTATTGAGATCTAACCCAAGCTGGATACCTTGGAAGCAAGTGCAGATACCTCTAAGCTATCCTACCAGTCTTGTATAAATAATTACCTTCTTTCGTTTTTTAAACAAAGTAGACTGTAACCATTTTATCACAGACATGCGTGAGACTCACTGACGAACCGCAAGCAAATATCTTCTCGCACGTCACACCGTTTCTTCGTCGATGTGACATTTAAGTGCATTGCTCTTCCACCAGTGAAGACAAAGTTTGAAACAGGTTGCAAGAGTTATCAACTCTTTGTCTCTTGGAAAATGCTTAATGATGTAACTGAATTAAGCTCACACCTGCATTCTCGCAATGACAATGCAGAAAATCAAATAATTGACATTGGCCTTGGTTGTTGCACTGATGTTTTCCTGTTCGCTTGTACGGGATGCCAGGTTTTCAGTTGTGGAATTTTAATGTTGGCTCTGCCTTGTTCAGGACGGGCTTTGGCGCTGCCACCAAAGCCATGTGCATCGGTTTGCGCTTCCCATTGCCTGATCAGCTAGAAACGCTGGTGGGAGTCAGCATTGAATGTGGTCGTATGACACACATCACCCAACAGGCAAGGTGCACATGTCTACATAGTGCACAATCTTACCACATGATGGAGAAAATAATACAGAAGTAATAGTACAAGTAAGATTGTCCACAGTATATCCACACCCCCAGGTGTCGACATTGTTGGTAGAGCTAATCTACAGCAATCTCCAAGCAGGGAATGGGCAAACACGTATGCACTGAGAATCTTTAACATTCACAGTGTAAATGCAAACAGGACAACTTGCTTTATGCGTCCCTAGCAAGGTCATTTGCTTCTGGAGCGACGGCCCCAATTGATCCTTCATCAAATTGGCATTTTATTGGTGTCGGTAGCGAACACAAAATCAACATCTCAATGGTGAGCTACCAACCGAGCTATCCTGGCACACCAGATAGAATAAAAATCATTATTACAAGGGGAACAGACCACGAGACCCCAAAATTGGGAGCAGTTAAAAAGGCTGGTGATTCAGAGCTTAAAAGTCTGCTCTTCAGACAACCCTGACAGGTGTGAGCTAGCAGTGTTTTTGTTACCACACTTTGCAGGTTTTCTGGTTCCTTCTGCTCTGCCCTTTTTGCGTCATACGCAGTTCAAGGAATGCCATTGGCTCGGTGGGCGAGACATGCTGCGAACCGTCTCTTTGGCTGAAGAATATTGCCGGAGAAAAGTTCGCCACATGGCAGGTATACGGTTATTGTACTTGGCTTTTTCTTTTTGTCATGCATTGTTCATGTTTTATCAATAATAATCAGCCTGACCTCCCCTGCATGACCACGTTACCTATCACTCTAATTACAGGATCTGGAACTGTAAGATTGCAAAAGAGGCTTCAACTAACTAGTACCTTCTTTAATAATGCTGTTGTGGTTGTCAGATTCAGACCAGTGTCCTGATCCTAATCCTGGCTACCAACCAATGTTATGTTGAACATGGGTGGACACCCGGTCAAATCTTCCACCCGGACGGTCACCAATTTAGCGATGTATGGTCCTCAAAGGCCATAAGCTGTCCATCGGGAAAGCTGAACAGATCTTTACCCTGCACGTGTAACACAAAGCGGGGTTAAGCTTTGTCTGTCTGTCTGACAGACGGATGTCATTTGATGATTGAGGACCTATTTAATTTCATTTTCATGTTTTCTTTTGAACACTGTATAAACATGAATCGGAACACGAACCTGCAGTTTAGCAGTACTTTGGCAAATTGTACGGAACCTCGTCATGATCGCACGTGCACAAACAGGAATAAGGTAATTTTCTCGTCCAATCGATGGTACAAAAACTGCCACCATTCGACAGATCTCGAACGAACTCGGTTGGAATCCACCTTTATTCGTTCATTATTATAAGGGGGTGTTACTCTTTTGGTGTTTTTGAATCGACGGAGCGTATTTACGGGAGAAGTAGTTTATCAATGTCAACGTGGAATTTGATATGTGCACTGATACTCATGCTGTCATTTTGCTTGTGTAGAGTACCATGAGTACTGGTTCTACTTTGAGGCCAAATGGCAATGCTATCTTGAGGAGAGAGGCATTGCGGAAGAAGGGCAAGACTCTCCCCACTTTCCTGAGCCATATGGTCCTGCTGAGAGAGACCAGTGAAGATTCAAATGTGCTGATGATGGGCTAGACCAGACCCATTTACTGTTAATTTTTTTTATTTAAAATTGACCAAAGTAATATTTAAAAAGGTTTACACAAAGCAACAATGTGTGAACATAATAACCTTAGTTAACCGAACTGAACTGGGAGATTTTGACCTCTCTGTGACGGGGGCAGAAGGGGGCTACTTAGCCCTCCCCTCAGATCTCAGCCACACATTGTCCGATTAACTTGAAAATTTGCACGTGCATAGATTATCATGCAATTATCGTTTATCATGCAATATGCTAATTCTATGCAATTTTTCAGAGAAATATGTAATTCTGGTCATACATACGTGTGATTACATGAAAAGTGTGTGATGTATTAAGAAAAGTTTCTCAAGCTGAAATCATGACGTTCAATAATTATTTTGGATGGAATGTTCATATTTGCATAAATTATATGAATATGCAAATGATATAGCATTTTCATGAATCAAGATTTCTGAATGTATAGCAAGCATAAAAAAAAGTGAAAAAAGGGGACACGATCAACTGTCTGTGTGTGTTAACACTCGGGAACATTGTTCATGATTTTATTTCACAATTTATCATGAGGATCAAGTGTCGTGACATTTTTTTTGATTTCTATCTTTTTTATTTATTTTTTTCACTACCCTCGCCAAAGGAGTTTGTTAGTTGCAAAATCGAAGATTTTTCAAGTATATTGGTCAGTCGATTTTGTTATTCTGTCGTCGTTTGTCTGTTTGTCAATCGCCTACAGCTCACAATTCTAAACCGATCGTCATGAAACTTTACCAAATTGTGGAGGTAGTCTCAACTGAGAAGCCTATTGATTGAGGTCAAAGGTCACCTTGAGGTCAGATTTCTAAAATTGTCATTTTTCATCTGATTGACTTGAACGATGAACAGGATTTTCATAGTCCATCACTGAATTTGGAAACCCTATTTGAGGTAAAAGGTCAAAGGTTAATCGGTCAACTTCTAAAATAATCCATTTCAAGGTCAAACTTCTAAAATCATCAATTTCAATCTGAAAAATAATCAATTTTCATCCGATTGACCTGAGCTTTGATTAAGATTGTCAATCTTAATTTTAATGAAATGGACAATTTGATGTATCCATGGCAACCTTGGAGAGGGGGTGGATTTTGCAAGTATCTGCATGACGTTTTTTTGTTGTTTATTTATTACCTTCCCTGGCAGTGGAGGATACGCAACAACAGTGTTTGATTGATTCTGTTTCGCGAAGTGTCGCTCTGAGTGATTTCGAGTTTGTTACTTGTGAAAATCGAAGATTTTCAAGTACAATCCAGAAAAACGTATTTGCACAGAAAATCATTTTCCAAGCCGGGAACCAAAATGGAGAACAAAGAGCTCCAGGAACCAAGAAGAAGAAGCCACCACTCGCAGCTTGAGCCGAGCGATCGGCTTAACTTTCTTCCAAACAGGGCAGCTTGAAGCAAAAAGCTCTCCCGAGCCAAGCAGAAGCCGAAGCGGGTTTAGGGTTGAGGCCTTCGGAAGCTTTTTGCTTCGGCTGGCTCAGTGAGCTTCGGCTGAGGCCTGGCTCGGGAGGAAGCTTTTTGCTTTATGGTTCGTGAGCTTCGGCTTCTGCTTGGCTCGGGAGAGCTTTTTGCTTCAAGCTGCCCTGTTTGGAAGAAAGTTAAGCCGATCGCTCGGCTCAAGCTGCGAGTGGTGGCTTCTTCTTCTTGGTTCCTGGAGCTCTTTGTTCTCCATTTTGGTTCCCGGCTTGGTGCGACTCATCGACCTTTTCTTGGAGGTGGTTCCTTGGGGGAGCGGCGCATCGACGGGAAGGATCGGTGCCTCGTCTCACCAGCACGTGTTGAGAAGCGCGGGAGGATTCGCGGGAGCTCGGGAAGGATCTCAGTGGGTTCGTGATCCCACTCCTGACACCAATTTGTTTGGGCCGGGGGTCTGGCGAGGAATGGCCGCCAGGTGGAGCAGTAGAGCCGTCTCCCACGGAACACCTGGAATTTAGGTCGTGACTCTCGGACAACTCCGAAGATCATGGGTCACTTAAGGACCGTGATCGCCAATTCTCTGATGGCGTGGGGTAGGGTTAATAGCCAAATTTTAATATACCTAAGTACCCACGTCGTCAAATTACCGGGGAAGTCACACCCTCGACGGACTCTGTCGAAGTGAGTCGCTCTAGCAACCTCGGTATGGTGTAACCGAGAGGAATTACCAAAGTCCGTCGGTCAAACGACAACTTCCAGCCCAATCGGCTTAATGGTTCTCAAGCACGAACCATGCTGGGTCAATGGAAGAAAACACGGGCAACGAACTGGAACATTTAACAAGAGGATTTATTTATAAGGGAGGAGACACAGAGCAGACTTGATCAAAATAAAATGCAATGTACAATGAAAGAAAACACTTAAGCACTTCTACTTATGGACAGGGCCCACTCAGACACACACACACACACACACACACACACACACACACACACACACACACACACACACACACCCAAAAGAAATGGACCCCGTCGGGTCTTTATTCGGTCCTCCAGTTGAGGAGGATAGTTCAGCTGTGGGAACAGAGCCTGGCCGGTACCTTTCCGCTCGTGCGGTCACACCGGACTCCAACCCATCACGGTGGACTCGAACCCACGACCCAAAATCCACGAGCCCACGATCCTGGCTGCTCAACCCACCACCATCACTAGGAGCCCTCACAAAGACCGCAGAGCACGACCGCTGACGACAGACCAAAGCAATGGCGAGGATGACTCCAGCAACGCACCCCCAGAGCAATGGCCACGATTAATCCAAAACTCTCCTGACGACCACTCTACTCTTTCTCTTCTCTGGCCACTCGCCTCCTGATTGGATGGTTGCGTCACGCGATTCGCCGACCGTCCTCATTGGACAGGCCCACGGTAGGCGGGGCAACTCCACCTTTCTGGGCGGAGTCGGAGCTGAGGCGATTGTAGCTCCGCCTACCTCCTCACCTAAGGCCACGTGCGTAATGGCGACGGTGGAGTGAGGGACGGTGCACGTTTGTTGTTGTTGTAGTTGATGTATAATTCTAACTATAAATAACCTGCAGCGCACACAACAAAATTCCCATTGAGGCCGTTTGTGCCGTAAGTTGTTATTTGGACCGGCACGGCTTTGGTAACTCCGCTCGGTTACGACGGATCCAAGTCAGTAACAGCGACTCGGTTCGGACAAAGGCGGCCGAGGTTTGCCCCGGTAGATGGCGTGGGTACTTAGGTAATTGGAATTAGACAAGTGGACCCTACCTCACGCCGTCGAAATTTTGGTGACCACGGTCCTTTAAGCCAGTGGTTCTCAACCTTTTGGAGCCGCGACCCCACAAAAATTTAAGTTGGGTTCGCGACCCCTTCCCGACTCGCACTTGAAACACACTGCAGTGACGTCATGGAGCGCATAAAAAAATCCACAGTGCCTGGAGCACATTGGTCAAACACTTGGTACTGCCAGCTGTTAAAAAAAAGAACTAAACTAAACTAAACTGGCATCACAAATTAATTATTTACACTCTGATGTATAACACAGTAAAAACAGCCAGCCACATTCATAAAAAAGGCTTCTGTAATTGCAAAGAGCGGTATGTGGCGTATTTATGCACGGGACACAGACTGGAAGATTGAGCGACCCTCTGCTGCAGACCGAGGTTACTATCACACATGACAGCTACCAGACGTACACAAACCTTGCATTACTGACCAAAAATATACAAAAAAACTAAATCAATTTGGCTTTTGCGACACACACACCACACACAACACACACACACACACAACACACACACACACACACACACACTAATTTCACTTGCTGCTCAAATCTGTTTCATATGACTACATTAAATTGTAGATGGGATTTAATTTAAAAATCATTTTGAAAAAATATTTATGAATTTATTTATTATATATCTTTGTTTGTTTATTTGTTTGACAACCTTCCTGCGACCCCCGAAAACAATCTCGCGACCCCCAGGTTGAGAACCATTGCTTTAAGCGACCCGTGACCTTCGGAGTTATCCAAAGTTACGACCCTCTATTCCGGTGTTCAGTGGGAGACGACCCGACTGCACCGTCTAGCGGTCGTCCTCGCTACCGAACCCGGCCGACAACAATATATCCATCACATGATCATTTTCATAACACGCATGACCTGCGAAGCATCACATGCGATCAACTCTTGAGTTTGGGTCCATCGACACAATGATTGTGCCATGGCAGCACACCCTTGTAAATGTCAGCGAATTCTAATCAACTCCATTATGACTGAAGCATCTGTGTTGTTTTGCCTTAAATGCATGCCATTTCACACAGGTATTGTCACAGTTGCACGTGATGGTCTGGCAATGTGTGGTGTACAGCATGATCTTGATCAATACATCTTGAGTGCATCGTCATCGCATCAGGTTGTAACGAGTACACTGGCCTCAAGTGAGAGTGCACACCAACAGTTTTCGGGTTTTTGAAACTAGATGCCAGACCATGATATGCAGTACAGTGGAATACCTTCAATTTTTTTTTCCAATCACTATTACTTTAAAAAACATGACACCTTTTGTGGATTTTTTTTTTCTTTGTAGGTACATCCTTATTGGTCTATTTGCATGTGACTTCACCTTGTAAGGAAACACTGTGACATAATTTAAGGATTTTGTTATACAATGTTCTGACCTTTTTCTACTCTCAAACTTTCTCATTTCTCCATTGCAAGTTATCATCTACTTTCGTGTAAGGATCGAAACCTTGCATATTGAGTAATTTGGTTCTTTCATGAACCTTAATATTTCTGGAGAAAAAAAACAAAAACACAATAAACAGCAGAAACCCCTTTTAACTCAAAAACTTGGAATCAAGGACGTTGTCCTGGAACTTTTTAGAGTGCTACGTCCCTCCATGGATGTCATCAGAATTTGGAGTGCCACGGAGTATGGCTCCACTCTATGTTGATACTTCTGAATTGATCTCACCCCTAAGGCAGTAGAATCCAAGGCTCTGATGGTACTTGATATCTTTGGCAGGAGCCTGAAATGCAAGGGACTGCTCTCCCACCTGCCCTGCTGGTGGGTGATCTTGGGGGTCCTGTAACGCCTCACATCCGGTATTGCCTCCTTTCTGTCCCCTTTTTCCTGCCAGGTCCCATGTATTCTTCCAGCTATCTTTACCAACTACTACTTCAATGGCCCCAATTAGTTGCACCTTATTGTGGGGTCGATGGAGGAATGTCTTTGGCCCAGGGCTTTGGAGAACTGGCTGGCCGGTCCTGAAGTTTGTTCAACTGAAGGTGGCAGGAATTCGAATTTGGCCAGGGAGCAGCAATTACTCTGTTACTCTTCACAAACGACACCGTGGGATCTACAGCCTCAGTCAACTAACGCTAACAGATGGGACCCCTAACATCCATCCGAGAGACTGGGCACACATTGATACATCATCCTGTCTTCAAAACACCAGGGTGACAGTTTATAGTTATTGAGATTCTAACCCAAGCTGGATACCTTGGAAGCAAGTGCAGATACCTCTAAGCTATCCTACCAGTCTTGTATAAATAATTACCTTCTTTCGTTTTTTAAACAAAGTAGACTGTACCATTTTATCACAGACATGCGTGAGACTCACTGACGAACCGCAAGCAAATATCTTCTCGCACGTCACACCGTTTCTTCGTCGATGTGACATTTAAGTGCATTGCTCTCCACCAGGTGAAGACAAAGTTTGAAACAGGTTGCAAGAGTTATCAACTCTTTGTCTCTTGGAAAATGCTTAATGATGTAACTGAATTAAGCTCACACCTGCATTCTCGCAATGACAATGCAGAAAATCAAATAATTGACATTGGCCTTGGTTGTTGCACTGAGTTTTCCTGTTCGCTTGTACGGGATGCCAGGTTTTCAGTTGTGGAATTTTAATGTTGGCTCTGCCTTGTTCAGGGACGGGCTTTGGCGCTGCCACCAAAGCCATGTGCATCGGTTTGCGCTTCCATTGCCTGATCAGCTAGAAACGCTGGTGGAGGTCAGCATTGAATGTGGTCGTATGACACACAATCACCCAACAGGCAAGGTGCACATGTCTACATAGTGCACAATCTTACCACATGATGGAGAAAATAATACAGAAGTATAAGTACAAGTAAGATTGTCCACAGTATATCCACACCCCCAGGTGTCTGACATTGTTGGTAGAGCTAATTCTACAGCAATCTCCAAGCAGGGAATGTGGCAAACACGTAATGCACTGAGATCTTTAACATTCACAGTGTAAATGCAAACAGGACAACTTGCTTTATGCGTCCCTAGCAAGGTCATTTGCTTCTGGAGCGACGGCCCCAATTGATCCTTCATCAAATTGGCATTTTATTGGTGTCGGTAGCGAACACAAAATCAACATCTCAATGGTGAGCTACCAACCGAGCTATCCTGGCACACCAGATAGAATAAAAATTCATTATTACAAGGGGAAACAGACCACGAGACCCCAAAATTGGGAGCAGTTAAAAAGGCTGGTGATTCAGAGCTTAAAAGTCTGCCTCTCAGACAACCCTGACAGGTGTGAGCTAGCAGTGTTTTTGTTACCACACTTTGCAGGTTTTCTGGGTTCTTCTGCTCTGCCCTTTTTGCGTCATACGCAGTGCAAGGAATGCCATTGGCTCGGTGGGGGCGAGACATGCTGCGAACCGTCTCTTTGGCTGAAGAATATTGCCGGAGAAAAGTTCGCCACATGGCAGGTATACGGTTATTGTACTTGGCTTTTTCTTTTGTCATGCATTGTTCATGTTTTATCAATAATAATCAGCCTGACCTCCCCTGCATGACCACGTTACCTATCACTCTAATTACAGGATCTGGAACTGTAAGATTGCAAAGAGGCTTCAACTAACTAGTACCTTCTTGAATAATGCTGTTGTGGTTGTCAGATTCAGACCAGTGTCCTGATCCTAATCCTGGCTACCAACCAATGTTATGTTGGAACATGGGTGGACACCCGGTCAAATCTTCCACCGGACGGTCACCAATTTAGCGATGTATGGTCCTCAAAGGCCATAAGCTGTCCATCGGGAAGCTGAACAGATCTTTACCCTGCACGTGTAACACAAAGCGGGGTTAAGCTTTGTCTGTCTGTCTGACAGACGGATGTCATTTGATGATTGAGGACCTATTTAATTTCATTTTCATGTTTTCTTTTGAACACTGTATAAACATGAATCGGAACACGAACCTGCAGTTTAGCAGTACTTTGGCAAATTGTACGGAACCTCGTCATGATCGCACGTGCACAAACAGGAATAAGGTAATTTTCTCGTCCAATCGATGGTACAAAAACTGCCACCATTCGACAGATCTCGAACGAACTCGGTTGGATCCACCTTTATTCGTTCATTATTTAAGGGGGTGTTACTCTTTTGGTGTTTTTGAATCGACGGAGCGTATTTACGGGGAGAAGTAGTTTATCAATGTCAACGTGGAATTTGGATTGTGCACTGATACTCATGCTGTCATTGTGCTTGTGTAGAGTACCATGAGTACTGGTTCTACTTTGAGGCCAAATGGCAATGCTATCTTGAGAGAGAGGCATTGCGGAAGAAGGGCAAGACTCTCCCCACTTTCCTGAGCCATATGGTCCTGCTGAGAGAGACCAGGTGAAGATTCAAATGTGCTGATGATGGGCTAGACCAGACCCATTTACTGTTAATTTTTTTTATTTAAAATTGACCAAAGTAATATTTAAAAAGGTTTACACAAAGCAACAATGTGTGAACATAATAACCTTAGTTAACCGAACTGAACTGGGAGATTTTGACCTCTCTGTGACTGGGGCAGAAGGGGGTACTTAGCCCTCCCCTCAGATCTCAGCCACACATTGTCCGATTAACTTGAAAATTTGCACGTGCATAGATTATCTGCAATTATCGTTTATCATGCAATATGCTAATTCTATGCAATTTTTAGAGAAATATGTAATTCTGGTCATACATACGTGTGATTACATGAAAGTGTGTGATGTATTAAGAAAATTTCTCAAGCTGAAATCATGACGTTCAATAATTATTTTGGATGGAATGTTTCATATTTGCATAAATTATATGAATATGCAAATGATATAGCATTTTCATGAATCAAGATTTCTGAATGTATAGCAAGCATAAAAAAAAGTGAAAAAAGGGACACGATCAACTGTCTGTGTGTGTTAACATCCGGGAACATTGTTCATGATTTTATTTCACAATTATCATGAGGATCAAGTGTCGTGACATTTTTTTTGATTTCTATCTTTTTATTTTTATTTTTTCACTACCCTCGCCAAAGGAGTTTGTTAGTTGCAAAATCGAAGATTTTTCAAGTATATTGGTCAGTCGATTTTGTTATTCTGTCGTCGTTTGTCTGTTTGTCAATCGCCTACAGCTCACAATTCTAAACCGATCGTCATGAAACTTTACCAAATTGTGGAGGTAGTCTCAACTGAGAAGCCTATTGATTGAGGTCAAAGGTCACCTTGAGGTCAGATTTCTAAAATTGTCATTTTTCATCTGATTGACTTGAACGATGAACAGGATTTTCATAGTCCATCACTGAATTTGGAAACCCTATTTGAGGTAAAAGGTCAAAGGTTAACTCGTCAAACTTCTAAAATAATCCATTTCAAGGTCAAACTTCTAAAATCATCAATTTCAATCTGAAAAAATCAATTTTCATCCGATTGACCTGAGCTTTGATTAAGATTGTCAATCTTAATTTTAATGAAATGGACAATTTGATGTATCCATGGCAACCTTTGAGAGGGGGTGGATTTTGCAAGTATCTGCATGACGTTTTTTTGTTGTTTATTTATTCCTTCCCTGGCAGTGGAGGATACGCAACAACAGTGTTTGATTGATTCTGTTTCGCGAAGTGTCGCTCTGAGTGATTTCGAGTTTGTTACTTGTGAAAATCGAAGATTTTTCAAGTACAATCCAGAAAAACGTATTTGCACAGAAAATCCATTTT
>CM068957.1:41656128-41690827 GCA_035128595.1 Eptatretus atami
CTAGTAGGTTTATTGTATCACATGGTGTAATTGTAGAGCTTTCAAAGGAGATCGGAGAGTTGAAAGTGAAGAAAAAACAGATGAGAAGAAATTGAATTTTTGAATCATTAAACTTAACTTGATTACATTTTCCCCACTGGGAGATCTTGTCGAAATCCGAATTTCAAGAGGTGGCTGTGATGAAACGAGATGTAGATCGAGTGAGGGAAGACGGGGAAAATGGGAAATACATGGAGGAATGTAATGTTGAGTCATCAGCATATGAGTGCATTTGGGTATTTGTGGAAGAAAGGAGGTCATTGATAAAAAAAAAAAAGAAGTGTTGAGACAGGACGGAACCCTATGACCCGCGTTATGAGGAAGGGGGGGGCGAGGGGGAGATGTTAAACCATCAACAATTATGGAGATGGAGCAGTCGGAGAGAAAGCGCGTATTGGTGGTCAGATATAAGACTGAGATTCAAGATGCTTGAGGAAATGGGAATTGAGAGCACATTCAAAGGCTTTGGAAACAGTAGAAGTCAGAGCAATTGGACGGTAGTCAGAAGGGTTTGATTTATCACCCTTCTTTAATAATAATAAAAAAGTTAATTTGGAAAAATTGTTTCTATATACTCAAAATAAAAACCAATTACTGCACCGTAGTCCCAAGAAGGAATCCAGACATAATACACATGCGCGCACAGTCCCGCACACGCGCACACACTATGTACTGGTAAGTACTTACTTAAGCTATTTTGTTTGAAGTTTATAACCTTAACTTATATACAATTGACTGATTTCCCAACTGCCCGGATCATCAGTAGGGCACAGTTTTTCATCAAGGTTTCGATCCTTTCAGCCCAGAACCTCTCCAAACCGTGGATCCACAACCCCGGTCGCAGGTCCACATCAGTAGATAACTCAACATCAATGGACGTTCAACCTCAAAGTTGTGTTCAGACAATCAGTCAACACAGAAATGAAATATCCTTATTCAAACTTATTTAATCATCAGTTTTATTTAAAGTACGTATTACTACGTCATATGAATAACTTTAATCATACAACACTTTACATGATAATATATTAAGCTATAAATACTTAACCTTGTAGACATGTCCATTGCACAATAACTCTAT
Source organism: Eptatretus atami (assembly GCA_035128595.1). NCBI lineage: Eukaryota > Metazoa > Chordata > Myxini > Myxiniformes > Myxinidae > Eptatretus > Eptatretus atami. Next base: position 41,657,249 of record CM068957.1, read on the forward strand.
CTAACCATAGACTCAAACTGTCATTCAAATATTAAAACTACCATCAATAACCGATCTTAACATACTGCACGGCGTATCCTGTAGCAACTGCCAACAAATTATATTAATGCATATTTATAATGTATTTCAGAAATAATTATTTATTTATTTTATTTTTATCTAAATACCTCCATGATTTAATACTATGTACAGTATGTGTGTGTGTGTGTAATATATATATATATATAATATATATATATATATATATATATATATATATATACTGTATATATATTAATATATATATATATATATTATATATATATATATAATATATGTTTAATCAATAAATAATAAATAAAAATTGCATATAATGTCAAAGCTCATTTGAGAGCTTACACACAAGACATACAAGGGGAGCAGGAGATGAGGGGTGGGAGAGGGAAGGACAAAACAGTGGGGAACAAAGACATTAGAAGATCTGTGGAAGGAAGAGGGATGGGGCGGGGAACATGGGGAATACAAGATGGACAGTACAGGGACTTTCAGGAAGGAAAGCAGGGAATTGAAGCAGTTGGGTTTGGGTGGGATTAGCGGGGATAGAAAACATCGTGGTTTTGGATGGGGAGATAAGAGATGATGGTCAACAGCTGTCTTGAAGACCTGGAGGGAAGAATGGGATTGAAGAGAGTGTGGGAGTTTGTTCCAAAGGCAGGAAAAAAAGAGGAATGACAACAAGGTGAAGGTGAGCAGTGATTCTTGATTTTGGTACTTTTACCAGAAGGGGGTTGCTCGGCCCTTCAACATTCTAGTATTCTGATAGGCCCTTCAACACAAGTTTAGGTGAGGAATCCCATTGAGCAGCCCGAGGCGGGCTATGGCCGTGAAGCTCCTCAAGGTGAGAGGTCAAAGAGGGGTTGCTCCACCCACTGGACCGAACGTTGGCCAAGAGTGAGTGAGAGGGAAGAGGCGTAAAGCATCATTGGTGATGTCCGTGGCCGAGCTGTTAAAAGGAGAGGGCGAGAAGGAAGTGTCAGGAGAACCTGGGAGATGCCGCACAGAAGGCTAGACTGGTGCTCCTGAAAGCCAAGGCATGCCTCTCTCTCCCTCTCCTCCATATCAGCCCATTCCTGTCTGGAGCGACTCAGACTTTTCATTGTCCACGGAACTCACCGGGTTTGCCTGACAATCTCTTCGTTCTATTGATTCCCTCTGTCTCTATTGTGTGTGGATGAGGCCTTAAATTATAAATAATTAAAGTTCATGTTCGTTCGCTGGTTTGTGGGCACATATGATCGGTTCATGGGTTAAGGGGTTTATTTTATTATTGTGCATTGCTTCTTGTAAATTTCTTCCCCTATGCCATTATTGTTCTCTTATTAAATACACTTGTCTCGAGGGTGAATTCTGACTGCGGTGGCTGCTGTATTTGGTGGTTCGATAAAGACCTGTTGAAGGAAAGAATTGATTGCAGTTCGGTTGCTTGGCCTAAGATTAGATCCAGCCACGTGACGCTCATCGGCGAAGCACTGGGCTGCTTTGAGACTTCCATTCTGCATGGTAATGTAGTCGTCAGACTTGGATCTAGCAGGAAAGTCTCAAAGTGGTCGACTGTTTTGATTGCTTTGACATGACCCGCCGGATTTGAACCGGGCAATCGGAATGGTCCGACGGCTGTAAAAATATCAACCTTGGATTCAATGGTGAAATTAAACCAGAAAATGTTTTTTTGTGTGTGTGTGAAAATGAGCTATAAACAACATATTCGTACTACTCACATGGCTATCCGATTTATTGATGCCTCTCTACAAAGGGATGTTAAGGCTCAAGTTTTCAGACTCGATGCCATCTGGCAACAAACATGTTTCCAGGGCTCCAAGCCATTGTGCTCTCCAAACTCCTTCAGGTAGTAGTTTCAGTTTAAAGCTCAGGCCACGCCAACTGGTTTCTTCCAACACGACGCAACTTGACAGTCGTGGGATAATCACAGGTTATTGTGGAGAGATGCCGTGGCTATGATGCGCAAGGGCACACCAACTGAGGCCAAGGACTGGCCATCATGGATACCAGTACAAAAAAAAAACAAGAAAAAAAAATGAGAGCATCGACCGATTCCTCCGATGCATGTTGAAAGTATAGTAGTGTACAACTAAAGTATGTGCAGTAACAAGAGAAGAATTCAATGTTGCTGGTTCTGCTAAATTTTGCTAATCATGCGGACATGATGACAGATTAATCACAGGAAGCTGTGGATCCAGCATTGGCTTCTGCAGCATGAAGACCTTCATTTTAGAAATACGAGTTGCATTACCTTTGGATGTGATATCATACAAAGCAGATTGTTTTTTCCTGCCGTAGTTGAATCAGCTCATCCATATGTACATTCTTAAGTTCAGAAGTTCACCATTCGGTTTGGGAGGAAAGGGCGAGGCACTCGTGCTACTCTCTGGCTCAGCCGGAGCATGTCCCTCCAATCACGAGTGCATCTGCACCATCCGACGAACACCAACTGCAACCAAGATCCAAGCTGCTCAATCGGTTTGACAGGGGCCAACGTGATGCAATTTTACTTCACCGGCCTTCCACACCAACAGATTTCGTAGGACAAGACAGTCGTGTCAGAAGAAATTGGTTGCTGTGGCCGAGGATTAAGTCCAACACTACAGTGAAGATGTTTAGATAAAATGTTTACAGGTCGTGCTGGTCCACGGTCACTTAAGAATGACCCTTATCATTCAAACTCGTGTTGTGGACATGGGGTAGCATATAGGTTATTCTTAGAGCAGCCAATGAGTAGGACTCATGCAATAACGTCAGACTCTTTCGCTAGATTGCTTCCAGAGAACCATTGGTCAGAAAATTGGAAGTTAAAGCAGCTGCTCTTTCAATAAATGTACTTGGAGATGGAGTGTAATTGTGGTCAGATGAGGAGATGATGTAACTGTACATCTCCAAAAAAGACAATGAACTAAGGAGGAATATTTTCATTCTGCTGTCCCATTAACAACAGCAGAAATGGGATTGGCACAGGTATTTTATGAGTAAAAGTAAGAACAACCGTTACTGAGATAAGCAAATGTTTTATCAAATATTTTATACCTTTGCACAAAACTGCAATTTATGGTCACTTGCATGTTGAGGATAATTTTCACAGGAAAATTACTCCGACACGGCAGGTGACCTAAGTTGCCTCAAAGGGGATACCTTTCTCGTTAAACGGTATATGCCAGGCCATTGGGTAATTTTCAGGCCGCAGCGCAACACAGCCTTCGATGGTGGCTGGATCGGGCCTCCGCAGTCGCACATTTCCTAGTTCTTCCACGTATAGCCTCGTCATCTCTCGGAAAAGGTCCTCCAGCATAGGGTACGCTGTGAAGAGCAAGGGAGAGGAGAGGGTGGATGGGGGAAGAATCACTCCATGGTTGTGACAGGTGGAGCCTAGTTCCTCGGTACAAACCTCAATCCACGATTGTGCAGATTCAAAACCTTAAGATGTGAGTTAATCCAAGTTTTAAGGCCGACATGAGAGAGCAGCAGCAGAAATTGCGATGCTGGTGTTTGGACCAAAGATGAAAAGTTAATGATCAAAATGACTTGGTTAAGAAGAATATGATTCAGGATGACTTGATATGAAGATGACAAAACACCTTTTGCAAGAAGAAGAAGTTTCTTGCTTGAAGGTCCCAAGGAAGACAGGTGGAAGCACTGAATGATCATGAACCATAATTTGGGATGATCATTCTGCATAATAACAAGAAAACATAGACACGATGGTGACTGTTATTAGCATCGATGCAAGTGCACGAGATACACATGATGTTGAACTCAGACAATGATGAAGGTGAAATTATTTTATTCTCAAAAACAAAATGATATTTAACATGCTCTATCTCTGTACACCTGTGACGTATGTCCTCTTCCTAGTCGTTTTGTCAAGTCCCCTTTGTCCCCGTCTACCGATGTGACCTTGGTCCTTTCTTCCTTTGTCCACCTGTTTTCCTCTACCCTATCAGGAGTTTGTTGACCTCAACCTCTGGTCAGCCCTTCCACAAGCCTCAAACTTCGTATCAAACAAAACTAAACAGATGGTGACCAATTGTTCCACCACTTCCTAAAGCTCCCAAAGTAATGTACATTCATTCCAAGACCAAAATGTTACATACACACGAGTAAGATAAGTTTTGATAGCAGAGCAGCAGTTCAAGACTTTATCAATCCATCCACCAGTCTCCTTTACGACATTAGACCACCATCATCACCGGTAGCCCAATAGACCGGTCAAAATAGTGATTTACCCACCACAAATTGCAATAGTAATCATTCATGTTTTTTTTCCACTCCAAATTGTTGTAGAATGACATACCTAAAGTACCTTAAATCGGAGCATTGGACATTTTCCATTTTGACCTCAGTTTGAGGCAGCATTTTTCCAAATATCATAAAATAAAATTTTGGGGTAGGGTCTAGATTTATGGTAATATTGTGAACAATTCAAACTTATCCCTAATATAGAGGTATCAACAGTTCATAATGAAAATACATTTCTAACAATACAATATGTAATGGTATTGACCTAAGATTAGTGTTTTTAGAGTTGATGATGTTTGGAGAATCTGACCAAAATAGTTATTTTTGATGTATGTACGCATTTCAGATTTAATTCCAGTAAAGATAACTGAATGGTCTATTTACTTTGTCCTATGTTATTGTGGTTGCCATAGAAGATACAATAAATGTACTAATAGTTGAAAGGGGCTGAGGGCTGTTCAATTAAATATGCATAGGGGAGAGAGAATCAGAAGGGTGTGGGGGTAGGGCAAAAGTATATCCAGGGGATAGGTGAGAATTCTGAAAAGGTTCTCACTCACCTAAAAGTCTGGAACATCTTTATTTAACATTCTAATCATGTTTTTGTTTCTCTCAGGTTGAAGTAATCTATTAAAGATGGACAAGTGTGTCTTCTGTAAGGAACTCTATTGAGTGGACAAAAAACTGCAACGTTAGGTACCAAAGGATGTGAAGGCATTGCAAAAGCTAATGCATTGCGGTCTAGCAGTATATAGTTGTTCCTGGACAAGTTGTGCATGTCAAGTGTAGAAAGGACTTCTGTTCTCAAAAGTGTATAGTCGTGCCAGCAGAAAGCGAGAATGTGACTCTGTTTCTTTCAGTAATACACCAAGTACACGCCAATCCACAGGAAATACATTTATTTATAAAGATAACTGCATATTCTGTGGGCATCCAGATAAATTCCATGGCAAGGTAAAAAGTCAATAACTTATTCCAGTCAGATCAATGGATTTTCAAGATAAAATTAAGAAGTGTTGCAATGAACACAAGGATTTGTGGTCAGAAATTGTGAATGGTAGACTTGAGTTTGCACAAGATTTGCATGCTGCAGATGCAGTATACACAACCTTTGCAGCACAAATTTTGGACAGGAAAGCAGGTACCACAACAGTTCATGGCAGATGATAAAATCCAACCGAACGATTTAAGCAGGGTAGACCTGATTCGGCAAGGGAAGATGCTTTTAATCAGGTGGATATGTATTTGAGGTCAATGATGAGGAACAAATCTCAATACAGGATCTTATAAACAAAATGGAAGAGATATTGGTTGAGACTGGAATTGAACCATATGATTTACCTACTGAAACATAGACTTGAGAAACATTTTGGAGACAAGATAACCATCACTGAGATTAGTGGAAAAGAAAATGGGTTACATTTCGACATAAAGCATCTCTATCATCCATGACTTCTACTCCAAACCAAGAGTATGACCATGATGAGAGAAATTAAGAATTATAGAAACCGCAGCCAAACTTATTAAAAGTGATGTAAAATTAGTGAGGCAGCCACAGGAATTTTATCCAAGCTCAATTGAAATATCTTCTACTGACAAGGCTATGTCATCAATGGTAAGATGGTGCCTGTGGACACTAACTTGAAGCTGACCTGACAATCTTCTGGAAGCCTTCAACTGCAATTGCAGACTAACTGTAGTACACAAGAGATGCTCATGTGAAAATTTGGCCTTAGAATGTTTCCAGCATGTGGAGAATGTAAAGGCCTACACTGCTCTAACACAATCCTGCCTGATCCAGAAAGTGATGCTGAGGATAATTATAATGTGTAATTTGTGACTGTTTTTTTCAAGGTGTTGTTTAGAAGTGACTTACTTGAAGTAGTTTAAAATATTTATTTTTATTCATTAGATATACATGTCAGCTCTTGATAGCACTATAAAATAGCGATTGTTATGTAGTTTTAACAAATCGTGTAGTACTAATTTACTAGTTACATGTAGTATTGAAAAGAAAATGGCTACCCTGGAATTGGACTGTTAAGATTCACATGTACATATTTACAAAGTGTTGTATATTTGCTTTTAGTAGCTTAGTACTTCTGGCTAGAATAGCTTTTTAAGTTTGGTGTTTTTGCTATTTTAAATTCCATAGCAATAAATGGAGATAACTATAACATATCAGCACCAGGAGGATTCCAAACTTCTAAGCATAAACTAATTGTCTGATTTCTTTTATAGGAATATTGATTATGAAATTCCAGTACAAAATAATTGTGTTTTATTTGTATAATGATTCATCATAGTATTTTATTTATGTTGGTAACTTATATTCTGTAAATATGTTGAGGTTTTGCAGTAATATGACATGCCGAAATGGCCATTTGAAGGGAAGAATTTTGGAATATGTTAACCCTCCTTCAATCTTCAGTAAATTGGTTATAGGCTGTAGCAAGGTATTATGTACACATTTAGGACATGGGCGACAAAAAAAATGAAAGTCATTGTATGATTAAGTTTTGCATATCATTTGTTAGCCAACATCATGGGATTCAGATCTATTTGGGCAGAGCTTATTCTTCCTCTTTCTATTGCTCTGACAGGGTCAAGTTGGTTATCAATTATCTGTATCAAGGAACCACTCATATCATTCTAAAATTGGTCTGATGGCTTAGATATGTATTAAACCAATTGGAAACCACATATATGGAGAATATTTTGTTTACCTGATATTTGACCTTGAGCGAAGAGGTCAAGGTCATATGAAATTAACAAATTGATCAAATTGATCAGTGTTCATTCAGGTCATAAATATAATATGCACATAAACTTAACCATAGAAATACATGCTGTGATGAACCAAACTAACATCTTAGGATTAAAAGTGCAGATTTCTTTAAAATGTTATGCACTTCCTAACGACCTTTGATGTTCTGTATACTGAACACAAACTGGCCTTTGGTATTGATTTTTATATCATAGGGCCATCTTGGTAAACTTATTCTATGGTTATAAATCAAGCTTATAGCTACCAGTAATTTTGTAGCAGCTTGGTAAATGCAATTTGTTACTACTTCCTAACATTTTTGACCCAATCATGGAAGTGAACCTAAAAACTGGTATGTGGTAATGATCCATTGTAACTTGCCATTTAAATCATCACTTTATGCAGAAGTAAATTGCTATTTAAGATGTTCTATCAGATGCATTCAAATTTCTGGAATAAGATTTTGTAAGCTTCACTGTGACTGGGGGACATTTTGCAAAATCTGAGATTTTACACATTTGAAGGTGCCAAGATATGCAGAAGGTCATAAGAAATGTACTGTTTCGAGGAATTGTTCTATTCTTATGTAATATGATATATATCAAACAAAAAATGCATTTTCAACCATTTTGGACACATATACAATCATACATGTAACCATTTCTAAAAAATGAGCTATAAAAATGGAAAAAATAGCCTGTGTTTGGATAAAAAACATGTTTTGTAAGCAACTATATCCATAGGACCCATAGCAGTATACATTTTCTGAAAGCACAGACACTTGGGCATTATATAACATTAAGATTGTTTATCTTATTAAAACTGGGTTCAATTTCTAAGCTTTCTCCTATTTAGGACCACAGTGTACACAATACCATGCTACAAGCCTATATCTCACTAACTACATTACATATTGGCAAAATATAAAAACTGTGACAGTCAGAAAACATGTATATAGATATTCAGACCAATTGCGGAGCTACTTTGGAAATTAAAAAATTGTGAATTTAAAAATGTCAACATGTATGTCTAAATTCGATAATTTTTAGTTATAGGCAGAAATGTTTTTCTTCCGTCCATGATGGTTAATTTTAGGTCTACATCATTACTTGTGGTGTTGTTTGAAAGGTAATTTTATTGTGAATCTACTGATATCTTAATATTGAGAATTGGCCAGTAATTTGTCATGATGTGGTCATGTTACTATACCCTCCCCCTATATTTTAGCTGTCAATTTTTTCTTCAATGTCACCTTAAACTGAGGTCAAAATGAAGCTGTTCCAATGCCTCGATTTAACTCGTGACTTTTTAGTACGTCATTTCATGAATATTGCTCCGAGCTTGAAAATACTTGAATTTTGATTAACTATTGCAATTTGTGGTGGGTTTGACCCTAAAATGGCCTATTTTGACCGGTCTACAAGGCATCCTCACTGGAAGGCCACAGCCCCAAGGAAGCCAACTAGTAAGGATAAAATGTTCATATAATGTCTGTATTATACGAGTTGAGAGCAAGTTGTAATTAATTGGTGTACAGTGTCACGTTCAAGGTGAGAGCACGATGGCGTGAACGGGTCCTGTGTTGGGCGGTATTGAGTGTGGGGAGGTAACTGGAACGGTCTAGATAATGTTACTCTGGAGGAGTGTGGGTGGATTTGTTCAGATAGATGGATCACGGAGTGTGGTTCGTTGAGCATTTTATTGTTGTGGTGATGTTGTAACGCAAAGGTGGTGATGTGATTTAACACAAAATATTGGAAAAACATCAGCAAAAAGGTGGAGGTAGCACATTTGAAAAGGTGTTATAGTAAGTTGCTGGTGAGATATTTTTGTATCTGAGATGGGGGTGGGTGATTGGACAAGTGGTGACATGGGTGTTCTAGCGGAATCAATGAAATGTGTACCTCTACACTACATTGAGCTTCCTTCTGAGAATGGAAAAGCTCCATATGAAACTACGTTTTTAAAAAGAAAGAAGAAAAACTGACTTTTAAATCCAAATATTGTATTTATAATGAGGTATGTATTACAAGCGTTTCTTGCCATACCCTTGGTCTATGCATGCATCGAATGCACACATCTACATCCTCCCTGATGGAAGTGTCTTCTGGCTTTTAAGAAGAAGAGTTCATGGATCTATTCTTAAAATGCTTACATTTTGCTTCGTACTCTTTGGAATGTCAAATGGAGCAGAAACAACAAATAAATAAATAATTCACCAAAGAAACAAACCTTTCAAAGTTACGGCAAGACAAATGTCTGCGCGAGTTTTAACATCAGAAGGAAGAGCATACCGTTTCATTCACAAGTCATTCATCTTTGATCACTCACCAATATTCATCGTGGTATTAGCTCAACAGGACACATCAGAGGTGGTGTTCTCACCTTGGAGCTGTTGAGTCTGGATTCGATTCTGGCCTGACTAAGCTGTCGGATTCCACAGCATCTTTGGATGAATAGGAGGCAAGCTATCGCCGATAACCTCACCAAATTCCAGCCTAAATATGCAGGGGTACTATATCGGTGGCATGGCCACACCTCACTAATGTGGGTCAAACATGCCTTCACACGTACACATCCGCCATGGCATTTATAGTGAATATCTACATTACCATCTTCAGTAGTTTTAAATCACTACTTTGAAGGGGTAACAAAATGCTCTCCAGAAAGCAGAGTCCCCTACATGCTGTACGTGAATAACAACCAATTATTAGGTCTCCTGTGCATCTTCCACCATCGTCTGCACTCTTTCGTCAGCAGAATGAGACAACCAAAGAAAAACAGGTATGCCCCTGCTTAGGCCTAAGTCACATTTGCTCTACGGCGATGATACGGCGGCCGTACGCCCTCTGAATTGACAGAAACGTGCGGCGGCCGCAGAGTTTCTGCGGTGGCCTCAAGGGGTGGCCTAACGCCGTTTGGCTATATTTTACAGTCGGTAGGGTCGCCGTGGAATTATAACGCGGAGTTATAACTTTTTTCATTTCTACGTTCGCCGTAGCAATTAGACAAGTCGAAAAAAAAAACTGGTAAAAAAAAAAAAAAAAATTTACCCATTCTTTACCGTCCGTCTGGCCGCAACGTTCGGACTTAGGGTCCCCTGCGGTCGCCTTGCGGGCACCTGAGGCTACCTTGCGTCTGCCTTGAAAATTCTATGGCGCCGCAGGGCCCCTTTAAGGTCAACCGTGCGACATCAAATCAAAGACCGTACGGCAACCCTACGTTTTCGGTCTCCACAATTTCTAAGACCTAGGCCTAAGTCACATTTGCTCTATGGCGAGGATACGGCAGCCGTACGCCCTCTGAATTGACAGAGAAAAACGTGCGGCGGCCGCAGAGTTTCTGCGGTGGCCTCAGGGTGGCCCTACGCCGTTTGGCTATATTTTACAGGCGTAAGGTCGCGTGGAATTATAACGCGGAGTTATAACTTTTTCATTTCTACGTTCGCCGTAGCAATTAGACAAGTCGAAAAAAAAAACTGGTAAAAAAAAAAAAAATTAACCCATTCTTTACCGTCCGTCTGGCCGCACGTTCGGCTTAGGGTCCCCTGCGGTCGCCTTGCGGGCACCTTGAGGCTACCTTGCGTCTGCTGAAAATTCTATGGCCGCGCAGGGCCCCTTAAGGTCACCGTGCGCAATCAAATCAAAGACCGTACGGCAACCCTACGTTTTCGGTCTCCACAATTTCTAAGACCTAGGCCTAAGTCACATTTGCTCTATGGCGAGGATACGGCAGCCGTACGCCCTCTGAATTGACAGAAACGTGCGGCGGCCGCAGAGTTTCTGCGGTGGCCTCAGGGTGGCCCTACGCCGTTTGGCTATATTTTACAGGCCGTAAGGTCGCCGTGGAATTATACGCGGAGTTATAACTTTTTTCATTTCTACGTTCGCTGTAGCAATTCGACAAGCCGAAAAAAAAATACTGGTAAAAAAAAAAATAAAATTACCATTCGTTACCGTCCGTCTGGCCCCACGTTCACCTTAGGGCCCCCTGCGGTCCCCTGCGGTCGCCTTGCGGGCACCTTGCGTCTGCCTTGAAATTTCGGGCCGCCGCAGGAACGCCCTAAGGTCACCGTGTGACATCAAATCAAAGACCGTACGGCAACCCACGTTTTCGGTCTCCACAATTTATAAATACGCCATGCAGCTCCCCGAAAAATAAAAAATATGTGACTGCTACATTGTGTGACCGTGGAAATACTGCGGCCCGCCGTATAATTGCTAGTGGCCGTAGATTTTGGAGACCCCCGGCCGCCGTGGCAAATGTGACTTAGGCTTAAATATGCCGTGCGGCTCCCCGAAAAATAAAAACATATGTGACTGCTACATTGTGTGACCGTGGAATATTGCGGCCGCCGTATAATTGCTAGTGGCCGTAGATTTTGGAGACCCCACGGCGCAGTGGCGAATGTGACTTAGGCCTTAAACAAAGCAGCTGTGCCTGTAGACAATGATGAAATCAACAGAACATTGATGAAGGTGGACTAAGCACCATGGGAAGGAAGGAGAATCTGACATTTTGGGCATTAACCCTTCATTGGAGCAAAAGAGAAGGATAAGGTCGAGGGTTAATGTTGGCTCGGGGTGAGTCAGAGGTGGGTGGGTCAGAATGGGGTCAGGGTCAGGGGGCATTATAATAGGAGAGTCGCGGTTCAAAGGTTAAGGCCCTGTCACACCTTGACGATTTAGGCAGCAATGGCAACGTATAAAAATGTATGTAAAACGTTGGCGTACGCTGAAATTTTGATCTTTTTTTTTTTTAAGTTTTGGTCGTATTCATAACGTGTTGGTCATATGCATAACATATTAGTAACGGGCACAGAACGTTTCGTTGTCTTATAGATACTTGTACCAACGAATGCTTAGCCTGTTGTCGGTGTTCACAACCTATGCCCAAGATAGTTTAACTTAGGCATAGCGCGCTGCACGTATCGCCGACAAACTCGGTGCGTAGCCTGTTAAAAACCTGCCGCACGCCGATTTAAATCATAACCGCCTGAAAATTGAAAGTGTCAAACACGCAGTCACACCTTGACGAGATTTAGCCAGCGTATGCCGACCTATGAAAAATTTGCCGAACCAAGCTGGCACACGTCGAATACGTTATGGGTAAGTTGTGTATACGTTAAGAGCACGCTGAAAAACGTATGAAGTACGCTGTCATATTTCGTGGTACGTCTCGTACGTCGTGAAATTTCAAGACGTACTCGCCGTATGGCTCACACGTTCCGCTACGCTGGGAATAAGTTGTAGGCACGATATGCGATCGTTGATACACGTCGACACATGTTACTTGTAAGTACTCATAAGTCGAAACACGTCGAGGTAATGTTTAGCATACCGAAACTTATTTTCTCCGTCAAGGCACATTTTCTTTTTTCCTCTTGGCTCCGTGAAGGCACGTGACGAAATATCTGAAGTTGTTGTTGTTGTTTTTTTATAGTCTATAATGAATTTTAAAATATGTTCGGACATTTGCTTTTAAGTTTCGACGTCGACGTGACAATATCCTCAAACAGAAAATATTCACAGAGGAGGAACTAAGAATAAGACATGAGGAGCAAACTGAAGAGGCAATCGGACGTGACGTAACGGCACGTGACGAAATATCGGAAGTTATTGTTTTTTTTAACGCTGCCAATACGCCATCATATGGTAGCTGTAAATTGGAAACACGTTCATTCAGTAAGGGCCTGTCACACACTTGACGATTTAGCCAGCAATGGCAACGTAAAAAATGTATGTAAAACGTTGGCGTACGCTGAAATTTTGATGTTTTTTAAAAAGTTTTGGACGTATTCATAACGAGTTTGACGTATGCATAACGTATTAGTAACGTACACAGAACGTTTTAATCACATATAGATAACTTAGACCAACGAATGATTAGCGTGTTGTCGGCGTTCACAACCTATGCCCAACGATAGTCTAACGTATGCATAGCGCGCTGCAAGTATCGCCGACGATCACGTGGCGTAGCCTATTAAAAAGCTGCCGCACGCCGATTTAAATCATAACCCCTGAGAATTGGAAGTGTCAACCACGCAGTCACACCTTGACGATTTAGCCAGCATATGCCGACGTATGAAAATTTGTCTAAAACGCTGGCACACGTCGAATACGTTATGGGTAAGTTGTGTATACGTTAAGAGCACGCTGAAAAAACACTGCCATACGTCGTAAGAGGCCTTGTACGTCGTGAAATTTCAAGCATGCTGAAAATTTACGACGTACTCGCCGTATGGCTCACACGTTCCGCACGCTGGGAATAAGTTGTAGGCACGATATGCGATCGTTGACACACGTCGACACAAGTTCCTTGTAAGTTACTCATAAGTCGAAACACGTCGAGGTAATGTTTAGCATACCCGAAACGTATTTTCTCGTCAAGGAACATTTTCTTTTTTTCTCCTTGGCTCCGTGAAGGCACGTGACGAAATATCTGAAGTTGTTGTTGTTATTGTTGTTGTTGTTGTGTTTGTTTTTTTTTAGTCTATCACGAAATTTAAAATATATTCGGACATTTGCTTTTAAGTTTCGACGTAGACGTGACAATATCCTCAAACAGAAAATATTCACAGAGGAGGAACTAAGAATAAGATGAGCAAACTGAAGAGGCAATCGGACGTGACGTAACAGCACGTGACGAAATATCGGAAGTTGGTGCTGGTTTTTTTTTTTTTTTTTAAACGTTGCCAATACGCCATTATACGGTAGCTGTAAATTAGAAACACGTTCACTAAGTTCTGTGGTCGTCCGGAGACGTCAATAAAATACGTCAATATGCGTTGGAGGTACGTTACACATAGGTTCAAAGCACGTTACTCATAGGTTAGAAATAAGTTTTGGGTACGCTAAGCATTACCTCGACGTGTTTCGACTTATGAGTAACTTACAAGTAACGTGTGTCGACGTGTGCCGACGATCGCATAACGTGCCTCGACGTGTGTCAACGATCGTGTAACGTACCTACAACACGTTACTCATAGGTTATAAATAAGTTCGGGTACGCTAATCATTACCTCGACGTGTTTCGACTTATGAGTAACTTACAAGTAACGTGTGTCAACGATCGCATAACGTGCCTACAACTTATTCCCAGCGTATGCGGAACGTGTGAGCCATACGCCGGCATACGTCGGAAAATTTCAAGCATGCTAAAATTTGCGGACAACCGCAAAGTACAACGATGAAAGCCAGCGTACTACGACGTATGGCAGTGTTTTTCAGCGTGCTCTTAACGTATACACAACTTACCCATAACGTATTCGACGTGTGCCAGCGTTTAGACAATTTTTCATAAATCAGCATACGCTGGCTAAATCGTCAAGGTGTGACAGCCCCTTAAGTTCGTGGTGTCGTCCGGAAGACGTCAATCAAATACGTCTACAAACATCAATATGCGTTGGAGGTACGTTACACATAGGTCAAAGCACGTTACTCATAGGTTAGAAATAAGTTTTGGTACGCTAAGCATTACCTCGACGTGTTTCGACTTATGAGTAACTTACAAGTAACGTGCCTCGACGTGTGTCAACGATCGCATAACGTGCATCGACGTGTATCAACGATCGTGTAACGTGCCTACAACACGTTACTCATAGGTTATAAATAAGTTTCGGGTACGCTAATCATTACCTCGACGTGTTTCGACTTAGGAGCAACTTACAAGTAACGTGTGTCGACGTGTGTCAACGATCGCATAACGTGCCTACAACTTATGGCCAGCGTAGCGGAACGTGTGAGTCATACGCTGGCATACGTCGTAAAATTTCAAGCATGCTAAAATTTGAGGACAACCGCAAAGTACAACGATGAAAGCCAGCGTACTACGACGTATGGCAGTGTTTTTCAGCGTGCTCTTAACGTATACAAAACTTACCCATAACGTATTCGACGTGTGTCAGCGTTTTAGACAAATTTTTCATCAGAAGTACGGCATACGCTGGCTAAATCGTCAAGGTGTGACAGCGCCTTTAAGAGTCAATGGGACTGGGAGAAAAAGTTACACAAAATTAAATAAACAAACTAAAGCAACTTTGAAAAGTGATACAAATAAAATAAGAACAATGAATATTAAAATAAAATCTGCTAAGGAGGGAGAAAAGGGGAATTGAAGTGAAGAAGGGAACAGGAAAGAGGAGAGGAAAATAAAAAATAAAAAAGTAGGAAAGGTGAAATAAATAAAATAGAAAAAAACAAAAGGAGAGAAAAAAATTGAAGAGTTTCAAGAGACAGAGGGCCAAAATGAACGAAAAGCGTTTGTTGATCCCATGGCGAGGCAAAGTGCCGATCCTTTAAATAAGGGTTTACTCTTATGACTGCCTGTGGTGCTGAACAGGAGACAAATACCAGAGACTGCCATATGACGGAGCAAATGTCTGGGAAGGTTGAAGTGTTGAGCAACCGGCTTGGAGAGCAAGTGTGTGCTGTTGGTTCATACCTGAGCAAGTGTTCATGGAAGCGATCGCCCATTCTTCACCCAATTTCATCGATGTAGATCTTGCAGAGAGTGCACGTTCTTCCGTAAATCACATTCAAGGAAATGCAGTAAAAGTGATCCGTGACTAATACCGCTTTTAGGTCCTGACTTCTCTCCCCCACCCCCCCAGAGTAAAATGGTGGTCTTGGTAAAAAGGTAGATGTTACAGCAACTCTGTGACAATTTGAACCTTCCTGATGGGAAGTCAGAGAGTAATGGTCCTTTAACCAAGGAATTTTGCAAATTTGACCCACTTGAGAGATTCGATGGTTGGCAGAAAAGACTTGGTTTCAGGGTCATTCGGTGAAAGCTAGAAGTTCCTCTGTCTGGATGATGCTCTTGACTCAAAGGTTGATGGGAAGGTAGAGCAATGTGAACAGGATCCTCCTCTTTGGGGTTTTTTTTCCTTCTCACATTCTTGTAAAGCCATTGTCTGTCGGTGTTGATGGTGTGCTTGAGTGCACCGGCCACAATGGACGTTGGGAAATCACAACTTGCATAACTCGTTTGATTTTGGTTTGAAGTCTGAATTGTTACTGCACAGATGACGAAGCCTGGGGAACTCGGAATGTGGAATTGAACTTTAGATGTGATAGGATGAATATACAAGATACCTGTGTGAATCCATAGGTATACAATGGACAGTGGTGGCAAGTCCATTCTCCTTCATTCAAACATTGTCGAGAAAGGTAACAGGGATACTCAAAATCCCTCATGTGAAATTGAAGGAAGGTGGAAAGAATTGACAAGGTCGATAAACCATTCAAGGTCCTCTTTGCTATAGGATGCAGCATTGATTCAATCTATATTGTGAGCCAATAATTCTGGGGTATGACCATCAAACTGGTGGAAAATTTGTTTCTCAATGAAACAAACCAAAAAAAAAAAAGAAGAAGATTTCAACATCTGGGACCAATGTTGGTGCACATGGCAATGTGCTTCATCTGCTCATGGAATTAGCCAGCCAGCACGAAGCAGTTGTAAGTGGGGACCAATTCGGTGAGGCGGATTGGAGTTTGTGTGCTCGTTTCCTTAATGGTCTGGAGATCAAAAGTGTATGAGATCCCATTTTGCTCTCAAGGCTCAAAATCAGAGTCAAACTCAAAGCAAGAGGATGTACATCGGTGAAACCGGGTGATCACATCTGTGAACACTTGCTCGATGTACGAACTACAAACCGACAGCACATATCTCTCCAAACCGGTTGCTCGACACTTCAATCTTCCTGGATATTCCTTCAGCCACATGGCAGTCTCCAGTATGTCCCTCCATTCCGATACTACGGACAGTCATAAATGCAAAGAGCAAAGCCATATTTACATCATCAGCACATTGGCTCCCCACGGGATCAACAAGCACTTTTCACCCACTTAGACCCCCACCCTCATCTATTGCAACTCTTCAATCCTTTCCTTCTGTCTATCTCACCTCTCCTACCTCCTCCCCACTTTTCTCTCGAATCCCGCTTTTCACTCTGTTAAAACCAGTAATGGGTGTCCACAACCATCCTTGATAATGTTGAGCGTCAGCAGAGGCGCTCTTTTAAAAAAAAAATTCCTCCCGTCCTCAAATTTTCACCTTTATTCGCTTTTAAATTCATTTTCTCCGCAACTGCTTGAGCAATTGACACAAAACTTTCAAAATAGGAGCAGCTGCATAAGCAGATTTTTTTTTTTGCCAAAGTCTCCTTTACTATTTTAACCCCTGGATGGACCCTGAGCCTTCCTTTCAGAATCAGTCATCCTCACTCCCTGTGCCCCCTGACCCTGCTCTGACCCACACTCAACCTATAATAACTGTTGCCCCTAGATGGCTTCTCTATTTAGCTCTGATGAATGGTTAACACCTAAAAACACCAACTTATGGAGCAGCAAGACCAGTTATTTGTTGTGCTTGTAGTCAAGTGTCAGACGAACACAAGAAAGTTTCACGTGCAGGCTAGAAACAAGATGCTATTTCTGTAATCTGATTTAACACCAGCAGTGTGCAACATTAATAAAAATGGCTCTCCAGCTCAAAATACCAAAACTGTATATTCCAAGGCAATGGGGGCTGACATCAGCGAGCAAGCACCATCACTGCTTCCATCACTGCTTCCACAGCCATACAAGACTGAGGTCTGCTCTGAGAATTTAGGTGTCAAAAAAACTTCAGAACAGTTCTCCAGAAATAGCATCGAACTCCCCCCTGTGGCCAGAGGGTTGTAAGTTGGGGGAGAGGGAAATGGACAGATGGGAATTTTTTTTTAATACAGTCAAGGCTCATGGTTGTGCGAGAACATAATGGATCAGGACGCAACAGAACAAAAAGAACAGCAGAAGGAAAGGGGGAACAACAGTCGGGTTCGGGGGTTGAAGGACAAAATAGAGACTTTGAAGATAAGGGATATGAGGAAGAATGAGGAATTGTTAGGAATACAGTGGGTGGACAAGATAGACACAGAAGCAAACTCTCAGAAAGAGAAAAAACAGATTGGAAAGAGGTAGGCTTGGGGAGAGTTAATGGGGGTAGAAAAGATCATGGTTTTGGATGGGGGATGACCTGAGATGGTGATGAACAGCTGTCTTGAAAAGCTGGAGGGAAGAATGAGATAGCAGGGAATGTGGAAGTTGATTCTACAGGTGGGAGAAAAGAGGAACGAATGAGTGGAGGTGAGCAGCGATTCTGGATTTCGGAAGTTTCACCAGAAGGGCGTTGTTGGCAGACCTCGTGCACCCTGTCGAACCCGTGGGGGGGAACAGAGCATGGACAGAGCACAGGGTGCAAGACCAGAAAGGAGGCAATAGAAGACAGATTACGGACCTGTCTGTGATAGGCCCATAGACTTGGCGTCATTGCGGGAGATTCCAATGATCTTGTAGGGTTTGGTTTCCACGTCATCAAGCAGAGCAAGGTGTGAGGCAGTGGCCCCAGCCCAAAGGGGAGAGCAGTACTCCATGGAGCTGCATATGAAGGCCTTGTGAGTGGATAAGAGTTCAGGTGTGCCAAGGAAGGATTTGCATGATGGAGGATGCCCAGTCGGTGACTGGCTATGGAGGCCAACTTTGAAATATGGTTTGTTCAAGAAAGATGGAGTACTATGTATTTACACCATTGTGAACACAACATGAGATATGGCTTTGCGAATGTCAGAGATCAAGTAAATGTCATGCTTGAGAAAAAGTATTTAAAGACCAGACTCATGGTGAGTCTCTGCTCTGAGTATGGGAGGTCGACAGTTTGATTTTGACCCTGGCAGAGTCATATTGGAGACATTAAAGAGATAGTTTCCCGGCAGTACATGCTGCTTCCTATCTCGATGCTCAGCATTTAAAGGACTGAGTATGGACAAATCACATAGGTTGGAACCCATGGGGAGGAGGAAATTCCTGATCCTCAATTGCCATGCTCAGTGCAGAAAGAAAAGCGGCATCATAAAATTGTCACCAGTACCAGAATGCTCTGGGTGGTGACGTCACTACTCCCAAGCTCAGTGGCCGTGTTTGTATGACGTCAAGTCCGGTGGTGTCTCATGTATTGGTCTATATGCGTATGCGAGTGATCTGTGTTTCAGCTACTCCATGAACCATTGACCCTGCAGAAACAAGCCGTCCCTACTGTGTTTTTAGCATTTGAGAGAGGTAGCACATTTCAATTAACGTTCCTGACCTCAGATACATCCAATACAAAATAATAAAACTCTTCCATTTGACTTTTCCCTAATTCGTATGAGCTCCACAACATATCTATTCAAAATGGTGAGAGCTTATTATATAAATTTGATTGAGGCCCATGACGGTGCAGCAATAACATACAGTCGAACGGCAATAATTATATGATAATAATCGGAAGTGACGCATTTGTAACTAGAAGGGCACTCGGTAGAGCGCGTACCTCCGCTACGTAATGCCTGATCCACGAGAACATATCGGGCCCGATACATATTTGAAATATCATACTATACAGTACTATATCGTGTTTGGCCCTATCTCAAAATGGTCAAGAATCACTTAAAAATTAAATAATTGTCGTATCCAGATCCGGATCTGGATCTTCACCAAAATGGAATAAATTATTCCTCATCACACACCGAACATGTTCACCAAGTTTCATCCGAATCCATTTGAGATATCCTGTACACAGACAGACGGACAAACAAACACGCAGACAGACAGACAGACAGACAGACAGACAGACAGACAGAAAGGGGTGAAAACATAACCTCCTTCACTTTCGGTGGCGGAAGTAATAAGGAGCGCACTAATGTTATTTACACCAAATGCCAGTCGACAATTTTAAGATCTCTCACCTAAAAGAAAAGGATGGGATATTTTTGACGCATGGTTAAGGAAAAGGACACAGAGGTTCTCAAAAATCCATTATTTGAATTTCTGAATAAAGCTCAACTGGTTTCATGTCAATTTGTGACTCAGTTTAGTTTCTGGTGATGTGTTCCACTTTGATTTCCCCACAACATCTCCTCCATTTTATCTTGGTTTTTGCAGGCAAAGGGATTCTCCTTCATATTTTTGAGCATCAGATGATGAGTTAAAGCCACTTCCTACCCTTACACGCCAAAGCAATATGGGTACATCACTGAGATTCACCGATATGTTCCTGAATGCAGATTTAAGGATGTAAAGTGAAAATCATGATCAGATCTAGTGATTTCCAAAATTTGAGTTTACTTCTGCACTCAATTTGAAATCATCCAAGTTAAGTTTGAGTTATCCATTTGATTTTATTTAAATGCTTGCTCGAGGGCAGGTGCAGCATTTCCAAGAGGAATAATCACAAGAGGGACGATTATGGCAGAAAACATCATGAAGCCTGTAGGCCTTGGCTTGTCTAGAGCAATGTCAGGTCTTGGGGGTGTTGGCTGCCCTTACAAAAATCTCCAATGATTTTTTCATAGGATCTGATGAGATTCTCATCAAATTTCATCAGGTCTCATGATAACTGCATATGAGATTCTTTATTTTTTTTTTTACAAGGGGATCATGTCATGGGCATTGAGATACCTTTAGGGTTGAAGGGGATGTGCCAAGAAGCCAGACCTGCCGAGCCGAGTTGAGAGAGACCCTGTTGGGTACAGGGGTCGGGGTGCCGCTTTCCAAGGGAGTACTTAGCTTGTGTGTATCTCCGCACCATCATGGCGTACACCTCTTCTACATGGTTGAGACGACAGTCTGCAGGCAGCAGGAAGGGTACGTGGAGGACCCTCAGTCCTCACTGACCTACAGCCTCAAAGCTAAAAAAAAAAAGCTGGGCTGTGGATACAGTTGTAGGGCAAGAGATGGAGTAACAGCAACAACAATAACAAAACAAAAAAAAAATGTGGGGACTCACATTCACACTTATCATTTTGTTGACAATTATAATGCAAATTTAGTCCATAATTTTCCCTTAGAAGCTCGATTAAACAAGCTTCCCTAAATCTCATTTGATCTTTCATTAGAGGCTTCACCAGCTGTTACTGATCTGATGGTAACCACAAGTGTTAATGAGGTGACATGGTCCACCCAGAACATGACCAATAGAGAAAATGTACATTGTGGCCAGATTAATGGGATTGTTAAGTGTGATGGAATAACTCATCGGTGGCATGCATGTCCCAAGTTGTCTATCCTCGATTCGATTTCCAAATTACTACAAGCTGTTGTCTTGGTATTCCACTGGCACGGTGTTGCGCCGTATCACTACACCATTCTCTCAGAGGATGTTCACCCTCAAATCATGTATGCCAGCACTCCCTTATGAAGGTTAAAAGATTCCACAGGATCTCTCAAAAAGAGAAGACAATTGCGTGGCTGTTTTACAAAAAAAATATATAAATATATATATCAAAATTGTAGTCGCCAGTCAATATAATCCTTGCCGAGGAAGTTGTTTCAGCAGCACCTATCCTGGCAGAATGGTACAAATCGGATCAGTATGACCTTAATGACACTCTCACGAAAAAGATTTTTTTAATGGATCAACGTGTACGATGTCGGAGAGAATGCTCCACGACCACTGCATCAAAGGGTAGTTTTATTCGGATTTGATTTCACCACAAATAGAACCCAGGAGCAGACAGCTCAGAGTCAAGTTCACCGACAATAACAAATGTGATACTTTGCAAAAGGAAATTGCAAGCGACATAAATGCCAAGTAAACAGACAACCAACTTAACAAATCTCCTTCAGAGTATAGAAGCGCTGTACTTGGTATCGTCTTCTACCTGCAAAGCACAAATCATATGGTAAATAGAAATTGTGCGACAATGGATGAAACTCGCATTTCAGAGCATCCATTATGGGGCCAGGTCACACAAACTGGGACAGATGCTCTGCAAGGAGACGCAGCTTCTCGGCCAAACGTACCACAGCTCATACATGGTGGCAACTACACATTACTCCAACCTATGGTCTTACTACGAATAGACAGTTTTGCTTTACAGGACAGCAAGTCAAATGAGAATAGGTACATCCGTCATCAACGAGTTACCTACTTCTACAGCACGCAGAAAACCTACGGCTACCAAATTGGAAGTTATCCTTCGGGGTTTCGATTGAGTCACATTTTTATCCTGCTCTCACGAACAAAAAGCAGGGATAAGCGATCGGTAGCATACATACATATGTTGTACATACGTCATACGTGTCTGCATTTTGTTAAGAGCGTACATCGAAAACCATTCAGCGGAGGAAATTGAAACTTTACCACATGCTATACGACCATGTGATATTGTGGTCACTCTTTTGAGGTTAACATCGACCAAAGTTCAACATAGGGAAATTTTCTAAAATCCTCAATTTTCATCCGATTGATGAAATTGGAAGAGAAATTTCATATCACCTCACTGAATTCAACCACCAATTATTTTGAGGTCAACATAAGCCAAAAGGTCAACATAGGCCAAATTTGTGAAATCCTCAATTTTCATCCGATTGACTTGAAATTTGAACAGGATTTTCATAAAGATTACCATCAGGTGTCATGTGGCCTGGCAGCCATCTTGGATCCAAGGGAAAATCTTTGTACGAGAAACTGCTTAACCGATCAATGCAAAATTTAGTGAATTGATCAACTTCCCATTGGAAATATGGTTTAATAAAGATGACATCGGTCACGTGGTCTGGCAGTCATGTTGGATCACAGAAAAAAAAACAAAGAAAAAAAAAAACCTTAAAAAAGAAGAGTTTTGAGTTTCCTACTACACCAAGTCCTTATCAAGACTGCATATGTATCCTATGAATACCATCAAGTTGAATAAGAAAATAATGTCACAGTCTACAAAATAAGATAATGTCTACCATCAATAGAAGTATGAACAACAGGGTAGAATGATGGCTCAAGGGTAGTGATGATTTGTGACAAGTTGTCTGGTTCTAATGGGTCCTTGTGTAGTGCCAGGTTGGTTACCAAATTTCAGATGGAGATCAAAAGTTACAGACCATAAAGATCCCATGGTAACTTTTGAAAACGGTAGGCCATTGTATGCCAGCAAGTTGTCCAATTTTCACATGAGGAATGAGCTCTACAATTAGCACTGTCTGAAGTAGATTTAGATACGGCACAGGCATGATGGGCTGGGGGACCTCGTTCAACATGCGTGTTAAAGTCGATATGGTGGAACGCATGGCAAAATCAAACAAAGTTCTTCATGAAGAATGATATGGCTAGCATTTGCTGTCCATGGGTCTACGAATATATATGTATACACACACATATACATTGTAAAAGGTCTATGAATGAGATGCTAAAAATTGTCCAAGACAAGATTGTAATTCAATGAATATATAAACACACACACGCAGACACGCACGCACTGGACTATTGTGTATCATTAGTAGAAATTTAGGGGCATTCATAATTCTCACTGTTCATCATGTGATACCCGTCCACACATCATCATTGACTTAATGCCCTCAGGGCAACTTAAGGGCACCAAATTGTAAGCTATGAAAAGACGGTGGTACTCAGAGCTGCAGAAAGAAAAAAAAAACAGTTAAAATCTGAATTATATACAAATCATGAATGAACTGTACAATTTCATTCCCATTGTATTGCACAAGTGTGGTACATAGGCATGTATGCTCAAATGCTGTTCAAGGTAAATTTTCAGCAAGTCTGAAGCCAATGGACAAAAGTGTTCTTTCCAAACCAAGCCTCAAGAACTGAACGATGCTCCCTGCCCGACATTCTTGGGATGGTTCACAATCCACGTGTGCTATTCCCAGAACAAGCGGTCTGGTGCTTTACATCATTTGTTCTACCATGACGCCTTGTTCACATGGTCACATTTTCAACAAAAACAAAACAGAATCATATATGTATGTAACGGAACGACGGGGATATTGCTCACATGATGTCGAGTTCATTTTCAGACAATAATATTTTGTTTCCATGGAAACGACGCTAATAACTGTAACTGCACTCACTGCATAAGAATGTTTATTTGAACATTATCAGGCTTGGGGGGGGGGGAAATGCACCCCCAACTACCCTCTCCCACCCCGACCCTGGTGATCTAAGGTTTCGGTGTAAATTGAAGGCTTCACTCAAGAAGCTGTGTATGCAAGTTAATGCACTTACAACAGAATTGTTTAAGGCATGACTGAACGTCTTGCTTTTTATCACAAATACACATTTGACGAAATATAAGAAAATTAAGTGGGTGAATGCAAAAACATCAAACGAGTGAATGTGCAACAAGAGACCAACAACTTGCAACCAGCAAATGTACAACTTAAGAATAACAAATGCATGATGTGCAAACGTACAACGAGAGACCACTACTTCCAACGAGCAAACATACAACTAGAGATCAACAACTTCCAACTGGCAAATACACAATTAGAGACCACCAACTTCCAACCAGAAAATGCACAACGAGAGACCTACAATTTCCAACCAGAAAGCGTACGAGAGACCACAACTTCCAAATAGTACAATTAGAGATCAACAACTTCCAACTAAACTAGTAAACGTACAACTAGAGACCAACAACTTCCAACTAGTAAATGTACAATTAGAGACCAATAACTTCCTCCGAGCAAACATACAATGAGAGACCACCAACTTCCAACCAGCAAACGTGTAACTAGACGCCAACAAATGTACAACTAGCAAACGTGCAACGAGACACTTAAACATCCCACTATCTGCAGGAAGAAAAAAAAACTCCGCACACTCTCATGAGTGGTGAAAACCAGCACACCACTCGACTCGATCATCAAAATGAAGTGAAAACGGTGGCAAATGAACCTTTTCCCCTCAAAGATGTTTTCTATCGCTACAGAACATAAATGAAGATTACAATCGGTCATCATCAGGTAATTATTATTATTATTATTATCATTTTTTAAATCGACTCGTCCAGTATTCTTTCATTTGTCATGTGATCGATCCAAATAATTATATCCACTGAACACCAACCTGATCCGTTATTACATGCTTTATAAGTGTGCGGCATCCTTTCGACACGCACACAACTTGACGGCTCAACAGCAGATCCGGCTTCTACAGTTCAAGCAAAACTCTGACATACTCTTCCTCAACATCTTCATCATAACCTCCTTTCACAAAAGAAAACTCCTTTAACCATGTCTGTCAATCCATCCATCGGGACCATACTCTGTGCAGAGCGTTGGTGCTGCCGAAGCAGTGTCCTTGGCTATTGGGCACAATCCTGGACGGGTCGCCGCCCGACATAGGACACCATCAAGCTGGCATTCATTTTGCGGACCTCAGAAGGATGACAGGCAGAGTCAACCCCACCTGGTATTAATTCAACAGCCGAGTGAGATTTAACTCAGGATCCTAGGATTACAAGCTGAGCACCCTAACCATTAACGCAAACACCTGGCATACCATGTCAATATTTGCTCCATTGCTTCTGATCATCTTCCATCCAATGTTAAGAATATAAAATAAGTAAATATTTGGTGAAATGGATCATGTTGGATTAATACTTTGAATGATACTGTGTATTTTTTATATATTGGATGTTGTGAATATAATATCATTATATTCTATATTAGATAATAGGTGATTGTATTTTAAAAATTAACTTGATTATTGAATATATTAGTTGAGATTTTTGAATTGTTAAACACGAACCTGGTGCTTATACAATTATGGCGAAATGTGCCTTTTGGCATGACAGGAGAGTCTAAACTCAAGCACACTCACCTCGAAGATGTCTAAACTGGGTTTGACTAAAAACTGTCATCCCGGTGTAAATCACAGGCAGGGCGATTCATCAGTGTGTGTGCGCCATCCCTCAGATGGATGTTAAACTGGGGGTCCTGTCTGCCGGCATTAAAAGATCCTACGGTGTGCTTCACGAAGAGTCGGCGAGCCGTCTCCGCTACCCTCGTCAAATTCCAAATTCCTTCCACGACTTCGTGTGTCAGAGTGGCCACCTGTCCAGGATTGTAACCCGAGCCAAGGAGACTGCTTAGGCAGAACCGACACTCCGTATGGATAAGGGTACATGATCTGACCCGACTTCCAACAGCATGGGATGTCCACTCAATTACAATCCTTCACA
This sequence comes from Eptatretus atami, assembly GCA_035128595.1. NCBI lineage: Eukaryota > Metazoa > Chordata > Myxini > Myxiniformes > Myxinidae > Eptatretus > Eptatretus atami. The sequence goes on from CM068957.1 coordinate 41,683,303, forward strand.
AAAACCAACGAGATGAACGCACAGCTTCCAGATCATGTTCCAAGCTCATGAGCAGAGTCAACAACGTTCATTCCGATGACGACGTGCGGGGGGATGCAAAACATCGTTACCGGTCTTGGTTCTCAATCTAGTTTTCTTTTTGTATCTCCTGTATTTCATAAGACTTGTAACTCTCACGTGCACTCTTCAAATTTTCATTTCCACCTTTGCTTCTTTCTTTCCAAGTAGGAGGTTCTTGTGATGTACAGGACGCCAAGGATTCAAGGGAATGTACGTGCTTTAGGTTTCAGGAAAGAGCGAGCTTGCTACCTCACTCAACACGACCATCGACTCTATAATAGGTTTATCTAAAAACTATCGGGTCGATGTAACATTTTACAAATTACCCTATTCATCTGGGATTGGGTTCGGCTCAATCCTCCGATCGCTTGAGATTGTAAAATGAAATATTGTATTTAATGGATGGGGGACAGAGCATATTGTTTGGTAATCTTCACACAACATCATTAAACCTTCCTCAAGGCCCTGTCACACCTTGACGTTTTAGCCAGCGTATGGCAAGGTATCAAAATGTATGTAAAACGCTTGGCGTCGCTGAACTATTGATGTTTTTTTTCAGTTTTGGACGTATTCATAACGAGTTGGACGTATGCATAACGTATTAGTAACGTACACAGAACGTTTCGATAACATATAGATAACTTATATCAACGAATGCTGAGCGTGTTGCCGGCGTTCACAACCTATGCCCAACGATAGTCTAACTTATGCATAGCACGCGGCAGCGTATCGCCGACAATCACGTGGCGTAGCCTATTAATAGGCTGTGGCTCGACGATTCAAATCAGAACCACACGAGACATCGAAGTGTCAAGCCGCTGTCACACCTTGACGTTATAGCCAGCGTATGCAGACGTATGAAAATTTGCCGAATACGCTGGCACACGTCGAATACGTTATGGGTAAGTTTTGTATACGTTAAGAGCACGCTGGCTACGTCTTAGTACGCTGGCATACGTCGTAGTACGTCGACAAATTTTCAGTATGTTGAAAATTTTTCGACGTATGCCAGCGTATGACTCATGTTCCGCATACGCTGGCCATAAGTTGTAGGCACGTTATGCGATCGTTGACACAGGTCGACACACGTTACTTGTAAGTTACTCATAAGTCAAAACACGTCGAGGTAATGTTTAGCGTACCCGAAACTTATTTCTAACCTATGAGTAGAGTAACGTGGCTTATGACCTATGAGTAACGTGCTTTGAACCTATGAGTAAGGTATCTCCAATGCACATTGACGTATGTATATGTATTTGACGTCTTCTGGACGACCACAGAATTACTGAACGTGTTACTAACTTACAGCTACCGTATAATGGCGTATTGGCAGCATTTAGGGGAATTGGTATATAAAAATGGGGTTCACACAGGAGGAACCCGTCAGTGTTCCAGACTCCATGGTTTTTTTTTTGTTTTGTTTTTTCTTCGGTATGACGGTGATGTTGACACTTCGATTTCTAGTGCGTTTATGATTTAAATCGTTGAGCGGCAGCCTATTAACTATATTATATTATAACCGCACTAGAAATCGAAGTGTCAACATCACAGTCATGCCGAAGAAAAAAAAAATTAAAAAAAACAAACCATGGAGTCTGGAACACTGAGCTAAACATTATCTCGACGTGTGTCAACGATCGTGTAACGTGCTTACAACACGTTATCATAGGTTATAAATAAGTTTCGGGTACATTAAACATTACCTCGACGTGTTTCGACTTATGAGTAATTTACAAGTACGTGTGTCAACGATCGCGTAACGTGCCTACAACTTATGGCCAGCGTATGCGGAACGTGTGCGTCATACGCTGGCATATGTCATAGCACGCTGGCATACGTCGAAAAATTTTGAGCATGTTAAAATTTGTCGACGAGCTCGGCGTACTACGACGTATGCCAGCGTGCTCTTAACGTATACAAAACTTACCCATAACGTATTCGACATGTGCCAGCGTTTTTAGACAAATTTTTTCATACGTCGGCATACGCTGGCTAAATCGTCAAGGTGTGACAGGGCCTTCAGTAAAGCAATCATGATAGACAAGCCATATAAGCCTGATGTTCGCTCGGCGGTTAGGATGGCCGACTTAGGATCTTAGGGTCCTGAGTTCGAGCCCCGTTGTCTGCTGAATTAAAACCAGGCAGGGTTGACTCAGGCTGTCATCCTTCTTAGGTCGGCGAAATGAGTACCAATGCACTGGTATAGCGGCATGGCATCAGCCGCAAAGCCGTGCTTCCAAGAAATGATGGCTACCCAGCATCCAAGCAGCCATACGCAAGAACAGAACAGATTTAGGCAAGCCATGATCATTTTAAACACACGACAGTCAGGTCTCCAAAGCTCATTTCTTCTTACGTCATCTGGCCTAGCATTCAGCCTTTTCATCTTACAATCATCCACGAGTGTCAGGAGCACGACGGGAGATTTAAACGAGTATTTCCTCTTGAACTAGTAGTGCACAAGTCGTACAACTGATGAAACTGATGATTTGTCCCCAAATGTGGAATGTCTCGAGCTCTCTCTAACTCCCTTGCTCATGTCCAACTGGTGCCCCCCTCTGGCAAGTCATACCCTTATATATAGTCTCCTCCGGATTCCATGAGCCTCGATCTTGGTTGTAATAAAGGAATAACTGCACACATGAAAGAACATCTTCAGGGTTAGGAAACATTTCCGTGCATGATCACTTGCTTCAAAATATATAATTGTATATGAATAAATTTGTTAGATCCTCGTGGAGGATCTCAAGTCTGACTCACGTTGTTGTTCTTGTGGACTTTTTTGTTTCACAGCCTACAGTTTTCATCGAAACTTCCTGAAACTTGGCGTATATATGTAAAAATACCCTGTGCAGACAGTAACCATCTCCGATTTTGAAAATTCCTCCTAGAAAAAAAGTTATGACGTCAAAATATCTCCGCTAATGGAAATCGCCTAAAAAAATATCTCCGAAACTAGGCAAGCTTTTTGAATTCTGTTTGCGGGAATCGAACAGGCATTAGCAGAGATGAATTACCGCACATATGATACATCACTATGACGTCATTCCTATTTTTTGACATTTTTTGTTTCACAACCCAGATTTTCATCGGATCTTCGTGAAACTTGCCTTGTATATGCAGAAAGCCACGCGCAGGCAGTAACCATCTCCGATTTTGGAAATTCTTTCTAGAAAAAAGTTGACGTCATAATATCGCCGCTAATGGAAATCGCCTATACCATTTCTCCGAAACTAGGCAAGCTGTTTGAATTTTGTTTGCGGGAATCAAGCCGGGCATTAGCACAGATAATTTATCGCAAGCCTGATAAATCACAATGACGTCATATTCGTTTTATGACGTCATCATTAAGAGGACGATGATCTTAGCTCATTTGAGCTTGTTTAAACGACGGAGGGCCGTTCAAAACGTCTTTGGAACAAATCCAAGAAACAAACTTATTTTAATCATTTATTTTTAAAAATTGTACAAATATATAATATATTTCATCGATCAAATGAATAGGATTTTTTTTTCTCTCTCTCAAATACCAGATTGCTTGCATTATTGGAAGAACTGGAAATTTATTTATTTATTTTTTCGGTTTTTGAGAGTTTGCTTCAAAAGGTACCATGGAAGCAATTGATCAATTGTGACTCATTGCGAAAACCTTTTGAACATCCCACACACATCACAGAAGGATCTCATAGACAGCCCAGGTTCGTCATTTTGATCCCAGCAAGACCGGCGTGAGAAACGCGACCACCCTCACCTGAAGCGAGAGTTTCCGCAGTGGCCAGGTGCATCAGAGTGTCTGCGCTCAGTGGCCATTCCCCAGGCTCCAGCACCAGGCTATCCAGTCCACCCAGCTCTTGGAGCTCCTGCAGGATGCGCTTTCCGCACAGGCAAAGCAGCCACGCCGAGCCATGGAACCCAAGCGCGTCTCCGACTCCTCCAAGTAGCATGGCTGCTCGATATCGCTCCAGCTCCATGATCCGTCTCTCTGCGTCTCTCCTTCTCACTCACACCCGCAGGTTCCTATTACATGAGATAAAAACTAGGGGAGGTGTCTGACGTTTTCCTTTTATAGAAACACATGCTGCCCCCCCCCCTGCCAAGCTCTGTCCAATAAGGTTCAAGCGCTTACATCTTGTTCAGTTCATGATAGTGACGACACAATGAATGCTCCCAAATATATATATAATTAAATGCATTCTAATCACGATATCCTACAAGCCGTGTATTCTATGTTCCTTTTCACAAGCAAGGATGGGTACTGAAAAAAAATGGGCCGTTTGGGCCATCACGCCTGTGCTGGATCTACATCTTGTTTATATATATACACATTTGACTAATGCTCAACATTCCCATCAGACTGAAAAATATCGTGCTCATCATTAGGAGGGTATGACTGCGGAGAGGACAGACAGCTTAATGCACTTTTCAAAGTACAGCATGCTCCAAAGTGCACACCTTTTGTTTTGGTAGAATTTCACTTGGGCGATCAAAAGCACGGCCACGCGGTCCGAAGTTGGGATAGTTCCACCATCTACTAAAGAAATCCAAGTGTGAGCCCACCAAACTAGATTATACAATTTTTTTATTTTGGTTTTTAATGCAAAATCCAGAATAAATGAGAAAGGGGAGAATGTTAATACAACGCAGGTAAAAACCAGGAGCACCTGCCCACAAATGAGAGCAATACTTCCCCTTTAGCTGGTACCAATGCCAAAAAGATGAAAATTTGACGGTTGGTGAACGACTTGTGTATACCTCACTTCAGAACCCAACATGGAATGTCAAGGAGGGGGAGGAAAGGGAGACGTGGAACATTCCTTGACGTTCTACATGCCAATGGCTTCAGATAGATGGATATACACCTGCATCCTCTGTAGATTTGTTTTTGCCACTCTGTCTTCCAAGGCTCATGGAAGAGCTGCCACACAACTTGACTTCAGGCAGACACAGCCACGTCCATGGGGGAGAGCGACGTAACCTCGCAGGGCACACTGGGTACCAGCAATGTCATCTTGTGACGTCACTTTTCACTCCAGTCAATGGGTCAATCAAGGAGAAATCTCGCCCCCCCCCCCCCCTCGACCCGTGGGATACGTATGTGCCATATCCTCTAAATGCTGAGTGGCAAGTGAGGAAGCAGCACGTACCATCTTTAATATGACTCGGCTTGGGTCAGAATCGAAACGTCGACCTACCAGACTCGGAGTGAGTGCTCCAAGCACATCACTGATTTGCTCAAACTCGGTCATATTAAAAGAAAGAGGAATTTGAGTGTTTGAAAGGAAGCAGACATACCAGACAAAGCAGACATACCAGATAGCAAAAGGAAACTCCAAGTCAACACACACAGGCAACGTGGGTAAGACAGACAGAGAAATCAAGGACAACACCCTTTAAAGGGACAGGATTTAAGCATCAGTATTGGCTATATTGTCGAGTCCATGGGGTTTAACCCCGACCTGGACGGATGGCCAAACTTCTCCCTTGGAGGCCTACAGCCAAGACTCGCGGAGATTAATGCGTGCGCGCGGGAAAACAGCCGAGCGACGTACCAGAACGGCACAACTAAATGGACACAAGCAAATCGAATTAATTGAATAATAATTTAATAACAACAATCAAATATCCACAATGATGATAATTATAATAATGAAAGAAAAACGTGAGGTGACCCAAATCCAATTCTAATTGAGGCACCTCCACACAGACTTGAATACAGACAAGGGGAGAGATAATAAATAACAATAATTCCTTCTTTATTTCGGCACTGAGCTTTGGGTCTAAGCGAGATGGTCTTTATGGAACGTGGCGATCGGACTATGTCGGCGCACGGGTATCCGTGCTCAAAATGGCACCGAGCGGTTCATCAGGCAGTGATAGTTTTTTTTTTTCTCCAGAGCAAATACACCGACGCTCCTCTCCCACACTCGGTCTGTTCACAATGGTCCACACGATGAAACAATCTCTGAGGGCCCGTGAGGAGGCCAATAGGCACGCTCTCCTTCCCTCCTCAGAATTGTACACAGTTCACAGCTCCACCGAACCATCAACGGCCAACATCCTGCTCAGCACGTGAGCCAAATTCACCAGCACGGATACGAGAATCGTGCAGCCTTCGTTGTGCCGAGAGCAAAAGCGAGATCCTCCGTGTCCTCAGAGTCCCTCTGACCACGTGGTCCCTCCTCCTTAACTACTCGCCTCCAACGTCCTCTTCCGCTTTATGCATCTGATGTCACACCCATCAATCAACCCTCGGGGGCGTGACTTCGCCTGTTGTCACCCTTTGAAGGTGGGGCTTTCTGCCCGCTTGTAGTTGTTTTAGGGATGTGTTCCCCACCTTTATTGCCGATCTTGAAATATAAAAACATAGGGAAAAGTCAGAGGGGCGATTACATTGTGAGGAAATTATCCCTCATCCCTATCTTATTAGTACAGCACCCTAATGTGGTGACAAGTAACACTTAAGTTCACAACCTCCCTACTTGGTTACATCGAGATGTCTCCTACATGTCTATGAGCCAAGCAACTTTACGCAATGCTATCTTTCTTCTGAAATCCCTTTATCTGCCCCACCAACATAACAATATGTTTCCAACTTGGGGCCTTGCCAGCAAAATCAGCTTAAAATACACAGCCATTGTGTTACAACATCTACCATGATGGGTACTTTGAGCAAATGCCTTATTTAAAAAAACCCAAAATTTTAAAGCTGGAAAAGTCCATCAGCAAATAAATCAAATGCAGGAAGAGGCAACTTTGTCCAGGGACTGTGATTCATCTCACTGAAGCAGTATCCATATGACAAATATAACAAGTATAACAAATAACTAGATGCAACCAGAATTTAGGGCCAAACAAACAAAAGGTTTTGTTTATTTTGAAGGGATGGAAGATGATGCAGTGGAAAGTTGGTGAAATAAACCAGTCACTCCAGAGAGAGAGAGAAAAAAAAAAGGAGAGAAAAAAAAAAGAGAAAGAGAAAAAGAGAAAGAAAGAGAAAAGTTACCCAAGGAAAGCAGAAGAGGAACATCTGCATCATTCATCATCATGGACATCACCAGCCAAAATGATCCATTTAACATGTTATGTCTGCAAATGAGGAGGAGTCGGTGATAATGGTGCATTAAAAACACAATATAGATTTAAAATGACAATTTCATCAATAACTAAAAAAGATCACATACAGAACATGAACTTTAAGAGGCAAAGATGATAAATTCAAGAGATTAAAAAAAACAACAGATGAACAAATGGAATAGCACTTCACAATTGGATCGTTAAATATCATAAGCAGACCTCCAGGGATGACTTGGAATGAGTAACCAAGAACCAGTATATATAAAATATATATTATATTATATTATATTATATGATATTGTTACGGTGCTGGGGTCGTCCGCCACCAACCGACCGCTCTGACGGAGCCGCAAGTCGAGTCGGCCCGACCGATCGCCCGGAATATAGATCG
>CM068957.1:41692689-41733412 GCA_035128595.1 Eptatretus atami
TTTGTACGCGTTTTCATGTCACCGCATTGCACGTCTCGTACATTCGTGCCATTTGCAAGACGTATTTCGACGCCATTTGAGGTCTGTTTCCCTGTTCGTTTGATTCATCGTGGATCTGTAATGCATTTCTGAAGTATTGTTGTCACAAAGCATCATTCCTTTACAGTTTCACGGAGCTTTTCGGAGCTTTCACGGAGCTTTACAAAGCGATTAAAGAACTTTCTCGAAGCTTCTTTGGGAATGAATAAAATGCCGAATGCTTCTTTCTGTATGAACTCCACTCCTTGTGTCTATATCTGCGTACGCGATCCAACGAACCTGCGATACTACGATTACGAAACCCCTAACGGCAGATAAGCGCTTTCTGCTGTTAAAATATATATAACACACATTGGTGCGTCTTGGACCATTTTGAGGTTCTTGTTCTGAGAACTTTTGAATACCCCTGCATCACAGGTATAATACTGGTACAAATACCTGTATTTGAATACCACAGGAGTATCGAAAAAGTTCATCCCCGAATCGAGTGTTGGCTGCCTATCGAATCGACTTCAATAAGATAAATTGCATTTCGTGCATTTCGCACCAAACACACCCTGTCTACATCATGTGGTAACTACCAAGGCAATGTCGAAGATTTTTGTTGTTGTTGTTAAATACATACTCGAGGCCCGTGGAAGAGCTGGTACACGGAACGGATCATGATGCAACAGACAAAAACAGGATGCAAAACATGCATGCCTGGGAGGGTAGAAAAGATCATGGTTTTGGATTGGGGATGATCTGATTGGTGGTGAACAGCTGTCTTGAAGACCTCGAGGGAAGGATGAAATTGAAGAGAATGTGGAAGTCGATTCCACAGGTGGGAAAAAGAGGAACGAATGAGTGGAGGTATAAAGTGATCCTGGATTTAGGTAGTTTCACCAGAAGGGGGTTTATAGTAGACCTGCAGAAACCTTAGGGGGGGGAGCGGTTAGTAGGGGGACAAACCATGGAGAGATCAGAGAATGCAAGACCAGAAAGGGAGGTGGTTGAAGACAGAGAGACCACTGACTTTTCAGCGCTCGCGAAGTGATAAGCCCATAAACTCAGCTTCATCGTGGGAGATTGCAATTATCTTGAAGCCCTTGGTTTCCACATCGAGAAGCTGAGGAAGGTGTGAGGCAGGAAAGCCAGCACAGAGGGGAGAGCAGTACTCCATTAGCTGTGGATGAAGGCCTTGTAGGTAAATAGGAGTTGAGGTGTGCCAAGGAAGGACTTTGTAAGCTGTAGGATGCCCAGTCAGCGGCTGGCTTTGGAGGCCAACTTTGAAATGTGGTTTCCCAAGAAAGATCATGGTTGAAAGTGAGACTCAGGAGTTTGATTGACAACTTCCTCAAGAGGATGGTAAAGAAAGTAGATAGTGACTGGCTAGATGGTCCTTTCAGAGAGAAGAGAGAAGAAGAGAGAAGAAGAGAGGAGAGAAGAAGAGAAGAGAGACACGCAGACAGAATTGAAAGATATATTCCAAGTGTTTGCCGATCTTGCAATTTTTTTTTCCAAGGTCTGAAGAGAGGGAAGAGGCTGCAGCCTACCTGTCTGATGGATGAGGGATGTCACGGCAAAGGGTGGAGTCATCAGCAAATGTATATAAAGAGGATTTTCCAGAGAGTCAGAGAGATCAATGATGAAGATCAGGAATAGGACTGGGCCCAGAACACTGCCTCGGGGCACTCCAGCCTTGATAGGGAGAGGAGATGAAAAGAATTCCGTCGAGTGCCACAAGTTGGTTATGAGAGGGGAGGAAGTCAGTAAGCCATGTGTGGAGTTGGTCTTGGATGCCACAGGCAGAGTTTGGAGAGTAATGCGGAATGCCAGACTGTATCGAAAGCGCAAGACATGTCCAGGGACACCGCCCTGATCTCATGTCTGACATCGAGTGCCTCCATCCATTGTTGGGTGAGTACAAGCAGCATGTCCAAGGTGGAGTGACCAGGGTCGAATCCAAATTGATGATCTGAGATGAGGTTGTTGAAGAAAAGGAAGGATTTCATATCAACTGTGATGATGGATTAAATGATTTATGGTCATTTGATTTATGGTCCATGGCTATGGTAAATGATTTATGGTCCATGGTCAACTATTTCACATAACAAGGCAGATGTTGACGTTATAAAGGAAGGTAGAATGGAGGTTATTATATGATTGTCGATCAAACGAAACCTCACAGCTTTGCTCAAACATAATAAACCCTGCAAGTACTGCAAAGCAAAATATTTACCCAAAAATATGAACAAGATGAAGATAATGGGACAGCAAAGTAATTGCGATTAGAAATAGGAACCACGAGTAACAGGTAATCCATTCCACATTAGTCAGTCAGGTGTATGCCAGAACCTATTGTCGTGACTAGGGGGGGTTAAATTGATCACCCCAACCCAATTGTGGACGGGGCGGTTAACACCAGCCTGAATGGATCGCCAAATGATTTTCTCCTTTGAAGGCTTATAGTTGAGATTCTTGGGAGATTATGGAACGCGTGGGACGGGAGGGCGGCAAGGACACGTAGCAGGAAGCACAAGCACGAGGGTTTATACTCAAACCCACAATAAATAGACAGACACAAGCAATCTTAATAAATAGGGGTTTAATAAATAGAAATAAATCGAAACAGGATAATAACAAAACATGAGGTAACCTAAATTCCTATTTGAGGTGCCTCCACAAAGACAAGGGGACAGAATAAATAAAAGAATAATCCCTACATTTATTCTGGCACTTAGCTTCGTGTGCAGAAGTGGTCTTCTTGTGAGCTTGGGCGATCAAACCCGCGTCGTCCTGCGTGGGAAGCTTGCAAAATGGCGCCCAGCCGCTCTCTGGGTGGGAAACCTACGGAAGGTAGTTCAGGCGGTGATATTCAACATCAAGGCTCGGAAACTGCCATGCAGCTTCTTTTCATGATTGCACTTGCCGACGCCGCTCCTCTGCAAAAAATGGCACAGTCTTCTTCCCTGATGGCACGAGGCTTCAAGGAGCGGCCTCACACGACCGAGCCGAACAGTCAATGGCCAGCATATTGCTCCATCATGCGAGCAAATTCATTCATCTCAGCACAAACACAAGAATCATGCAGCCTTCTTCACAGTGTCGAGTGAAAGCCAGCCGTAACGCCCTTCTCTTCCAACCGCCATTTCCTCACTCACTTCTGTCCCACCCCTTCTGACCCTACTCCATCCTCATCTCTCCCCTCTCTCACGTCACATCCCATCATCCACCCTAGGGGTGTGGTCTCGCTAGTTGTCATTACTGGAGGCAGGGGTTTCAACTGCTTGGCACATTCAGCCCGGTTGCTGTTGTTGTTTTAAGGGTGTGATTCCTTTTTATCATCGGTCTTGTAAATGCAAAAACATAGGAAAAGGTCACAGGGGGCAATCACATACTGGGAGAAATTAGCCTTAATCCCTAATCAACACAGCACCACCCCCCGTGTGGTGACACGTAACACTTAAGCTGATAGTTTCCATAATTAAGTTACATCGAAATGTCTCCTACCCATCCACGGACCATACCCTATAAAATCCTACCTTCGCTATGAAATTCCTCCATCTACCCCATAAAAATAACGCTATGTACAATATATGCCTCAAGTTATTTTTACCCTGCATGAAGCACAAAAAGTGGGGTCAAGCAATTGGTTCATTTTGACCGTCTAAAGACGTCAGTCTATGATCGAAGGACTTCATTTCAATTTAATGTTATGAATACTGGAGAACAGGAACCTGCAGCTGAGCAGTACTGTGGCAAATGGGACAGAAAAGTATGTTTTTTTTTCTTCTCCAGCCTTTAAAACCTGCTTTATTACCCCACCCACTCACCCCCATTGGACTTGGTCCGAAATGGGGGCTTATGGATTTGGTCTCGATTTTCGTGTCCGTGCACGTGCACCTGCAACCATATCCCGGACATGTATGCACCAATTTTATTCATACTTGGCAAAGACAAAACATGACGGTGGACATATACACGTCATCTTTTTTTTTTTTTTCAAACATCAGATCCAATATGGCCGACTGGTGGCCATTTTACTTGTCAAAAAACAAAACCCAAAACCAAAAAACCATGTTGAACACATCCTCAACCATTTCTCGGACATGCATTTACCGATGTTGTTCAAACTTGGCACACAGATAACGAATGATGGCTTATATATACGTCATTTTTTATTTTTTTTGAGATTATTTTTTGCCGACTGGTGGCCATTTTGTTACTTAAATGTGTCCCGAACCATTTCTCAAACATGCATTGTCTGATTTTGTTCAAACTTGGCACAAGCACAGTACATGATGGCACACATGTGCGCCTCACTTTATTTGGCAATCTGATCAAAGACAGCCAACTGGTAGACTGGCGGCTATTTTAGTTGTATATAAATACAGGCTAGCCATTTAACTCCAAACAGCAAAATTACAAAAAACAACGGGAGCTATGACATTTTATGTCTTTTCTACTTGTTTCAGTTGAATTATATACTTGAACACTGTAGAACACAAATTGCCATGCTGGCACTTCCAAAAACCTCCAGTTTAGCAGTACTTGGACAAAATATTACGCCAGCTCGACCAATCAAATTTGCCGCCCACGCTCTTAGTGATGGGGAATATTGAGATAGACAAAATTGCAGCTCATAGGAAATATCGATTGTATTTAGAAATATAAAGCAAGAGGTTAAAAGACCCTTCCCATGTCCTTTTTCCCAAGACGGCGTGGGTTAAAGTGTTCCATGAACTCTAGTTATCTAGTTTATAGTGTAGTTAATTGAAACTTATCAGCAAAGTACCATCCTTATGAATGGGTTAATTCCCCAGAATTGGTGTATTTTAGTAGTATTTGTAATTATCCTATCCCACTGGGAGCGGTGCTGTGCGATACATATTTGCATAGAATGAGTGAGGCGCCTGTGTTGTGGAACTGTGACCATGGAACTGAACAAGAAGGTTCTTTGCTTGGGTTTAAGAGCTTTCCTTCTGTGACACTGCCTTACAAATACATGTCCTGCAAATCGATAAACTATTTCCCAAACTGTCCAATTGTCAGTTTCCATTGGTTCGACGTAGCGTGAGTAGCAACAGGGAATTCACCCTCACCCTTTCGTTATGGGTGAACATTAGACAATGTTGTCACTTATGGTATCGCTAGGCATCTGTTAGGCCTGTCACATTTGCCACGGCGGCCGTGGGGTCTACAAAATACGGCCACTAGCAATTATAGGGCGGCCGCAGTATTTCCACGGTCAAACAATGTAGCAGTCACATATGTTTTTATTTTCGGGGAGCCGCACGGCGTATTTATAAATTGTGGAGACCGAAAACGTGGGGTGCCGTACGGTCTTTGATTTGATGTCGCACGGTGACCTTAGGGCGTTCCTGCGGCGGCCATAGAATTTTCAAGGCAGACGCAAGGTGCCCGCAAGGCGACCGCAGGGACCGCAGGGGCCCTAAGGCGAACGTGCGGCCAGACGGACAGTAACGAGTGTGTTCTTTTTTTTACCAGTTCTTTTGTTTCGGCTTGTCGAATTGCTACGGCGAACGTGTAGAAATGAAAAAAAGTTATAACTCCGCGCTATAATTCCACGGCGACCCCTACGGCCTGTAAAAGATAGCCAAACGGTGTAGGGCCACCCTGAGGCCACCGCAGAAACTCTGCGGCCGCCGCACGTTTCTGTCAATTCAGAGGGCGTACGGCCGCCGTATCCTCGCCGTAGAGCAAATGTGACTTAGCCTCAATCACAGCAGAACGTTGAGAGCATGGTACTTCAGGATGATTCTAGGGAGGAAACAGCGGATGATTTCTTTTGAGAACCATAAATTCCCATACTCAAAACTATATCAGTTTGGAACCTAATATTTTGCGTAAATGTAACCTTATATACATATATATATACACATATATACATACATACACATATACACACACCCATTCATTTAAGTATCTTGTTTTGAAAACTTTTGAACCATACCATCCTCACAGCTGTAGCCAGGGGCTATGATTTTTTAAATCGCCCAAAACCAACTCACCTACTCGTGCACACCCTGAGTACAACCATCAGTTTTCATCTCATTCTATCCAATGGTTTATGAATGCGTAGAAGTCAAACAAACAAAAGGAAGGAACAAACCCAAACACAAACAAACACACACCTCAAATGTGACAACTTTCAAGTGCATCTTGAAGATGGTAATGGTGGAGCTATCCAATCTACCCAGCTATTAGATTGACAGCTCTGATCGACTTACTGCTGCGACTAGAAATCTTGTGTAGGTATAATTACTGGTCTCATTGTAGTTGGCATAGGAGCTCATCTAAAGCCAGTTAGACAAGTAAAGACAATTAAATGCATGAGAAACTTACATTTAACAAATGCATATGCTATGCATGAGAAACTTCCTCCCATGATGGAGTAGTCCCTACCAAGTGGACAAGTAAACCTGATTTTGCAAACCTAAAATCAGCGTAAAGTCATATGGATGAGTTTGCATAACAGTTACACTTGAAAGTATCTGAAAATGCAAAGCCCATCTGCTTTGTATTTTGACTTCTTTTTCTGTAAGCTAAAAAGGAGGAGAGATTCTGACTTGTTCTTCTTCTGTATAACCTTTGACCAAATTATTAATTTGTCTTCTCCATATTTTTTTTGTAGTTTGTTGAAATGTGATGATTAAAGCTGAAATGGTTAAAAAAGAAAAAGAAAAAAGAAAAAGAAGTTGCAGCACAGACAGACAGAGATAGATACAGATACAGACATTGTGAAACCCACTCTCCCGCTATGCAGGGAAAGGGCTAACTAGAACAGCACTCAGGAGAGCGCATTCTTCCACCAGGCAGAACAGTTTATATTTTGTATCCCACTGATAGGCCAGATCTGCATCTGGACATCAACCAAAATTTAATCATTTGTTCTTGTCACCTACCTAACTAAGCTACCTAGTTTTGTCATATTCCATCCACAACTTTTTGAGATATCCTGCTCTCAGACAGACAGACAAACAGACGGGGGTGAAAACAACCTCTGACCACCTTCGGTGGCAGAGGGAATGGCCAGGATCTGCTCAAGGGTTCTTCTTTGACCCTCAACTATATTGTGTTGTAAAAGCACTCTCCATTTCCAGTGACAGACCACAATTTAGGAAAATATCAAAATTGGGCCCAAATCTTGAAATAAATAAATATTGTACCCCAGATCAGTTGCAAATATCCTCTTGAGGAAGACAACCTGCAAGTCTTCACATTCTGAAACAAACCTCTCAAACTGCATGCTCAAGCTCTTTGGTAAGACTTCTTTGAGGCAGACTATTTCCAAGGTAATCAAGAAAGCCAGATGACTGGGCATACTCCACCACACAAAATGCTTTATTGGTGCATTCCAAGCTCCAAACAATCTACAAAGCTACCAGGTAGCCAAGCTGTCAATTAGTCTTTACTTTCTTACGTGGAGCTTTAAATACCAATGTCAGTTTCTAATATTAAGAAGCTCTGGCATATGGCCTGCTCCTTAGACTGGGTCGCAGCCTTTTTTGTATTTTTTGTTAACCGACGATACACCTCCTAACCATTTTAAGCCTACTGTCCCTCCTTCTCAAATGTAATCAGGACAAAATGTTTACCTAATAAGCTGTTTTTTGTTGTTGTTAGCAAATTGGTATGCAAGCAAAAACAATAAAGAAAAAATTGATTTCTTAAAAATTATAACTAGATATTCATACATCAAAAGTTAAAAACCAAATTAAAGAATTTATGAAAAATTTTATCTTTATTTTAGTTCTACTCTAATTTAGGTTGGTGGAGTAAACACTGCTACGAGGATCAGAGAAGAACAGAAAGACAAAGAAATGTTACCGTACGGGGAAAATAAAAGGGCAGGAGGGGGGGAGGTCAGCGAGAAGAGTGCAGGGGGTCGGTATGGGTGAAAACAAGAGGTGATGATGGGCAGCACACATGAAAGACTGGAGCAAGGGGCACAAGGTGTTGTTTTTTTGTATACATTGTCAAGGCTCTATGAGAGCAAACACACAACGCACAGCAAGGGAGCATGAGACAAGAGGGGCAGGACAAAACAGTGGGGAACAGAGACATTAGGAGATCTGTGGAAGGGAGAGGGATGGGGTGGGAACATGGGGTATACAAGATGGACATTACAGGGACTTTCCAGAAGGAAAGCATGGAATTTGAAGGAGGTGGGTTTGGGGTGGATTAACGGGGGGTTGGTTCCAATATTCAGGTGAGTAGTGAGATTAACGGGGAGTTGAGTTGGTTCCGTAGACGAGAAAAGAGGGATGAAGGAATACGGGTGAGTGTTCAGATATGAATTAGGGAAGATAATCAGGTGTGGGAGGCTGGAAGAAAGTGTGCGATCCGAGTGGGAGGACAGAGGGACAAGAGTGCAGGAGCAAAGCCACAAGCGAAGCGATAAAAGAGCAGAGTTCACCAACCTGTTTGTGGTTGGATATAAGCAGACCAAGGAACTCAGTCTCCTGCCGAGAGATACTTGCAATGCAGAGTGTTGGACTCGATAATCTCCAGAGGAGCAAGATGGAATACAGCCGAATCAGCCGCTTGTGAGGAGCCATAATCCATGACACTTGGGATACAGGCTATACACACTGTAATGAGCTACAATAACTTCAAAAATAGACAGCTCTGAAGAGAATACCAATGGTGTTGACCTCGTGACAAAAAAGGAGACGAAGATTTTATCAAATCTAAAATAAATAAATAAATAAATAATTCATATTTTAAGCAAAATAAAAAATTATAAATAAAAATAAAATCTAAATAAACAAACCAACCAATCAGTGGTCACCTGCATCCTTTTTCTGTATAGATAGTTGAGGCTCATGAAAAAGCTAATACACTGAACGGATTAGGACGTAACAGGACAAAGGGAACAGTAGAAGAGGGGGGGGGGGGCCTTGGGGGAACCAAACAGCAGAGCTGAAGTCCTCTGAAGTTGAGGGTGACTTGGACAAATCATGGGTATAGGGAAGAATGAGGGGCAGGAAAGGACAAGATGGATACAGAAGGAAACTCACAGGAGGGAAACTGGAAGTTTGGAAGGAGAATGGCTTGGGGTTCCTGCCCCCCACCCCCAAACCAACTCACCTCTAATTACCTCCTAGCAATTGCATTAATTTAAATCCTTCAAAGTAGACACTGACATCTCACATCACCACTCATACACCTGATAGCTTTTCTCTCCTTTCTCACCCTGTCCATTTTTGACATGTACACCATCTTCCCATTTCAACACCAAACCTGCTCTCAGATACAAAAATAATGCAATCAACTTGTTTGTCACGATGTTAATGCAAAAAAAAATATATATATTTTTTAAATGGTGCATCTGGATCGGAATCAGCAGAAACAAAATGGATGCTTGGAGACAAGATGCAACATTTTCCTTGTACTTTACACTTTATTTCAATATTCACATGCATTTCAACGTCATACAGTATAAGCATTCCAATGAAACACTTTTCTCAGCACCAAGCAAAACTAAATAATTTAAGCACTGAAGATTAAAAGACCAAAAAAAAAAATAATAATAATAAAAAAAAAACCAGCGAAAAGTATAGTCTCTTGGCCTGATGATGGATGAATGATCAGAGAAAAACCAAAATTAAAAATAACCAGGTTTGGAAGGCAAATTGGCAGAGCAAGTGGGAACCAAGATGGCACCAATGACATCCACAATAACGGTAAAGAACGCCATGCATTCCGTTGGAATTGGGCGTTTCAGAAGCAGACGAGTGCGAAATGCAGGGAGAACGCCGATAAAAGACAACAGTTAACCTTTACAAAATGTACAAGCTCAGAGAAGTTTCATTCTTTGTACAGTGTTCAAAATTGACCTTGCCCAGCAAAGGCAGCGGTAGCACGAGAGGCCCTCACGGCGCCAAGCACGTACCGGAGTTTCGCGTGCCAAGCAAGTATGTGAAGCCAGTTCAGAGGTTTCAGCAGAAACTCCTGCATTGCTGTAATTACATTATTTTACATGAATTTTGAACGTTTTAAAAGCCTTGCAATCCCAAACACCCAAATGCAAACAATGCAGTTTGTGTTGTTGGTGTGGTTTATCACCACTACTATTTATGCAAACCACAGCTCCTGCGAGTCTGCCTCATATGTCCAATTTAGATCTCAAGAACGTGTTATTTGTACCAAATCTATCACGATGGAGGCCACAACTGTGGAAACACTGCCTTTGCCGCTGGCAAGTACTTAAAAAAAAAAATTTTCCCAGCAAAGTTGTGTAATGTTCAGCCAGCCTGCTGCACATGACATATACGTCCTAAACGTGGCTTGGTTTGAAAGTCCAGAACACCGGTTCATTCAAACAAGTACTCAAGATGTGCAGAGAGGACTACGTGAGTGAAGAGCCATTCTGGTACCGACGGAAATGTTTCACAACAGCTGCACAATGGCTTCACAGCAAGAACCTAGAGAAGTCGTCGAATGCCTTCTGGAAAGATCACGTCAATTCCATTCTTCAACTTCAGAAACTGGATCGGGCAGTATCAATATACAGTCCCCGCTGACAGTGCGGTGATAAGTACAATTTATTCTCCCTGAGAACGACTTGAAACGCGTGCAATGCCGCAAAAATTACCGGACTACAAAGGCGCGTAGACTTTGACGCTGTGGACATTAGCCGGGAGCTGCTTGCTTCGTGCACATGGTGACCCATATACCATGAAAGGTTTGGCCAGTTAAATAATAATAATAATAATAAAAAAAAAATCCTTGCATGGTATTTGACACCGAATCTGGAAGGTTGCCCCTCACCATCCGTCCATCCATCCATCCTTGAGTGACGTGCACTATGACTAGATTAGTGCTGAAAGGCAGAGAACCATGCTGGATGCAGACATACCCTGTGGAGCTGCATTGATCAGAGAAAATGTACACAATGATCAGGTCTTGCAGGTCTCGATGTGTGTAAAGGGCTCAGATATTTTATGCTTTTTAAGAACGAATTTTTTTTTTCTCTCATCAACAAAACAAGGGCCACGTTATGTACAAATGAGAAACAATTCCGGTTTCTACCTCTGTGATCATGCAAGTGAGGAACTAAATGATGTCTTTACAACTTGCCAAAAGTTTATTCCAGTCAATTTAGACCGGCTGGGAAAGAAGATATTTCACCTTTCTGCTTACTGCACTGGAGAGGCCTCACAATGTGGCAAGAACACATGCGGAATATCTCAGATGAAGCAGGCAAACACAAGGTATGCATGATAAGGGTGGGGGGGGGGGGGAGGGGGAAGGATTTTGGCACACGAACTGGAAGAAGGGGAAAGAAAAAAAAATTAAACAAGACAGCCAAACCATAATCGCTGGATCACGTGGCAGCACTGACGGATCGATTCATTTTTTAACATCTTGTATGTGTCCCTTTCCTTTTGGGACATCCCGCTGGTTCTCTGGAGCAAGTCGCAGACAATGTACCAGACCAACCACTTCATGGTTAGACCGACCTGAGGAGCAACATCAAAAAAGGAGCAGAACATCACCATTCCATCAGGATGATGCTCCTCTTGCTGCATGAAGCTTTTCTGGGATTTTTTTTTTTTCACTTGCCAAGTGAAGGGATGAATGGATTTTGAGAGGAGCAATGCAAAGCCCCACCTCAAAGTCAAACCCATCCAAAACTGCAATCTGTGCCAGCCACAGTTGAGAGTGGGGCTGGAGGTGAAGTTTGAACAAGCAGCAGCATGTGGCTTTTGCATCTCTGAAACTCGTGCTCCAACTTACCCTAATGTACAAAAGCAAGGTTCATCCCTATCCTCCCAACCCTCCACCCCCACCCTGCTTCTCCCCCCTCCACCCTCGTTCTCCCACATCCCCTTACACACGCGCACACATTATTGCTGGCTGCAATTCTATGGACACAGGAAACGTATCTGCCATGTGTCAGGTCTAAAAACAAGTAAAATTAAATAAATTTCCTGTAGTCTTTCAGAAGATGGTGCGCCGAGGTTTGCAAAGACATGGTCGTGCATACTCCACGAAGTCGTCTATGAGCACGGGCCACGCACCTGCCAGCACAGGTATGGCTCAATCAGACATTGGAAAGTTCGACTGGCCACACAAAAAGCAAGGTTTCGTAAGTAGTGCACAGCATCAGTTAAATACAATCCTTTGGATGCTGCATTTGATCAAAAATTAAATAAATTTGAAAACTCCATCTTAGTACAACCATTAATTATAACATAGTACAGCAAGTATATCACAATGCATTGTAGAGCCACGCAGAAAGCCAAGATTAATGCACTGTTCATTCATCGTGATGTACTCTGAAAGAACGACTGACAATTTATGGTGGGGCCATAGTACACAAACAAACAAAAATAAAATAAAACTAAACTGCCAATTTTATAACTGCTGGCAGTGATGACCGGTACCCAGACCTCGGCCTTTGATACAACATGAGATACATGAGATGACAAAAAAAATTTATATCTGCTTTCAACTGTGTCGTGGAACATGTCTGTGAAGTTCGTGTTAATTGGAAAAAGGTGCGTTTTTCTATCCAAGATGGTCACCAAACTAGTGACTTGTGACGTCATAATTTCTAACATGTATGCAGACATCATGGGGGATGACAGTTGCAAATTTTTGCTTCGATAGTTAAGCCGTTCCAGAGAAAACATTATTTAATATTTTTCTTAAATCCAACATGGCCGCCAAACCATGGACTTGTGATGTCATAATTTTTACCATGTATGCAGAATTGATGGAAGATGGCAGTTGCAAATTTTTGCTTCGATAGGTTAAGCCGTTCCAGAGAAAACATTATTTAATATTTTTCTTAAATCCAACATGGCTGCCAAACGATTTGACCTATCAATTAGAAATTAACAAACTTGAATTCCCTACTCATGTGCAATAGGCCGTGAAGTTTCCCCTTGATCAGATCAGCCGTTCTGGAGAAGAAATGTTTGAAGCTTTTAGGGTAAATTCAAGATGCCGCCAAACCATGTGACCGATCAAGAAGAAATTAACAAACTTGAGAGAGCACCTCATGCGGAATAAATGTGTAAAGTTTCGTCTCAATCTGTCTTGACGTTCTGGAGAAGAAGATTTTTAAAATTTATTCATTTTCAATCCAAGATGGCTGCCGAACCATGTGACTATATACATCATAAATTTAAATTAGCTTCCCATCGGGAACCCGAACAAGTGTGTGAAGTTTCGTGTAAATCGGATAAGGTCTATTTTTATATCCAAGATGGCCGCCAAACCTTGTGACTTGTGAAGTCATAATTTTTACTATGAATGCAGACTCATGGAGGATGATAGTTGCAAATTTTCGTTTCCAGGAGAAACATTATTTAATTTTTTTTGAATCCAACATGGCTGCCAAACCATGTGACCTACAATGGAAATTAACAAACTTGTATTCCCTACTCGTGGGCAATAGGTTTGTGAAGTTTCCCCTTGATCTGACGAGCCGTTTCTGGAGAAGAAGATGTTTGAAGGTTTTAGGGTAAATTCGACGTGGCCGCCAAACCGTGTGACCTATCGATTAGAAATTAACAAACTTGTGAAAGGATGTCTTGGGAAAGGTGTCGTGAATTTTGCCTCAATCTGTCCAGCTGTTCTGGAGAAGAAGATTTAAAAATTTATTAATTTTCAATCCAAGATGGCTGACGAACCATGTGACCTATGACATCACAAATTATATTCTGCTTCAAACCGTGTATTGGAACACGTCTGTCAAGTTTAGTGTAATCGGAAAAGGTGGTGTTTTTCTATCCAAGATGGCTGCACACAATGTGACTTGTGATGTCATAATTTTTAGCATGTCTTATTTTAGCACTTCAATATTTACTCTTCTTCTTCATTTTTACTCTTATTCTCATTTTTTATCTCTCTTCATTCATTTACTCTTCTTCTTCATTTTTTACTCTTCTTCTCATTCATTTTTTACTCTATTCTTCTTATTTACTCTTCTTCATTATTTACTCTTCTTCTTCATTATTTACTCTTCATTTTTACTCTTCTTCATTTTTCTCTTCTTCTTCATTTTTTCACTCTTCTTCTTCAGTTTTCCTCTTCTTCTTCATTATTACTCTTCTTCTTCTTCTTCATTTTTTACTTCTTCATTTTTTATCTCTTCTTCTCATTTTTTACTCTTCTTCTTCTTCTCATTCATTTTTACTCTTCTTCTCATATTTACTCTTCTTCATTATTATCTTCTTCATTTTCTCTTCTTCATTTACTCTTCTTCATTTTTTTCTCTTCTTCTTCATTTTTTTACTCTTCTTCTTCAGTTTTCCTCTTCTTCTTCATTATTACTCTTCTTCTTCATTTTACTCTTCTTCATTTTTTACTCGTTCTTCATTATTTACTCTTCTTCAATTTTACTCTTCTTCATTTTTACTCTTCTTTCTTCATTTTTTACTCTTCTTCTTCTTCTTCTTCTTCAGTATTTACTCTTCTTCTTCATTTTTTACTCTTCTTCTTCTCATTCATTTTTTACTCTATCATCATTATTTACTCTTCTTCATTATTTACTCTTCTTCTTCATTTTTTACTCTGTTCTTCATTATTTACTCTTCTTCCATTTTCTCTCTTCTTCATTTTTTACTCTTCTTCTTCAGTTTTCCTCTTCTTCTTCGTTATTACTCTTCTTCATTTTTACTCTTCTTCATTTTTTACTCTTATCTTCTCTTCTTCATTTTTTACTTGTTATGTACTCGGGTTGGGCTGGGAGAGCAGTGAGACTCGCAGAGTCGTGAGGCTGCCGTAACTCTGTTTATTGCGTATCCCGAAGCGCGCTACCATGGCCGGACTACTGCGCCTCAAGCGGCGTGCCCACCTTTATGCCCGCGCGACCACGTGACCACTACCACCACTTTGCCCCGCCTCGCCAGGCTCGCTGCCATACACCACACTCTTCCCACTAAAAACATGATTTAAAAATGATATAATCACAGCATTGGCATTACTATACAGAAAGCAATTCGCGCCAAAAAGGAAAAGCAAAATGGCATCAAGCATGACGATAAGTCCAATTAGCAAGCATACTACGATACCAAAAACAAAAACAACCCCGCGCTTCATCCGCACACACGTCACAATAAGGCCGTTTAACCTGGCACATCATACATCCGTTCGAGTTGAATTTCAAAATGCAGTGGACAGATGCTCGAGTACCGAGCTGCACGACGAACCCAATGATGGCTGCAGACCACAAAAACCCTGGCCGTGTAAAGATACAAAGAAGCAAGTTGGGAAGCACAGTATCACTATGCAGCAGAAGCGCCCCCAGGCGGCTCATGCTCAACGCTATCCGGCGAGGTCGAGGGTGACACCCCAAAACGAACCTCCCCTGGTCGACAAGTTGGGAAGCACAGTATCACTACGCAGCAGAAGCGCCCCCAGGGCGGGCATGCTCAACGCTATCCGGCGAGGTCGAGGGTGACACCCAAACGAACCCCCTGGTCGACAAGTTGGCACACCTCCCTCAGACAGGACCGAATCAGGTAAACACCCTGAGTCTGCAAGCCCCAGGCGCCAGAGTGGCTGACCTTGGCAAGATTAGAGGGTTGCGCCCACGGCGCCAGACGCTGAACAGCGAACCAGCCCTGGCACTTCGCCACCAGACGCGCACCAGACCAGAGACATCGCCCATCGTAACATCATCGAAACATCATAAGGCAACAGAAACATCGTTTGCATCCCACGTACAGCGTGTTTCCAATTCATAATCCCCACACTGAACATCCCACGAACCGCGAGCTGCCCCAGTCACCGGAGGTTTGACAGACCTCTTTATTTTTCACGAATGCCCACGAGTACCTAACATCAAAACGACCATCGCGATCATCATCATCCCGACCATCACACCGAATATATTGATCATCATGCCGATTGATCCCAATCAAACCCATTATGCACCCACGCGCCCGTCGGTATGTGCTTTAACAAAACCAGTTGAATTACTCGTGCTGCGAGAAGCAAACACATCACAACCAGCAATTTATGAACCCTGCAATGTCCCAGCTTCTTGACCGTCACGACGTCGAGACGAACCGCTGGCCGACCGCCATCTGCGCGCCGAAACGAAGACCATCGACGGTCGCGCTCCCGAACCTTGAACGCGACCGGATTGCTCCAATTCCCCTCGAAACCGTGGAGTGAACGACACGGGCGTTCACGGCCTCATGAGCCGACTCCACCAGCCCATCCTGGACCCGCGTCAGTGCCGACACACCAACCCGGTTGGTTGACTCAGACGAAGGCATCTCATAGATGCAGGAAGCCATGAATGGCAACCCATGTTGCACCGTCGCGGCCCTGCCGCAGGAACCTCACCCTCGGTCTCGAGGAGGTCCGGGCCCAAACGGAGGCATGGATCCCGAAGGAGGCACAGGTGCAGCCGGAGGTACGAACTCTGACACGGGCACCCCTCCTCAAGCCCGTTGCACGAGCTGGCCCGGCCCGAGACGCTCAAGGCCACTGGCTGACGCCATCAGTCTAGCGTGAGGCTAGCCAGCCAGTCTCGGCCAACAGGGCGGGCCCTCCCCTCGCACCACAAACAACGAGAGCAGGGCGCTCTGACCTTGGTAACACCGAGACGTCCGTACACAGCAAGTGTCCAATCGCTTCGCCAGTGTACACGTACAGCGAAAGGTCGCCTCGACCAGGTGAAGACCACGGAGGTCACGAGCGGTCCGTTCGCCCATGAGTGACACCGCGCCCGGTATCAATTGGAACACGACCGGTGTCCGTTCACCTCCACCTCCACTGCCATTGGTCTCGTCACCTGAGGACCAATTGAACCCAGGCTCAACTTCGGCAGTATGTCCTGCTCCGGGCCGCCGGGATCACTATGCCCAGACTGCAGGACTCGACCCGGGGCGCAAACGTGTACGCCACCCAAAACACCGTACCGGCAGTAGGCCTCGATCCGGGACGTTGGGGTCGCTCGCACACGCCATCCATGCCGACATGACGGCCCATGACCCCCGACACACACACCGTAGATGTCCCTGAGTGTTCAGACTGCCGTCTGACTGACCGCGTTGTAACTTCTGGTCACGACCCGCAATGAGTTCGTGCGTGCGGCGTGCCGACCTTGGAGCCCCGCCGCGCACTGGCCCCGAGGCTCCGGACATCCCCAGCGGTGCGTCGAGCAGCCTTTGCCGCGTCTGAGCTGAACCCAATGTCCTTGTCCTTTAGCCGTGGCATTGCAGAAACCATTCTCGAGGCTTTTAAAGCAGAATAAAACGAACTCCGAGAATGGGAATAACGAACTCCGAGCGACCGTTGCGTTGTTCACTGTCGTGCTTGAACACGCGGAATGCAAACTGCGTGACGGCTGCAGGAGATAAAACCGTTGACGATCTCCGTTCTACGTCGTCAGCTTGACAGCTGCGGTGAAACGCTGTGCATGTTCTGATCGCTCTGTTACACGACGATTCACTTCTCCATGCGCTCCCCTGGCTCCTCGCCAGGTCGTCCCGCGCGAGCCTGCTGTGAATCCCTCAAACCGTTCCGTTGTTCCACCTCCGTTGAACTCGGCAGCGACGGTGAGATATCCGGCTGTCGTCTGTGCCGCGCAATCTAATTGCTCCGTTAACGACACCTGCCACCACGAATAAGTACGCGTTGATCCGACACCACTCAAAGTCAATGCCGCGTGAAATGGGCACTCTGCACGCTGCACACTGCACGCGTCGATCCGAACATCCTCGTCGCCAAACTGTTATGTACTCGGGTTGGGCTCGGGAGAGCAGTGAGACTCGCAGAGTCGTGAGGCTGCCGTAACTCTGTTTATTGCGTATCCGAAGCGCGCTACCATGGCCGGACTACTGCGGCTCAAGCGGGCGTGCCCACCTTTATGCCCCCGCGACCACGTGACCACTACCACCACTTTGCCCCGCCTCGCAGGCTCCGCTGCCATACACCACATTACTCTTCTTCTTCTTCATTTTTTACTCTTCTTCTTCATTATTTTTTACTCTTCTTCTTCATTATTTTTTACTCTTGTTCTTCATTTTTTCTCTTCTTCTTCAATTTTACTCTTCATTTTTTCTCTTCTTCTTCATTTTTAGCTCTTCTTCTTCATTTATTACTCTTTTCCTCATTATTATTACTCTTCTTCTTCATTTTATTACTCTGCTTCTCCATTTTATTATCTTCTTCTTCTTTTTATTACTCTTCTTCTTCTTTTTATTACTCTTCTTCTTTATTACTCCTTCTTCATTCATTTTATTACTCTTCTCTTCTTCATTTTATTACTCTTCTTCTTCTTCATTTTATTACTCTTCTTTCTTCTTTTTATGCTCTTCTTCTTTTTATTTACTCTTCTTCTTCTTTGTATTACTCTCTTCTTCATTTATTACTCTTCTTCAATTTGTTACTCTTCTTCTTCATTTTATTACTCTTATTCATTTTATTACACTTCTTCTTCATTATTTACTCTTCTAAATTAAAATTAAGAGAGCTCGGCGTTGTTCTCTTCTTCTTCTGGTGAAGACAGATCTTTAGGACTCGACTCGTCATATTACAGGATCCGTCTCCTTAAATACTAACACTTGTACACATCTCGCATTGAGGGTGCCTTTTGAGAGCTCTATCATGACTTTTAAATATTTCGGACATTTGCTTTAAAGTTTGAAAAGTCACGTTACTATTTAAAGAATTATTCCATTTAATGTATTGTAATTTCGTAAATACACATTTTCTTGTCATGAACGACGATCCGTCCATGACGGGTCTCGCTATGGCTCCGTCAAGGCATGTGAAGAAATATCGGAAATTGTTTTTTTTCCTTCTTCTTCTTCTTCTTCTTCTTAGTTCTTGTTCTTCTTCTTCTGGTGAAGCAAAACCTTAATGACGCGCTCTTGGACACATTTGTCCTTGTTACATATGTGCAGCATGGGGCTAGATTATAGTAGCCAAGTCTTGCTTCGATAGGTTATGTGGTTCCAGAGAAAACATATTTAATATAATTCTTAATCCAACATGCCGCCAACCATGTGACCTATCAATAGAAATTAACAAAGTTATATTCACTACTCGTGTGCACTACCCAGACCTCGGCCTTTGATACAAATGAGATACATGAGATGACAAAAAAATTATATTCTTCTTTCAACTATGTAGTGGAACATGTTCTGTGAAGTTTCGTGTTAATCGGAAAGGTGCGTTTTTCTACCAAGATGGTCGCCAAACGATGTGACTGTGATGTCATAATTTCTACCATGTATGCAGACACCATGGGGATGACAGTTGCAAATTTTCGCTTCGATAGGTAAGCCGTTCAGGAGAAAACATTATTAATATTTTTCTTAAATCCAACATGGCCGCCAAACCATGTGCCTTTGACGTAATAATTTTACCATCTATGCAGAATTGATGGACGATGCATTTGCAAATTTTCGCTTCGATAGGTTAAGCGTTCAGAGAAAACATTATTTAATATTTTTCTTAAATCCAACATGGCTGCCAAACGATGTGACTATCAATTAGAAATTAACAAACTGCATTCCCTACACATGTGCAATAGGTATGTGAAGTTTCCCTTGATCAGATCAGCAGTTCTGGAGAAGAAGATGTTTGAAGGTTTTAGGGTAAATTCAACATGGCCGCCAAACCGTATGACCGATCAATAAGAAATTAACAAACTTGATAAAGGACCGCATGGGGAATGTGTGTGTAAAGTTTCGCCTCAATCTGTTTAGCCGTTCTGGAGAAGAAGATTTTTAAAATTTATTAATTTTCAATCCAAGATGGCTGACGAACCAATGACTTATGACATCATAAGTTTACATCCTGCCCTCTATCCCGTAGTGGAATACGTGTGTGAAGTTCGTGTTAATCGGATAAGATGCGTTTTTCCGCCAAGATGGCCGCAAACCCTGTGACTTGTGACGTCATAATTTTTACTATGAATGCAGACATCATGGAGGATGATAGTGCAAATTTTGCTTCGATAGGTTATGTGATTCCAGAGAAAACATTATTTAATATTTTTCATGAATCCAACATGGCTGTCAAACCATGTGACCTATCAATTAGAAATTAACAAACTTATATTCCCTACTCGTGGGCAATAGGTTTGTGAAGTTTCCCTTGATCTTACGAGCCGTTCTGGAGAAGAAGATGTTTGAAGGTTTTGGTAAATTCAAGATGGCCGCCAAACCGTATGACCGATCAATAAGAAATTAACAAACTTGATAAAGGACATCATGGGAATGTTGTGTGTAAAGTTTCGCCTCAATTCTGTTTAGCCGTCTGTGAGAAGAAGATTTTTTTTTAAAAAATTCCCAAAACAAGATGGCTGCCGAACCAAGTGACCTATGACGTCATAATATATTTTTTCTACGGTCAATTGTCGTGCAGATGAGGCTCAAGAAATTTCAGATTTTTCCGATGCAGCGTTGTACCTAACGAATTTTGAACGCACACCTCTTGACCGATGACCTCACGAAAAATCACCCCTGTTCCCTTGAGGAGCTTATTCAAATGTATGAAGCGAAAAAAATTTCCATCGCACCGTTTCAGAGATACAGAGGTCCAAAATTTTTCGGTTTTTTCAAGATGGCGCCCGTACCACGTGACCTATGACGTCACAATTACCAATTAAGTTTGCTATCAAAAAGATACATACTATGGTGAAAATTCGTGTCGATCGGACTTACCGTTCCTGAGAAAATGATTTTAAAGCGAAAGAACCCGCAAATTGCCGCGGAAAAGAATAAATAAATAATAAATAATAAGAAATAAACAGAAGAAAAACAATAGGGTCCCTGTCAGAATGACAGGTACCCTAATAAAAAAATACCCCCGTGTGGGGTGATGGTCATCTCTATAATACCACAAGTTCTCAATGTTCAGTTCAGGTAACGCGAAACAGTCCAAACTAACCGTTTAGATTGAAATAGTTCACAGAGATACACTAGGATAATACTACTAATGACATAATTAATAAATATGTATTGTTCATTTAGTACCCGGATTAACACATCAGAATCACCAGTAAGTGCAATACGTGGTTTTCCGGTCCGTCCACTCTCTGGGACATTTCACTTCCGGTTGTAGAAAAAAAACGAAAAAATAGGCTTAGCTCTCGGAGATTATGATAATCCTGTAGATTATTCTTCACTGATTATAATGCAACTTTCAGAATGAAAATTGGTCAAGTATTTATAGAGATATTGGGTTTGAAAAATCGTTAGAGCTCGCAAATTCATTAATTATTAATTCCACAGAAGTTTCGTGACACTGCACAAAGTAACATGTCAGGTATGAAAAAACATTTTGTATGCCAGATTCATTAATTATTAATTCATCAATTATGGAATGTACTCATTGATATATTAATCAGAAAGCCCAAAGCATGTAGCATAATTTATCACTTATCCCCTCATCCGGGATCCGTGGCCTCGCCCCACAGCCTGCAGCCCTATGTCCGCCGGTGATTATGTTAGATATCGGCACGATCGAAAGGAGCCTGCGAATCATCCCTGCTGATGCACTGAATTGATGCAATCGTTCGGCCAGAATATTCGTTGTCAAGATGTTGCATGATTAAATCACCAATACAGTCACTCAAATTTATACCGCCGACATACTTCTTAACAATCACCTTCGCCCCAGAAACCACAGTCAATCTGAACCACGCTGGCCACTGCTCAGACACCATGACCGGACTACTGCGCAGTTCTACTGCGCAGTTTGGTTAAAGATGACTCGGCATTTTGGCGCGCGCGCCCGAAATTATATTTTGAAAATAAATGCCGACGTTTACATTTCGGGTTTTGAAACTTTTGCACTTCGCGGAAGATGTATAAATATAAAAGGCTAAAAATGTGTTTTATATTTATATTTCATTTCTCCTTCCTTCCTTCTTTGCAAATCGCATCGGCGTTTTTGGCCATCTTCCAGATCACGCGACGATCAAACGGGAAGGAAATTCAAAAATCTGTCCGGTTAGATAAAAGATAATATTTTTTACTATCAATATCATAAAACAGTTGCCGAATATCTTGTAAAATGGCAGACTCGATAGGTTTTGAAAATGGCGATTTTATAACTTACGTGACCTCGTGACCTCGTCCCTGACCTTGAACCCGGACAAAAGTTATATCGTTTGGCAACACTCATCGACCTCTACCCACATACTAAGTTTCATCAAGATCGGAAAGAAAATTGTCCGTACGGACAGACGGACAGACATTTGGTCCGGCTTTATTAGGTCATCTCGGTAGAGATGACCTAAAAAGGTCACATGCTTAAGCAGTCATGAAGCAACATTTGCATTTTGTGTGCAGCACAAATCATGTAGATGCAAGGTCAGTCATTGAGATAATCATACTACAGAATATACAATTTGGCGTCGGTGACATATGCAGTCCTAAACCTCTGGACGGAAGGATTTGGAGTTGTACTTGGGATGTACTCAAGAAGACTTCATACGTTTAAAATAAAAATGAAAAAGTTGCAGGGGGTTTGGGACGACACAAATTCCCTCTGTAAATGTGTATCTTGTAGCACTGCTCCTGGTGGGAGAGTATTACTAACAAGGACCCACAGAAAACAAACACACACACCTTCAAGCCCTCAATTTCCCCCCCCCCCCCATTCCCAAACCACAAGTCCTCACTCTCCCACCTCCCAACCCTAAAGTGACAATCCCCTCCCCACTCCAAGCCTTCAAAAACCCACTCACCCACAACAAAAGTCTTCATCTCTCCCCCCTCCCAGAGCCTCAACCTGCCCTCCAAACTGTCCAATTTTTTCTCCCCTCCCTCTCAACCACAACTCTGTCCTCCCCTCCTCACCATCCTCCCGCTCATGAAAGCAAACGGGAATTCCCACATCGAAACAGTGGAATATTTAATACTTTTCCCCCACCTGATCATGCAATCACAGACTTCACAGAAACCCATCATAGTCGTTTGTCCAACTTAATCCTGTGAGATATGCGGAAACCCGGTGGCATTGCAACTCCCAAATGACCACAAGCAGGTCAATTGTGCCAATAAATGACCCAAAACCAATTGTGTGTGTGTGTGTGTGTGTGTGTGTAAAAAGACCACACACCATGACTAAATAATGACGGATGTCATATTTCAATGTCATGGGATTCCAGGAAGTCCTCAGCCAAAGACATGGGTTTTATGGTCCCAAGTCAAGTCGTTTAAGAGAAAATAGTCGGAAATAACAAGGACCTGCGCAACCTCCGAGGTAAAAGCTCTGCTTGTGAGAATACCTATTATTTGGGCAGTGTACAAACAACCGACCATTGCCTCGATCGCTGAAGTCTACCTTCACAAGGCCCATGATACCCATCAGCTCAAAATGTTTTTAACTGCTGCTTTGGGTGTTTTATACTGAAGGGAAAACTTGTATGGAGGGTATGGCAATTGTGAATCTGACAGCTCTGAAGTCTTCGTTTTCGCATCGCAGTAAGCACCAACATGGCAGCTGTACGGTTTTTTTTCCCCCAAGTTGAATTTGTGGGTGGAGTTAGGCGAACTGTCCAACCAATGGGTGACGGATGAAAAGACGCATGGCACCTCTGAGAGTACAGAAAATAGTACCTTTGTAAAACAATTGAGCCAATTTACATACACTAGCAGGTACTCTCACTCTCAGGGCAGGAGTACCCTTCTCAGCCCACCTATGGTGGGCAACGTGCTGTGGCAGATACTTGGAAATGCACTTTGTAATGTGTCATTTTTGAAATAAATTATCAACATATCATACTCCATGTGATCGCATTCAAAGCTTGCAACACTCTCGTGATGTCGATTGTGATTACGTTTTCGGCTGACACAAACGGTGCCACTAGAAACAACAGGTTCATTAATCATTTTCATTCTGAATGTTTTGTCCGGGCCAGAGTCCCCATCTCAGCCCACCTTTGAAGACATGAAGAGAGATGCTGGGAAAAACGGGCACACTCAATTGGTCAGTGTCGCGACCAATCGACGAATGAATATTGGCACCACAGCTACAGCCAGACAAGCTGTATTTATTACTGTAGATGATGCTCTGTATTTTATGTACTCCAACCGCTGGATGAAATATTGTTGGTGGTACTTTGGATGTGCATGGTAATGTTCTACCAAGTTGGTATGGCCACCTCAAAGTTAAGCTCTTACTTTTATGTTAAAGTGGGGACTTATCATAAGTGGGTGAGTTATCATACCTCTTTCTTGCGATTACACTCCTGTACCGCTGGACAGAATAACTTGAAAACTGGATGTTATCAACACAAAATAAAGTCCCCAACTGGGTAAGACAGGGGTGGGCAGGAGGTCGGGCAAGGGGGTCAGGTCAGGGAATGAAGAAAATTTGGAAAGGCTACAAATAGAAGGGAAAAGGTGAGAGTCGGAGTTTGGTGAAAAAAACAAAAATTGCTATTTTGTGTCTGCAATATATAGGTAATCTTAATTTGGCACAAATATCCTATCAGCTGAAACCATGCTGAATGGTTGTGAAACCAACCTCGAAACCACCATTGTTAAAGACAAAAGAAAAGATTGCGATTGGATGGACGCAGAAGTGATTCCACAGTAAAAGTGGAAACTGCAAAGTTCACAGCACAAGGAAGGAATTTAAAACTAACCTTCCTCATCATAGTTCGACATGTCGTCCGCAATCATATTACTGAAATCGAGCAGCAGGTTCCAGGTGTCTCGAGAGATGGCACGTTTGTGATGCTCCTGAAAAAATAAAAATAAAAACAAAAAATTCATTTTAATCCCATTTACTGTATACGGGACATTTTCACAAAAGCGGGTCAGGTAACGGTAAAGAACAAACTCAAAAATCAACTTTCTTTGATATTCTCAAAATAGTGCTTGAACCCCTTATAAGGCCTAGAAAAATGTTCAAATTATGTCAGCAACACAGGATCACCAATAAGGCCTCTGCACTGACAGCAATATATGCCTTGATAAAAATTATCGGACAGTCTTTACCGTTACCTGACCCGCTTTTGTGAAAATGTCCCATACTCACCGCCACGTTGACTATGGAATTGTGTGTTCTTCAAGGCATGGCTTGCATTCAGCAGCAACATGCCACCAGCATCAACCATGTTTGATATAAAAGATACACTTTCCAAAAACTGGACAGTACCACCAAAATAAAATCTGTACCAGCTTGCCTGGCAGATTTCAATCTGGAAGTGGAAATCAGTGTTCCAAACTATGGCCAATTCATCCTTCAGAAAAATATTAAAATGGGGAAGAGTGGTTAATATCAGGGATTAAATGAACCAGTTTTGGATTCCCATTTGAGCACTTTGCTAATAATGCTCAGATCACAGTTTTGACGTGGAGATAGAGCAATGGTTCTGCCAAAGCAGTTGCTTGGCTAGATTTACAATCCTGGACAGGCCGCTACCCCAACGTATTGTTACGAATTTGGAATTCCATTGCACACAACATACAGGTTCCTTCAGTCAGCTATGTCGATAAGTGCTTGTTCCCTAGATAGCTCACGCTTCATTGTTTAAATGTTCAGAAATCGATTAGATGCGCTGCAGATCGATTTAATAGTTAGGGAACGAACAATGGAGACATCCCTCCCCTCTTCTGCGAAGAGCAAGAAGAACCCTGCCGTCCCATGACTCATGATGTCAACATCCTCTCACCCGTGGCTGAGCGGGGGATGGAGCACAAGGGCATGAGTCATGAGTCACGCCGGGAGCGGGGAAGGGCGGGAGAAGGATAAGAGGAGATCTTTTTCTTTGTTCGTGTCGAAGTCGAGTAGCAAGCTATTTGCTTCGGCAGAGAGTAGTCGTTCAGCAGACCTTCGGGTCCTGCTTGGCTTGGTTAGGGTTGAGGCCTTCGGAAGCTTTTTGCTTCGGCTGGCTCAGTGAGCTTTGGCTGAGGCCTGGCTCGGGAGGAGGCTTTTTGCTTTGGTGGTTCAGTGAGCTTCGGCTTCTGTTTGGCTCGGGAGAGCTTTTTGCTTCGAGCTGCTTTGTTTGGAAGGAAGTTGAGCCGGTTGCTCGGCTTGAGCTGCGAATGGTGGCTTCTTCTTCTTCTTGGTTTGTGGAGCTCTTTGTTTCTCATTTTGGTTCCGCCTTGGTGCGACTCATCGGCCTCTTCTTGGAGGTGGTTCCTCGGGGAAGCGACGCATCGACGGGAAGGATCGGCGCATCGACGGGAAGGATCGGCGCCTCGTCTCACCAGCACGTGTTGAGAACGCGGGAGGATTCGCGGAGCTCGGGGAGGATCGCGGCTCACGGCGATTGGATCCAGCTCGCTCTCGCTGGAGCCCGGGTCCGAACAACTTGAAGACCACACGAGGTGGAGAGTTCGAGATAGGTTCTGGGTTTCAGCTCACCTGTCCTCCGAGCTGGAGCTCGTTATTAAAGGCCTCTGCCACCATTTCTTGGTGTGTGTGTGCGTACGTGTGTCCATGGGCCCGTCTAATAAGTAGGAAATTGTTAATGCTTTGTGTGCTGTAAATCTTTGTATTGCATTTCATAAAGTCGGTATAGTTCTGCTCTTACGTGCTTCCTAGTTCCCCATTATTATTAATAAATACCGCAATTGTTAAATGTTTTCAGCTCATCGGGTCGATTCTTTCATTGACTTAGCATTTCGTGTGTTGGGAGTTAGAAAGCCGTTGGTTTGCCGTAAAAGGGGGACATTTGGACCGACGGTTCTCGGCGATTAAGCCGCTCGGAATCGCGCACGGGACAGGCTCCTCGGCGGTTTGTTCCGTACGAGATCCGTCGAGGGTGGAATACCCGGTAGTTGGATCACGTGGGTATTTAGGTACATTGAAGATTGGCAATCGACCCTACCCCACGTGATCTGCCGATTGGCGTATTTCGGTTCTTGTACAAGGACCCGTCGCTCGGAGTTATCTGGGCGGCGATCTATATTCCGGCGATCGGTCGGGCTGACTCGACTTGCGGCTCCGTTCAGAGCGGTCGGTTGGCAGCCGACCCCCCCCGGCCCGTAACAGTACGATATGCGACTGAGGAGGAGGGAATTTGAAATTTGTTCAGAGGTTCGGTACAACTCGTCTACTAGTCACGAAGGACATCATGAGATCTTTAAAGCTCACCAGCAAACACTCATCGGGATAAGCCACCCAATTTAAGGTCTATTTGATGGACAGAGCACACACTGATGCTTCACCCTGTTTGCAAAACACCAGGGTAGCAGTTTATAGCTGGTGCGAGATTCAAACTCAGGGTAGACAGCTCAGACATGAGTACACATGCCTCGAGGCTATCCTACAAGCCCATTCAAATTACATACTTGAAATTCATGCAAAAAGTACACCGACATCACATGCAAGAAAAACACATGACATACATAAGTTACTTCATAAGCTGCAGAAACGAATATATAACATTATTAAAATCACAAGTAGAGCTAAATATCCAAACAAAATAAAATGTAAAAAGACAAAGGGGGTGGGGGGGGGGGAATAATAAAATAATTTTTAAAACCAACATTTAGCAAATCAGAACATTCATAGTCAAATGGGGAACAGTTAGAATCCTATTTCCAGATAGCAATCTATTCAGAGAAATTGAGCTCGAGTAATAATGTACAGGAAGCCTGAAATTAAAGCAAAGTTTTAATTTGTATTTTTTATTTAAATGAACACCTTTCACCAAATTACGAAATGCAAAATAAATGAATAAATAAATAAATAAAACCCCAGAATGCCACAAATGCACTTGTAAAAAATAAATAAATAAATAACGAGCTGATGTAATTGGAAATCCAACAAATGTTCAACTAAAATGTTGTTTGTATTTTTTTTAAACATTGATGATGACAAAATAATAATTTAATTATCACATTTAGATTTATCTCACCAATAAGAATTTGTTCCAGAGATCAAGAAATTTAAACCTTCCTGCCAGAACCAGGTTCCAATACGCGACCGCCATGTCCAGATCTGAAACGACAATGGCCAGGCGGCAATAGGTTGGTTACAGTATTTAAATGCTCGAGCATTTCAATTGCTTTACGTTTGCATCCACCATGATTGAAGGAAATAGATTTAATGAACAGCCAAACTCACCCAAACTTTTCTGTCCGGGGTTCTTGGCAAAGTTGAAAGTGAATTGGTAAAAATCCTTAAACTTGACTGGGTCACGTAGTTCCTGTTCCAAGCGTGGCAGAAGCATCTTTAATTTTTCCACACTGTCACATCTGCAAGAGGAGTTCACAATGGGAAAATATTGATGTACATGAAGTTTCACACCACCTAGTCTATCAACACACTACTCCTCAAGGAGCAAACTAAAATAAACAAATTAAAAGTGAAGCTTGTTAGTTGAACATCCAAGAGTCGCAGCCTATATCCTTCCGTGGTTACCTCAACAACCAAAAAGGTGGAAGGAGGTTATGTTTTCACCCATCTGTCTATGAGCAGGACATCTCAAAACGTTAACGGATTTGGATGAAACGATTCGATTTTGGTGAAGATCCGGATCTGGACACAAGAATTTAATAATTTTTTATAAGCGATTCGTCACACTTGAGAGATAGGCCCAAAAACGATATATAGCATGGTATTTCAAAAAGTTGTGGACGGATCATGACAAAACATGGTAGATGAGTTGGATAGGTGGCAAGAACAAGCAGATTTTGATGTGTGACAAGGACGAATGGTCTGGATGCAGATCCGGCCTATCAGTGATACACAAAACATGTTGTTCAGCCTGGTGGAGGTATGGGTTTGACCGAGTGCAGTTCTGGTTTGCAAATATGGACAAGTATCAAGAAGAGTTGAGATCCCATAATACGTGTTTAAAAAAACAACAACAAATCATACGCGATTGGAGATGTTCTCTTTGCTGCAGTTTGGTCATGGCTACTACACTCATATTTATGGTTATTTGATTACTTGAAGCAAAACCTTAGCAGCAACGATTGATAGCATATACACATGGTAATGAGCAATTCTGGAGCCACCCATCCTTTTATAGAACCTGTGGTGCGGGGCAGGGGCAACGACCCGAAGCGATGTGTCGTCACCCGAATCGGGCGCTCTGGTTGGGCCCCGGCCAGCACACGGCCCAGCCATGATGGCCGGAAGCTGCACCACTTTACATCTGGCAAGACGATTCCAAGCTGCGGAATCGTCTCGCTCCGTGACACAAATTGCCCTGCACCGAACCCCCGGGCCGTGCCCCGGCCACCGGCGGGCAGTGCGCTGCCTGTCCGTACGCCATGCGGCCCGAGCCGTACAGCACGCCTCTGCCTGGCAGCAGCCTCGCCGGGCGGAGAGGCACAAAGACGTCCGCCGTCGACACCCGTGGCCACGGTGGTCAGCGAAGACCGATGGTAAGATGCTATGGTAAACCCATGCGCAGACGCGAACAAGATGTGCCATCCGTGCCCTGCTCTGTGTGTGATAATAAATTACCCCGGGGCTGCAGGTGGGTCCACCGCCATTGAGCATGCAGTCATTTATCAAAGGCGGTGGTGTGCACGGTGCCAGTCCTGATCTGCATCAGGAATTGAGGGAAAAGATTGGATATAATTATTAGATGCAGGTTTGGGTTGAAAAGAACGCGCCACGTGCATCCTGTACGGCGTTGGCGAGGTTGTTTGTTTTCCTGTCGTTGGCCTTCACGAGGACCCATTCTTACAGTGAAGGGCGCGGCCGCCGCGGCTTGGATTTACCTCAGGCATAGATAAAAGAGTAGGAATAAAGTTAGAGATATAATCAGACCTAACTGAGATTCACACAACGCACTTGTCCCGTTTGTCCCATTAGACAAGAAGGAAGGGTCTAACTGTACACATATTAATGAAATAACTGTCTGGGGCCCACTCTATGATGGATGCCATTGCTTTGGAAGGATGTGGTTACCAGAACCGCAACAATATATGTGTGCGTGTGTGTGCGCAAAATAATTGGAAGCAAACATTGGTTTATGAGCAACCTTTAAAGGCTTTGTAAAACGTTTCTCAAATCCAAAAGATAACTAGAACAGCACTCTTCAATGTCGCGATGACCGATGTGCATCCACCCACATTATTACATCATTATACTTGCTTGTACCAAATTTAATTTTAATCCCTTCAGCTGTTCCCAGGCATCACATTTTTTTAGCTCGCACGACCTCTTAATGCCCAAATATAATCAGTTTCTCTTTGCATCATAATACAGTATAAACTTGACCCAAGTTTAGTCAAAATCCCACCACTGGTTCACAAGTTAGCGTGGTAACAGAATTTTTACCTATCGGGACCTCTTGACCCCATAATCTAATCAGTTAACATTTGCATCATTATACATACTTGTACCAAGTTCGAGTTGGAGTCGTTCAGCCGTTCTCAAGTTATCACGGTAACAAAAACCTATCACGGACGGACGGACGCATGGATGGACAGCCAGCTGGCCAACACAAAAACAATGCCTCGGTTCTTTTGGCGACGGAGTCATAATTTTTTTTATTTTTTTAACATTGCATAATGATACTGTACATGTTTCATTACCAGATCCATTCATACATTTAACTTGCTCAGCCCCATGTTATTCAACTATTTGCACAAATGCTTGACACACTGCACAATCAGCTGTTTTTTTCTTTTGTCTTTTTAATTACAGGTGTTGAGAGCCATGGAAAGCGGAACAGGGGGCCAAACGGGAAGGGGGCAGGTGGGCAAGAATGCACAATACAAGAAGAGATGCAAGTCTTCGAGGTGTAGAAAAGCTGAGGTTTAAATGGTGGAGTCCAAGTGGTCATAAATTACTACATGTTGTGGTACCTTAAATCAATCACTGCTATTTGAATGAGGAAATTGCAAGATAGGAGTAAAGAGAGATCAAAAGTGCACCAAAACAAATCACAGTAGGGTGAACTCAGTTCTCAAAACTCCTAGTTGAGGTGATCATAAAATTGATTGATTACTACCTCGTTATTTACCGATTTATGGTAAATGAAGTTTTTCCACACCACTTTGCTTTAAAAAACAAAACATTAAATGTCTTCAAAACTTGGAAGAGTGAAATAGAATATATATAATATATATATAAACACACACACACACACACACACACACACCCACACACACACACACACACAACACCGGTGTTGAGACCCGTGCTATTTGATTGAAAAATCAAAATCACTTGCCGACTGCTTCATTATTTACTTTTTCTCTTCCGTACATGGCACAAGGCTGCGGGGTAGCATTATAGTCCAGGCAAATAAGGTTTGATCGGAACAAATTGCAACAGAATTTTTTTTAGCACAATGCATTTCTATGAGGTCCCCAGAACACCATACTAAAAGTCCTAAGAAATCCCTGTTGCGGAAATACGTCTAATTTGCATAAATCCAATATGGCGGCCAATTATCAATATTGTGCCATATCTTTGCTCACAGCGACATATTTGGGTGATTTCAACGTTATAGAATGGGTATTTGTATACAAGGATGCATTTAGAATACTTTTAAACTTCCCTGGAACAAAATCTCATTTGCATAAATCCAATATGACGCGCCAAATATCAATATTTTGCCACATCTTTGCTCTTGATGATATATTTGAGCCATTTCAACTTCCAGTATATAACATCTTTTGCATACAAGAATGCATTTAGAGTATTTAACAATTTTCTTGGATGTATTTTGATACACATCTCATTCGCATAAATCCAATATGGCTGCCAATATCAATATTTTGCCATATATTTACTCTCAGACAACAGGTTTGAGCGGTTTATATTTCTAGAATATTTGACGGGATCAAAGGCTAAATTTGGGATAGTTTAATATTTTGATTGGATGGGTTTAAATAAAATGGATGAATTTAATAAAATCCAATATGGCCACCAAATATCGATATTTTGTGATCAAATTTATGACAGTCACTTCTTTGGCTAGTGTTTCATTGCAGGTATATTAATACCCTACTGAAGATGCCCATCAAGGTCATCATTATAGTCATCAGTGAAATCTGGTAGCTGTGAGTTGGCACAACTTGTCCATGGCATTCTCCACAAACAGCACTGCAATGCAGATTATACTTTCTGCATGTGCACCTCTTGTGTATTACAGTCTGTTTTACAGTTACAGCAGATGACATCCAGTAGTTTTGATGGGGCTGCAAGCTGGTCAGTTTGTATTGGCAAACATTGTCCATTCCACCATGTACCATCCCCACTCTTCCGGCTTCATACTGATGCTTCTTCCTTTCCACTCCATCATCTGATAATATACACGGAGGCTGTGATACTTTGCAGCTGCTGAGGTTGGGGTAGAGTTTGAGGTTCTACATGAGGTGCTCTTGGAAACCTTCTCACCAAATCGCCTGTATCGTAAAGGGTCCAGTCCTTGTTCTTTGGCACCACCATATAATGACACAAGTGCTTTTTCTCCTGCTGCAATAATGTCCTGTTTTGCCACATGTCCTTCTTGGCTGAACACCTTAGCTTGCTGACGGAACAGGGCAACACTCTTGATCTTCCTTACTGCTAAACCCTTTCCCAATCCAAACAGGCGAGAAGTTGTATCGCAGCCAAGGATTGCATGGATAAACAAGTGAAATCCTTCAATACAGGCGCGTGTGGTGAAGCAAATGAGTACACTAATGTTAAAATATGCAATTTATCTTTTTCAGTTGAAACAAATTAAAAAGCGTACTTAATATT
Organism: Eptatretus atami; assembly: GCA_035128595.1. Taxonomy (NCBI): domain Eukaryota; kingdom Metazoa; phylum Chordata; class Myxini; order Myxiniformes; family Myxinidae; genus Eptatretus; species Eptatretus atami. Next base: position 41,725,339 of record CM068957.1, read on the forward strand.
TGAAATGTAAAAATCTTGTTATTATTGTGATAAGCACCTTTATATATTATATATAAACAGAAGGAATGAAATCGTTCGATACAGCGTGGCAGGAGGCCGCAAAAGAATGATAGCATAAGAAGAACTTAGCTTTCAGCGTTCGGCACGAAATGCGATGGTGGGTGGAAATGACGTCTTTCGGCGCGAAATGCGATGGTGGGGGAATGACGTCTTTCGTTCGTTCGTACATGAGAGGGGTGCGTTTCTTGTTTTTTTCCGTCAAGCAATAAATTAAATAGTTTTCACATATATAACACATTAGTTTCACATTTCCATTGAAATACTCGGGTATTTCCATCAATTCTCGCTATTTCCGTCTAGGTTACGCACAGCATCTACCGGACGGCCGTCATTGGCTGTCTTGAGGCACGTGGGGAGGGGGGGGAGACAGGGGACACGGAGACGTGGTAGACACCGGGGACATTTCAAACTCGGTGCAAATGTATACAGCGCACGCGCTGTAATAACACAGTCACAAACATCAGGACCAAGAAATCCCTTAGACTGCTTTATGCACCATATCCTGGTCTTTTTTGCTGATTGCCTGGGCTCTGGGACCAGGAACAAGTCATGTGCATCCAGTTCAGCACGATGCAGTAGGAGGATGAGCAAGTCCGTGTCATCCCCATCAGGACAGTGTCTTTGATTCTAGCAGATGCAACAGCTGTTTGGACAATGAGCACATCAGCATCATGCTTTGCATGATCTATATTACACCCAGCCCGCTCTAGTTTGTCACTAAGATAAACAATAAATCGCTGTTTGTTTGTCACATTTTTCAAGAATTCCTCCTTCTTGGACTGTATACATTCCACCAGTGAAGTTTACGGTCATGCCTGAACAAGCCCCTGTCCTTCTCATGTGCGTGGCATCTTTTGTTGTTGGACGTCTTGGTATCCATCAAAGATAATGGTAGCAGCCCCATATTTATGTGTAACATATGTGACATAAAGCTGACTGACACTCTCATATGTGGAACCTCTTGCCATGGAAGACGATGAAGTAGCACACCACCATCGAGAATATACTGGACATTCCCAATTGGTTCTCGTTGCTCCCCTTGCATGGTCTTCCAGAGAACATCGGCAAGGACAGCCTTTATGGCCTGCAGGGAAAAGGAAGATTCAAACAATGCTGGGGGGTAACTACACAGTTCATATTTGAAGAGTGACTGTAGATCTTCACAGCGCTCCCCAATGGTTACCAGTCTCTGGAAGATCAACTGTGGATCTACCTTCACAGTTTCTCCTTTGATCTTGACAGTTGATCTTGAATTAAGTGTCACTGCTCGATACATTTCCGGAAGGTGAACTCTTCTACAGATTTCCTAACCATGGATGCTTGAATCTTTTCTCCAACTGTTATTGATCTTTCAACGTTGACTCCTTACTGGGCTGTCATGCCATTTGCAATGTTAAACAGGGACGGATCCGTGCGAATGGATCTCTCTCCCTGAGATAGCTGATAAGATCAAGGGTGTCATTGACATCTCTAGCTTGTCTAGCTTTTGACAGGTCTTTGTGCTGGTCACTGGTTTAAAATGAGATGCCACTGAGCTTCTGCATGGCCTCGTTGATATTTGCACATGCTGGCATGGAAAGGACCCACACCAAACGCTGAGTTTCTGTCATTCCTTTTCCTGTCAGGCCTCCATGTGTCTTTATACTTCTCATCAGCACTTGCTCAATTGTGAGATCCGTGGATAGTCCTGCCCAGTACCTATCACTGCGCCTCACCACATGGTATCCTTTCTCAAATTGCTGATGGACATCTGGATGACTTTCTGGCAGATTAAGCATCATTTGCAGGTATACATATGCAGACTTTGCATGTAGCGTGTGTCCTAGATGCATCCAATGAAATTTTTATTAAGTATTACAAATGCATCCTTGGATCCAAAGATCTCATTATAGAAATTTAAATCACTAAAATACATCATCTGAGAGCAAAGATTTGGCAAGATATTGATATTTGTGGCCATATTGGATTTATGCAAATGAGATTTTGTTCCAGGAAGTTTAAAAGTATGCTAAATGCATCCTTATATACAAAATACCCATTCTAGAAGTTGAAATCACTCAAATATGTCATCTGTGAGCAAAGATATGGCACAATATTGATAATTGGCGCCATATTGGATTTATGCAAATTAGACGTATTTCCACAACAGGGATTTCTTAGGACTTTTAGTATGGTGTTCTGGGGACCTCATAGAAATGCAATGCGCTAAAAAAAATTCTGTTGCAATTTGTTCCGATCAATGTGAAAAAATGGGCTAGATTGCCTGGACTATTAGCTGAGGGCTAGGCTGTGCCAATGAGGCAATAGGTTAGGGCAAGAATTTGTAACTTGTTCATGGTGCCAAGCGATAGCTCACCTACTCTTTGCAAAGGACACCGTCGGATGTTTAACGTCCACAAACTAATGCTGGCAAATGGGACGAGCAGCTTAACGTCCATTCGAAGGAAGGTAAATGCATTATTGAATCACCCTGTCTGTGATAACAGTTTATAGCTGGGCCGAGATTCAAACCCAGGCTGGACAACTTAAGAGGGTGAGTGTGTATACATCTAGGGCTACCTGCCAGCCCCATCATTTACTAACGTATGTCAAATTGTTTCTCAGACTGCTTTGCTTTAAAAAAAATCAAAATAATGGCATCTGATACAAAGGATATGGTAGTGGCAGAAAGCATCAGCGAAAAAACAAAACAAAACTAAATTGAAAGAAAGACATCAACACTCATTAAATTCATGGTTATGCAGAAGAAAAGCACACTCAAATTCCACCAATTACTTTTAGAAAATAATGATAATGATAATAACAATCAACAAGTCCACCAAGCTTAGGGGGTTGACATTTTGCATATGCTGAGGAGGTTAACATTGAGGTGTCCAGTGTAAATTTGGTCAACACCATGCCCATTACATAGGCGGGGGGCGACGGAACATTTAAGATGACACGTGCAATCGGAATGGAGATTTTCTGCGAAGGCAAACGTATGCCACCACATTAGTCAACCTCCTTTGGACGTGGTTCAAAATGAGTTACGTTGGCCGGATGTGCTGTGCAATACACACTGCTTGGTCTTTGTCTCTTACTGCACCAGAAAATTGTGGGCACAGGGCCAAAGTGCTAATGAAGACGGGACACAAGCAGCCCACTGAAAAATTTGGTAACTAATACATTCACTCATATATATAAATATATATATAGTTTCTGATTATATTTATGATTAGCCTCAAAAAAAAATTAAATGAATAAACCAAAGATGAACACCCATGAAGTTAACACCACAAACAAAACCAACTTTGTAAAATAAATGGTTTTTTATAAATAATCTACTGTACAGGATACAATTTGAAAGTACTGTACACGTTTGCTTTACATGACCTCCTGAACCACAGGACGGAAGAAGTTTCAAAACGGTGGTTGTACAGGGTGGTTTTGGGGATGTCGGGGAAGGACCCCAATTTTCTCTATGTAAATCTGAATTCACACAGCACCACTCCTGGTGTGAGGAGGTATTACAAGTCAATAGCCAGGCAATTCTGGGGGTGATTAACCGATGCGCGACGACACGTCCTTCACTACTAAACCAAAGCAGCTGCTTTTATTGCCTAAAGAACCTGATGGTGCAGTGCTGTGATTTGCTGACTCACTAGTTGAGGAAACCAAGCTGTGAATGGTTTGAATAATTAAACTAGGGCACTCTTTGACATCATGACATCACCAGATATGCCTCCGCACACATTATTACATCATTACACAAAGTTGTACCAAGTTTTAATTAAATCCCCGAACCCAGATTTGAAATAAATAAATAATTCTAGCTGCCAGACCATGTGCCCGATCAGGTTGAAATTTATAACATACATTCCCGAATGACTACTGGATCATAATTGACGTTTCACGTCAATTGATGAAGCAGTTCAAGAGAAATAATTTTAACATTTCCATTCGATCCAGTATGGCTGCCAGATCATGTGACCTATTAATTAATAGTGAACACCCTGGTATCCCCAAGGCTTGGGGAACATGTGGGTGAAGTTTCCCCTCAAACTATCAGGCTGTTCTGGAGAAGATGATTTTTAAAGTTTGTCTTCAAAAAATAAATAAATAAATAAAATATCAGCTGCCAAACCATGTGGCCTATGACGTCATAGGTGAAGAACTTTTTGTTCCTTATGGAAAGGCAATCATACCAGTAAAGTTTTGCCTCGCTCTGTTCAGCCGTTTGAGAAGATTTTTGAAGGTTTTTTTTTTTTAACGTTAAAAATATGGCTGCCGAACCACATGACTGATGTCAATTTTTTCCCCCCATACAATTTAGCCCCAGATGACCCTCAACAATTTTCATACTGATCGGATAGAGCATTCAACTATTACATCATAATGAAGACACCTTTCACATCAAAAGAAAAAAACCAAAAACACTCGTTTCCCATTGGGAGTACTTGACATCTACAAAGTTTCAATTTTTTCCATGGAGCAATTTCAGAGATAAAGGCCCAAATTCTTTCCTTTTGTGTCCAACATGGCTGCCACACCACGTGACCTATGACGTGATCATCATCATCAAAACATTATACATGTGTAGTGTCACTGATGGTGAAAATTGTGTGAATCGGATGAGCGGTTGCAGAGAAAACAGAGAAAATTAGCATGGACGGACATACGTATGTATTCATGTATGTACGGACGGACGGACAACACAAAAACATAATGGCTCCAGAAACTTCATCAACAGAAGCATAAAAGCTACACTACGATCAGCACATAGAGTATTGGACTGTGAAAGTTGTTTTTTATTCCCAAACTATTACTCAGAAGTTCCAAAGACATTCTTGGCTCCAGGGTACAGAAAAATCACTGCCTAGATGTGAGAAGTTGCCCAATAGTAAACAATCAGTGCTTTCAGAAACCTCAAAGGTTATATGAATGCCCCCTTTCAGCGAGGTAAATAAGCAGCAATCATGTCCCCCTTTTGGTGAATCTGTCCTTCTTCATTCACTCGCCATGTTGATCATCAACAGCCTCTATCTATCTTCTCTGTAACTCAATTGCAAATTATTACATTAACACAAATCATCACTGTTTCTGGCTTAATTTTCAAAAGCAATTATTTTTGTGGTGATGATCGTGGGATTGGGGGGGGGGGTGTTACAATTTGCGGCTTTCAAGTTGCACTGAGGTGCTGTGCACTGTGGTTTTACTGCAAGTACAGTGTTGACACGAAATTATTTCATATTGAGCATGTATTGTATCCTTATACAATATCACGCTTATTTTGTTTCTGCCTATCTGACGATCTTCTCTTAAACTACTCGACCAGGGAGCATCAAACACATTTCATTATGAAAGGTATTTATCCGAGGAGTTCTGGTTGCATATCATTAGTTTTTCCATTGTGAAATGGGCGTATACGTTGTTTTTTTTTTTGTTGTTTTAAGTTCACTTAACCGCTATCTCACTGAAGAATAGCGAGATGATGGAATCTCATAAGATTATGAATTAAATGAGTTTTTTTTGTTTTTTTTAAAATTTACGTTTCACATTGTTCTGAACGGACAAGAACAGGAATGTTGTATTCACATTCATTGAGGACTTGAGAGTTTGGAGGGGAAGGTTGAGGCATTGAAGGGGAGGGGAGGAGACAGAGTTGGGAAAGGAAGGTTGAGGCATTGAGAGAGGGGGAGGACAAGAGGGGACAGAGTTGGGAGGGGGAGGACAGAGTTGGAGGGGGGGGGACAGAGTTGGGCGAGGGGAGGACAGAGTTGGGAGGGGGAGGAACAGAGTTGGGAGGGGGAGGACCAGATTGGAGGGGAGGACAGGTTGGGGGTCGGGGGCAGAGGTGAGGAGAGTAATGCTGAGGGGGAGAGGAAGCAGAGTTGGGGGAGGGGGGAGGACAGAGTTGGGAGGGGTCCTTGGCTGCTTGGCAAGGGTGATACTGCGTGGTTTGCCATTACCTTCCCAGCAATGAGTCAGGGCAGGATTTTGTAATTCGACCAGGGTGTGGTGATAGCTCACCTACTCTTCATGAATGATATCATGGGATCTACAATATATAATATCCACCAACTTACGACAGCAAATGGGACACCAAGGTTAATGTCCATTTGAGGGACGGCATAAACACTGATGAATCACCATTCCTGTGAAACACCAAAAATGCAGTTTGTAGCCGAGTCGGGATTCGAAACCAGGCTAAACAGCTAAGAGACGAGTGTGTGTACCTCCAGAGCCTACACCAAGCCATCCTGCCAGCCCCTTGAGAAGATATTGACAGGGAAAGATTTTCTTTGCAATCAAATGGAACAGGAAAGAACAAAACCGAATAAAAGAGAGATGCATTAAAATGGAGATGAGCCATATGTGAAGGGTTTATTATATATATATATATACTCACGTACGCATAAAAACCAACGCCCACACACACCACAACACAACACACACACACACAAAACCACGGGCGAATATACTGTTGCGAATTCGCGCCGCCGGCGCTGCGAACGGCCACGTGGACTCGAATCGCGGCACGTTGCCCACCGGACGGACAATTCTGTCATGACCCTCTCGGACTCGCGGGAGCTAGTCACGGGTGGGCCTTTCGGCCTCACCGATCGTGCCAATCGGCCACCCGCGTGGGATAGGGTTGTTCGCCAAACTCGACCTACCTAAGTACCCACGCGGATGTAAACCGGGCGATCGCACCTCGCGCCAGGTCGACTCCGGACACGGGCCGCTTAAGCGGTCCGTTCCGTCATATCGGATAACGAGCGGTGTTATCGTCGGCTCGACGGTTCCGTTCATTACTTATCGGGCGTATTAAGCCACTACGAACCCTTTACGTGAAGCAGGATGGAGAGTCAACAAAGGGAAGGACGCAGCGAAACGGGGAACAAGTTCACACAAGCACTTTATTCAACACACACAGACACAAAGCACACATATACAGCCAAACAGAATCAGAATGCACATAAAGCAAATGCAAGAAGAAAACATAAGGCAACGACGACGCAGAGCTCCAACCGACTAAACGACACACGGCAACACTATACAGTTCTACTTTACAAGACACGGCGCCACAAATCCATACAAAAACAAACCCTGAAAAGAAAAAGGTGACTTCCCTTTTGGGCCGTCGAGTCCCTCTCCGACGTCCGTCGACGTGGTCCGCCTGGCCGCGACTCCGTGCCCTGGCGTGGTAGGCGAGTCCTCTCGCGTGCCTCGCGCCGGCACGTGTTGGCGCTCGACGCCACGGACGGAGTTTTCGGCGCTATCCCAGCGTGGATAGAGGGGGGGAAACGTGGATGCCCGAAGTCGGAGAGAGGGAATGGCGGGACTCCTTCCCGCCAGCGGGGTCTTGGAACCGCACCACAGCAGACCAGGCAAGCGGCCACCACGACGAGGAGACGAAGAGAAAAGGCGGAAGAGCAAGCAAGTGCGGCCGCCCGTGTCCGTCTTTATAGCGCGGGGCTCCGCCCTCCACTCCGCCCCCGTTTTCGGCTCCACCCTCCTTCGCGAGGGTTCTCGAAGAGGGGCGTTCCCTCAACCGACCGCCTCACGCTGGTCATCCACCAATCGGCGCCAGCTGCCCACCCCGCTTCTCCTCCCTCACACAAGCGCGGGAAGAATGGCACAGAAAAAGGCGGGAAAAGCCCACCGAGCGTCCTTGTTGGTTTTTTGTTTGAAATAAAAGATAGAAAAAGAAAAACGATGACTCAAAGCGTCGCAGCCCGAATGGATACATAAATTTCACTCTAAAACACGGGTTTGGGGCTAACTACACTGTACTTAAGAGATACCTCACCTACGGGACCTGAATGGTGGTTTGCGAATTTCCACAGCCGTAACAATACATTATAAATGGTTTATTGATATTACATTATAATACTTATAATGTTCAATGACATTACATGACATGTTCAATGCATTGTCCCTCATGAGAAATGCACAGTTCAGTGCGCTGTGCAAAATTGCAATGAACACGGTGCATTAATGCAGCATTTCCATCAATCCCTGCACATGCATC
>CM068957.1:41750655-41793902 GCA_035128595.1 Eptatretus atami
TTTTTAATGATACGATAAATAATAAAAGATATTTGGGTTTTTCATTGCCTTTTATAGATCGTCCTGGAGGGAACAAATTGCATTTCAGGGATCATCATGATAGCACATTTCCAGCAAAACAGCTGCGTCAAGGGATGAAACCCACAAAGGCAGAGGTCATAGTCAAAAGCAAGAATGTTGAAATCTCTTCCAACGAAACTTCTCATTTCCATTGGGGTGAAGGAAAAGAAGTCAAATTTTTATCTTTCACCAAAATTAAATACACATCTCATGGTGAAAAGAGCAAGACATTGTCGACGAGAAGGGCACTCGGTAGAGCACATACCTCCACCACGTAAAGCGTGATGCACAAGAACATCGGGGGCCCATTAAGTTTTTGAAATATCATGCCATATATCGTTTTTGGCCCCATTTGTCAATGGTGGTGGTTGTATGGCAGCTTAGCTGCCAGGGTAGCTATCATTTCTTGAAGCGCGACTGTGTCGCTGACTCACAAGTACACACACTGGAACTGGTACTCATTTTGCCGACCTCGGAAGGATGACAGGCTGAGTCAACCCCCTGGTGTATTAATTCAGCGGCCAACGGGCTTGAACTCAGGACCCTAGGATCCCAAGCCGCACCCGAACCAGCCAACACCAGGCTACATTTGTCAATGGTGACGAATCACTTTAATATTGAATAATTCTCATATCCAGATCCAGATTTGGGTCTTCACCAAAATCGAATCAGTTCGTACTTGTCACACACCCAACCTGTCCACCGAATTTCATCCGAATCCATCTACAACTTTTTGAGATATCCTGTACAGACAGACAGGCAGACAGGCAGGGCAGAGACAGACAGACGAGGCAGGCAATAGACACAGACAGGCAGGCAGATAGACAGACAGACAGGCAGGCAGAGACAGCAGGCAGGCAGACAGGCAGACAGGCAGGCAGACAGAGACAGACAAGGCAGACAGAGAGATAGACAGACAGACAGGCAGGCAGATAGACACAGACAGACAGGCAGACACAGGCAGGCAGACAGAGACAGACAGACAGGCAGGCAGATAGACACAGGACAGGCAGATAGACAGACAGACAGGCAGGCAGACAGGCAGACAGGCAGGCTGGCAGACAGACAGAGAAAGGCAGGCAGGCCAGGCAGAGACAGGCAGGCAGAACAGACAGGCAGGCAGGCAGGCAGCAGAGACAGACAAACAGGCAGACAGGCAGACAGACAGGCATGGGTGAAAACATAACCTCCTTCCACTTCGATGGTGGAAGTAAAATACAGAATGGATTTAAAGATCTGTGTTTGTTTGGGCCAAATCCCTCAAGACTCAGGTACACGACCCGCCAGGAGACTCAAACACGTCGGTTCGTACGTCATGGGATCCACGACAATATGAACGAGATGTTAAAACGTCAAGAGATTCAAACAACAAACATTCCCAATGAGAAAACACGACCGTGACGAGGAGACGTGAACTTAACCACGGCCAATTCCACCCCCCCCACAACTCCAAGCATCCGCGATAATTTGGCCACAACAAATGATCCCCGATTCTAATGAACGCGATAGGATCTCGACTAATGACCCACTTTTATATCCTTTCCAACCCTGAAGCGCGAACTAACCGCGGGTCATAGTTACTGTAATCTTTTTTTACGAGGGGACCTCATCTTATATTGTTATATGTTTTTGTTCTCTTTTATTCTATATCTGTATAGCTCTGTAATATCTTTCTATATATTCTCTTTTGTTATTTTATCTTCCGATGTTTAGTCTGTTCTCTCTTGTTTCTTTCATCTTTATTGTTCTATTTTGTTGTCATCCTGTTATTTGGTTGTTTTTTCTTGCTATTCTTCCTCTTCTTTTATTTGTGTTGTTTTATAGTATCTTCTGTGATGTGGTTATGTCTCTTTCTGATTTTTTTTTTTTTTTTTTTTCTACTCTTATGTTGCGTGGTCTTTCTCGTTTCTCCGGGGGCTGCCCGCCGCGCGCCTGCAGGACCCGCAAGACCGCCGAGACTCGGACTCCGAGCCTGCCGAAACATCGCCCGTACGGCCGCTATTTTTCTCTCCTTATTTCTATCGCCATCCGTCTCCCTGTTGCCTTCCTCTCTCGAGTCACGCGGCATATTCAGTATTTCCTCCTTCGTCGTTCTCCTTTTCTTCCTCACGACTCGACGGGAAATTCCTCGAGGCGTGCGGCGCGCGAAACAGGCGCCAGCTCAGGCAGCCCCTCCGAGGGGTCCTGATAACGTGATCGCGCTCGTGCCCCTCTTAACTCATCACCAGTTGTTGCTGTTCGAGGTGAGTTACGTGTTTTACCTGGAATTGATTAACCGATGCGGACGGAGGCCGCGAGTGACGAAAACCTTGTGGAAAGATATACGTTTCCACGGCTCACAAGAGCAGAAGGTTGAATTTAGGCGGGATAAGGAGGCTCTGCTTCCCACGAAGGATTAACGGCTGAAACGTCGACTTCTTGGTTACCTGGGCGGGTGGTATACCTCGCTCAACGTCATGTTCGTTTCATCCGCAGGTCTACCTGTCCGCCCATCGACACGAGCCTTCACCAGTCACACGAGGTCTTCAATCTCGAGTTTACACTTGAGGTTCGAGGAGATACCCGCGGACCGAGCGGGGTTACATAACCACGGCTTGAATGGGTCTTCTGTTTCACACCTCGTCCTGTGGTCTCACGGCAGCAAACACTGGGAAATACAACAACATCAAACTTAATACCGGGTTTTATACACATCAAACCTTAAAACGGGCTCTCTTTATACACAACATCAAACTTAAAACGGCTCCTCTTTATACACATCACAAACTTAAAACGGCTCTCTTTAATACACATCAAACTTAAAACGGGCTCTCTTTATACACAATCAAACTTTAAAACGGGCTCTCTTTATACACATCATAAACTTAAACGGGCTCTCTTTATACACATCAAAACTTAAAACGGCTCTCTTATACACAAAAACTTAAAACGGGCTCTCTTTATACACATCAAATTAAACGGGCTCTCTTATACACATCAAACTTAAACGGCTTCTTTATACACATCAAATTAAAACGGGCTCTCTTTATACACATCAAACTTAAAACGGGCTCTCTTTATACACATCAAAATCTTAAAACGGCTCTCTTTATACACAAATCAAACTTAAAACGGCTTCTTTATACACATCAAACTTAAAACGGCTCTCTTTATATCACATCAACTTATAAAACGGGCTCTCTTTATACACATCAAACTTAAAACGGGCTCTCTTTATACAAATCAACTAAAAAAACGGGCTCTCTTTATACACAACATAAACTTAAAACGGGCTCTCTTTATCACAACATCAAACTTAAAACGGGCTCTCTTTAATACAAACATCAAACTTAAAAACGGGCTCTCTTTATCACACAAACTTAAAACGGGCTCTCTTTATACACATCATCAAACTTAAAACGGGCTCTCTTTATACACATCAAACTTAAAACGGGCTCTCTTTATACACATCAAACTTAAACGGGCTTCTTTATAACACATCAAACTTAAAACGGGCTCTCTTTATACAACATCAACTTAAAACGGCTCTCTTTTATACACAACATCAAACTTAAAACGGGCTCTCTTTATAACACATCAAACTTAAAAACGGGCTTCTTTATACAACATCAACTTAAACGGGCTCTCTTATACACATCAAACTATAAAACGGGCTTCTTTATACACAACATCAAACTTAAACGGACTCTCTTTATACACAACATCAAACTTAAAACGGGCCTCTCTTTATACACATCAAACTTAAAACGGGCTCTCTTTATACACACATCAAACTTAAAAACGGGCTCTCTTATAACACATCAAAACTTAAAACGGGCTCTCTTTATACACAACATCAAACTTAAAACGGCTCTCTTTATACACAAATCAAACTTAAAAGGGCTCTCTTTATACACAAATCACTAAAAACGGGCTCTCTTTATACACAACATCAAACTTAAAACGGGCTCTCTTTATACACACCATCAAACTTAAAACGGGCTCTCTTTATACACAACATCAAACTTAAAACGGGCTCTCTTTATACACACATCAAACTTAAAACGGCTCTCTTTATAACACAACATCAAACTTAAAACGGGCTCTCTTTATACACAACATCAAATTTAAAACGGGCTCTCTTTATACACATCAAAACTTAAAACGGGCTTCTTTATAACACATCAAATTTAAAACGGGCTCTCTTTATACACAATCAATCAAATTAAAACGGGCTCTCTTTATACACATCAAACTTAAAAGGGCTCTCTTTATACACAACATAAACTTAAAACGGGCTCTCTTATACACATCATCAAACTTAAAACGGGCTCTCTTTATACACATCATCAAATTAAAAACGGCTCTCTTATACACACAAAATTAAAACGGCTCTCTTTATACAACATCAAACTTAAAACGGGCTCTCTTTATACACAACATCAAACTTAAACGGGCTCTCTTTATACCAACATAAACTTAAAACGGGCTCTCTTTATACACATCAACAAATTAAAACGGGCTCTCTTTATACACATCAAACTTAAAACGGGCTCTCTTTATACACACATCAAACTTAAAACGGCCTCTTTATACACATCATAAACTTAAAACGGCTCTCTTTATAACACAATCAAACTTAAAACGGGCTCTCTTTATACACAACATCAAACTTAAAACGGGCTCTCTTATACACATCATCAAACTTAAAACGGGCTCTCTTTATACACATCAAACTTAAAACGGCTCTCTTTATCACAACATCAAATCTTAAAACGGGCTCTCTTTATACACAATCAAACTTAAAACGGGCTCTCTTTATACACAACATCAAACTTAAAACGGGCCTCCTTTATTACACATCAACTTAAAACGGGCTCTCTTTATACACAACATCAAACTTAAAACGGGCTCTCTTTATACACAACATCAAACTTAAAACGGGCTCTCTTTATACACATCAAACTTAAAACGGGCTCTCTTTATACACATCAAAACTTAAAACGGGCTCTCTTTATACACATCACAAACTTAAAACGGGCTCTCTTATACACAACATCAAACTTAAAACGGGCTCTCTTTATACACATCAAACTTAAAACGGGCTCTCTTTATACACATCAAACTTAAAACGGGCCTCTCTTTATACACACATCAAACTTAAAACGGGCTCTCTTTATACACAACATAAACTTAAAACGGGCTCTCTTTATACACATCAAACTTAAAACGGGCTCTCTTTATACACAACATCAAACTTAAAACGGCTCTTTTATACACACATCAAATTTTAAAACGGGCTCTCTTTATACACACATCAAATTTAAAACGGGCTCTCTTTATACACATCAAACTTAAAACGGGCTCTCTTTTACACACATCAAATTCTTAACGGGTCTCTTATACACATCAAACTTAAAACGGGCTCTCTTTATACACAACATAAACTTAAAACGGCTCTCTTTTACACAACATCAACTTAAAACGGGCTCTCTTTATACAACATCAAACTTAAAACGGCTCTCTTTATACAATCAAACTTAAAACGGGCTCTCTTTAATACACATCAAACTTAAAACGGGCTCTCTTTATACACATCAAACTTAAAACGGGCTCTCTTTATAACAACATCAAACTTAAAACGGCTCTCTTTATACCAACAATCAAACTTAAAACGGGCTCTCTTTATACCACATCAAACTTAAAACGGCTCTCTTTATACAACACAAACTTAAAACGGGCTCTCTTATATAACATCAAACTTAAACGGACTCTCTTTATACACACATCAAACTTAAAACGGGCTCTCTTTATACCAACATCAAACTTAAAACGGGCTCTCTTTATACACAACATCAAACTTAAACGGGCTTCTTTTACAACAATCAAACTTAAAACGGCTCTCTTATACACAACATCAAACTTAAAACGGGCTTCTCTTTATACACATCAAACTTAAAACGGGCTCTCTTTTATACCACACATCAAACTTAAAACGGGCTCTCTTTTACCATCAAACTTAAAACGGCCTCTCTTATACACACAATCAAACTTAAAACGGACTCTCTTTATACACACATCAAACTTAAAACGGGCTCTCTTTATACAACAACATCAAACTTAAAACGGGCTCTCTTTATACAACACATCAAACTTAAAACGGGCTCTCTTTATACACATCAAACTTAAAACGGTCTCTTTATACACATCAAACTTAAAACGGGCTCCTCTTTATACACATCAACTTAAAAACGGGCTCTCTTTATACACACATCAAACTTAAACGGCTCTCTTTATATCACATCAAACTTAAAACGGGCTCTCTTTATACAACATCAAACTTAAAACGGGCTCTCTTTATACAACATCAAACTTAAAACGGGCTTCTTTATACAACATCAAACTTAAAACGGGCTCTCTTTATACACAAATCAAACTTAAAACGGCTCTCTTTATACACACATCAAATTTAAAACGGGCTCTCTTTATACACATCAAATCAATTTAAAACGGGCTCTCTTTATCACACATCAACTTAAACGGGCTCTCTTTATACACAACATCAATTTAAACGGCTCTCTTTATACACATCAAACTTAAAACGGGCTCTCTTTATACACAACATCAAACTTAAAACGGGCTCTCTTTATACACAACATCAAACTTAAAACGGGCTCTCTTATACACACATCAAATTTAAAACGGGCTCTCTTTATACACCATCAACTTAAAACGGGTCTCTTTATACAACAACATCAATTAAAACGGACTCTCTTTATACACATCACAATTAAAACGGCACTCTTTATAACACATCAAACTTAAAACGGGCTCTCTTTATACACAACATCAAACTTAAACGGCTCTCTTTATACACATCATCAAATTTAAAACGGGCTCTCTTTATACACACATCAAACTTAAAACGGGCCTCTCTTTATCACACATCAAATTTAAAACGCTCTTTATACACATCAAACTTAAAACGGCTCTCTTTATACACAACACCACTCAAACTTAAAACGGGCTCTTTATACACATCAAACTTAAACGGGCTCTTTTACACAACATCAATTAAACGGCTCTCTTTATACACAACATCAAACTTAAAACGGCTCTCTTATACACATCAAACTTAAAACGGCTCTCTTTATACACATCAAACTTAAAACGGGCTCTCTTTATACACATCAAACTTAAAACGGGCTCTCTTTATACAACATCAAACTTAAAACGGGCTCTCTTTATACAACATCAAACTTAAAACGGGCTCTCTTATATACACAACATCAAACTTAAAAAGGACTCTTCTTTATAACCAACAAAACTTAAAACGGGCTCTCTTTATACACACAATCAAACTTAAAACGGGCTCTCTTTATACACACACATCAAACTTAAAACGGGCTCTTTTATACACAACATTCAAACTATAAAGGACTCTCTTTATAACAACATCTCAAATTTAAACGGTTCTCTTTATACACATCAAACTTAAAACGGGTCTCTTTATACACAACATCAAACTTAAAAACGACTCTCTTTATACACATCATCAAATCTTTAAAAGGGGCTCTCTTTATACACATCAAACTTAAAACGGGCTCTCTTATCACATCATCAAATAAAACGGACTCTCTTATACACATCAAACTTAAAACGGCCTCTCTTATCACAACATCAAACTTAAAACGGGCTCTCTTTATACACATCAAACTTAAAACGGCTCTCTTTAACACAACATCAAACTTAAAACGGGCTCTCTTTATACAACATCAAACTTAAAACGGACTCTCTTTATACACATCAAACTTAAAACGGGCTCTCTTTATACACAACAAACTTAAAAACGGGCTCTCTTTACACACAATCAAACTTAAAACGGGCTTCTCTTTTACACAACATCAAACTTAAAACGGGCTCTCTTATACAAACATCAAACTTAAAACGGGCTCTCTTTATACACACATCAACTTAAAACGGCTCTCTTTTACATCAACATCAAACTTAAACGACTCTCTTTATACACACATCAAAACTTAAAACGGCTCTCTTTATACAAACATCAAACTTAAACGGACTCTCTTTATACACATCAAACTTAAAACGGGCTCTCTTTATAACAACATCAAACTTAAAACGGCTCTCTTTATACACAATCAAAACTTAAAACGGGCTCTCTTTATACACAACATCAAACTTAAAACGGCTCTCTTTATACACAACATCAAACTTAAACGGGCTCTTCTTATACAACTCAAACTTAAAACGGGCTCTCTTTATACACAACAATCAAACTTAAAACGGGCTCTCTTTATACACAACATCAACTTAAAACGGCTCTCTTTAACTACACATCAAACTTAAAACGGCTCTCTTTATACAACATCAAACTTAAAACGGGCTCTCTTTAATACACATCAAACTTAAACAGGCTCTCTTTATACACAACATCAAACTTAAACGGGCTCTCTTTATACAACAACATCAAACTAAAACGGGCTCTCTTTATACACAACATCAAACTTAAAACGGGCTCTTTATACACAAATCAAACTTAAAACGGATCTCTTTATACACATCAAACTTAAAACGGCTCTCCTTTATACACATCAAACTTAAAAGGACTCTCTTTATACACAACATCAAACTTAAAACGGACTCTCTTATACAACAACATCAACTTAAAACGGGCTCTCTTTATACACAACATCAACTTAAAACGGCTCTCTTATACACATCAAACTTAAAACGGACCTCTCTTTATACACATCAAACTTAAAACGGACTCTCTTTTTATACACAACATCAAACTTCAAACGGGCTCTCTTTATACATCATCAAACTTAAAACGGACTCTCTTTATACACATCAAACTTAAAACGGCTCTCTTTATACACATAAACTTAAAACGGGCTCTTCTTTATACACATCAAACTTAAAACGGGCTCTCTTTATACACATCAAACTTAAAAGGGCTCTCTTATACACATCAAACTTAAACGGGCTCTCTTTATACACATCAAACTTAAAACGGGCTCTCTTTATACACAACATCAAACTTAAACGGGCTCTTTATAACACATCAAACTTAAAACGGCTCTCTTTATACAAACATCAAACTTAAAACGGCTTCTTTATACACAACATCAAACTTAAAACGGGCCTCTTTATACACAACATCAACTTAAACGGCTCTCTTTATACACATCAAACTTAAAACGGGCTCTCTTTATACACATCAAAACTTAAAACGGGCTCTCTTTATACACAACATCAAACTTTAAACACGGGCTCTCTTTATACACAACATCAAACTTAAAACGGGCTCTCTTTATACAACATCAAACTTAAAACGGACTCTCTTTATCACACATCAAACTTAAAACGGGCTCTCTTTATACACAACATCAAACTTAAACGGGCTTCTTTTATACACATCAAACTAAACGGGTCTCTTTATACACATCAAACTTAAAACGGTTTCTTTATACACATCAAACTTAAAACAGGCTCTCTTTATACACAACATCAAACTTTAAAAACGGGACTCTCTTTATACACATCAAACTTAAAACGGGCTCTCTTTATACACAACATCAAACTTAAAACGGTCTTCTTTATACACATCAAACTTAAACGGCTCTCTTTATACACACATCAAACTTAAAACGGGCTCTCTTTATACACACATCAAACTTAAAACGGGCTCTCTTTATACACCACATAACTTAAAACGGGCTCTCTTTATAACACATCAAACTTAACACGGGCTCTCTTTATACACATCAAACTTAAAACGGGCTCTCTTTATACACAACTCAAACTTAAAACGGGCTCTCTTTATACACAACATCAAACTTAAAAGCTACAAAATCTTAAGGGCTCTCTTTATACACAACTTCAAACTTGTAAACGGACTCTCTTTATACCAACATCAAACTTTAAAACGGACTCTCTTTATACAACAACATCAAACTTAAAACGGACTCTCTTTATCACAACATCAAACTTATCTCGTCCAGTCCAACGTTTGTTTGGTCAGTTCATAGGTTGGCAATGGTAACCCCTTCTAGTTAAATATAAATATATAAATAACCTCCACCCCCCCCCAGTGGGAATACAGATGTGGACAATTGGTTTTATGGCCCACCCATCCCCCCCTCTTCCCCGTGGGAAATACAGATGTGGACAATTGGTTTTATGGCCCACCCCTCGCCTCCCCCTTTCCCAGTGAAATTGCAGATGTTGGACAATTGGTTTTATGGCCCGCGCCCTCGCCCCCCCTTCCCCAGTGAAATTGCAGATGTGGACAATTGGTTTTATGGCCCGCCCCCCGCCCACCCCCCTTCCCCAGTGAAATTGCAGATGTGGACAAATGGTTTTTACACCCCGCCCCCTTTTTAATCACTTTATGTCTCAGTCCTTTATTTCATGGGAAGACAGACAAATCCGAACACAGCAAGTTACACTCTGCATACAAACTCGTTCACATTCTCCAGAATAACTTTTTGAACATTGAGATGAGGCTCTCACGAAGGAGCATGTACATGTATCACATGGAGGACAAACGCATTACTCGACTTCATTGCACCTTTACATGAATACCAAGAACATGAATGGACAATGGACAAACAATTGGTATATGTGATTTGAACCCATGTTCCCCACATCATGAGTCAGGGGTTCAGATGGGATCACTAACAGGCCAATTCTCATTCGTTAGACTCAGTGGTGTAATGGTTAAAGTGTCCACTCCATTTGTGCGAGGTCGTTCGTTAGAATCCCAGCCGAGTCATACCAAACACTTTAAAATGGTATTTGCTGCTTCCTTGTTTGACACTCAGCATTTTAAAAGGACAGAGCACAGACAAACAAGCGTTGGGCAGGCTTGAGGGCCCTAATGGCCTCCTCCTGCATTGAACTTCCTTGGAAGGGAACTCGTTTATTTATTTATCCTGATTCAATGAACAGCTTTCTGCACTTTCAGGACAAGATCTGCTGCTTCAGGAAATTCGGCAAACTAGCGGAGTACCCACCCCGTACAGGCAATCTTGTTCCAAACAAGCAACACGTTCTTCTGACATGTACAGAAATTTGGATGGTGTATAGGCAACTGACAGCTGCTTCAATCACTCCCAAAAATAAAATAAATAACCTGGGTTACGTGCATGACGTAAAAACATACATACCGCTTGTAATTCAAAACACCTCATGGTACTGGACAACGTGGGGACAGGAACACTGCACTGTAAATGTTGGAGACTTGTAATACCCTCTCCCACCTGTAGGCGGCGCTACACGATACACATTTACATTGAGAATTTGCATGGCCCTTGCCCCCATCCCAAGACCACCGGCAAAGATAGAAACACCCCGAAACACTAACTAGGGTCATGCTCATCCTCTGCAGCAAGTCTGCATGTAACTGGCTCAGAACTGTAGGAGGAGTAGTGCGACAAACAAACAAACACCTGTCTGTGAATCACAATAAGGATTGGGGTCAATTGACAGGAAGTGTTGAGCAGCCCCTACACAATCAAATGCCAATACCAGATGTGAATTGGGTTAAAAAGAAAGTTAGATTTCAGTTTTCCGACTGGTTAGAGAAGAAGTGTGTGCGCGTGCGTGCGTGCTTTTGGATTAATTTGCCCTGGGAATCTACTTTTTAATTATTAGAACCATCCTCACCATCCCCAACTACTCCCCTCCCCCACAAAAGACATCCTCTACTGACTTTTTTTTATCACATTCCTGAGCCATATTTGTAAATTGTAATTGTCAGATCGTGGAATTATTAACAGTGACTTGTAATCTATTTCATTTACTTTGTTTGTTAAGTTTTTTTTCACTGTTATTTTTTGATGAGAGACTGTATTATTATTTTGTACTTGATGCACTCCTCATATGCCCTTTTCAACCTTTGACCGAAACCCTTACCAGGCTCTTTTCCTAGCACTGTTGGGCGATAGAGATGCATCTTGTTGGATCTGCCACACCACCGCTCCAGGTTGTATTTCAGCATTGAAAGGCAACCTGTGAGCCATGTGGCTACAAGCCAGCACCCATTTGTTACTTTCCCTGGAAATCGTTTTCCTTGGTCCATCGAGCACGAGGTCAGCTGATCACGGACCCGTAGCTGTCCAGGCAATACAGCTGCACCATGGAAAGCCTGGGGTGCAGCCAAAGGCATTGGTTCCACAGCACAGCAATGTGGTAGCTGCAGATGTATGCCGTAGAGTTGCAGCATTGCTCCATCAAAAAGCCGTAGCTATAAACCGACTTCAAGCTGCTACGGATACCGTGGCCAAAGATGACAGTTTGTCTGTGGAGGAACGTATCTTCCAGGTAAATTAAATTAAACTGTTCACCTTGTGATATTCGTCTCTTCGTTACATCCACCACATTTATTACACTTGTGATTTTGCACCATTTAAAATTTTGCACATTATTATATTCTGGTTATTTATTTATTTCCTACAGCAAATACCACCCGTTGCTTTGTTGATGGGAATACTAAGAGAGGGGAGAAAAAGAGGGGAAAGAAAGAGAAGGGGAGGGAGAGAGGGGGAGAGTGAGCATGTGGAGGGGAGCGAAGAGGGTTGGGGAAAGGGAAGGCAGCACGAGGGAAAGGGAAGGCCAATAAAACACACCAAACAGCAACATTTCTTTTTAACCACGGTGTTTTATATAAAACCGGACGGGAGGATTTATAACCCACACTATCGACCTGGCAAAGACCTGTCTGCATGCATGGATGCTCGTACATGTAGCAACCTTTGCACCCTCCGGTTGGCTCACTCCGAATCTGATTCATACATGCTACACTCTGGGGAAACTGTTTAAATTCAAAACGAAACCATCAGTCCTAAATAGTCCCTTAACAGGGTGGGGTGGGGGAGGGATAAGCGGAGGGGAGAGTGGGAGATTAAGAGAGGGGAAGGAGTGGAAAAGTGAGGGAGGAAGGATAGAGAGGATGGCAAGGGGATGGGGGAAGGAGAAGGGAGGGAGTGAAAGAGGAGAGGGGAAGTAGGGGGGAGCAAGGAGGGGTGGGGGAGCTATGAGAGTGAGGAAGGGGGAGCTAGGAAACGGGGAAGAGCGAGATGGGTGGTGTGGGGAGAGCGACGCCTCACCAAACGTCGCTATACACTCCAGGAGGGGGGGGGGGTGGAGTGAGGAAGAGGGGAAAGTGGGGAGGGGGTTTGGGAGGAGGTAAGAGGGGTGGGAGTGAGGAAGAGGGGGAAGGGAGGGGGTTTGGGAGAGGGTAAGCGTGAGGGGAGGGGTTCTCGACTTACGTTTGACATTGGGACTTGTGGAGAAGGGGGGTGGGGGATTAGTGCAGGATTGACCTAAATGGGGTACGTTAAAACAGCACGTTAATACAGCACGCAAAGACCGCCAGGAGATGTCCATGTGGGTGGATAGGGGAGGAGGATAGTGTGATGGGAGGGGGAAGGGAATGCAGCTTGAGGGGAGGGAAGGGAAGGCAATGATAGGAGAGGAAGGGCAAGGCAGCACGAGGAGGGAAAGGCAGCGTAATGGCAATGGAAGGACGCATGAGGGGAGGTTAGGCAAGGTACCATGGCATTACCGGGCTGATAAAACTTGCCAAAACGGCAACGTTTTCTTTTTAACCGTCGTGTTCTATATAAAACCGGGCGGAAAATCTCCCTCCTCCTTCATCTCCTTCACTTAAAATAATGTTAGTCTCATTCAATCTCGTTTCTCATATCGATTAGATTCAGAAAACGCTGATTATACACCGCCTTTTAATGTATTACAAAGCAGGTCACTCCACTTGCAACACAGGTGAGAAAAGGATGCAAAAAAGCAGCTGATATTTCAAAAAATTATTCGCACGATTTTAAAGGGTGAAAGTTAATGTTATTGTTTTTTTGTTTTTTTTAAGCAATTACACAAAAATGGGTATTTCCATCAGTGAAGCGACAGGTCTTACTTCTGGTGGCTTTGAAATGAAGAACCAAGCAGTTTGGTGAGCGCTCATCAAGTGGCTTAAGCACTCAAGCAAGCACTCAATTGGAACGCCTGGCTTGGCAAGTGATTACCGATTGGTCATATAAACCCATGCACCCGGAAACGCCCAAGCCATGTCCGAAGTTGACAAATAAAAACTTTTTTAGCAGTCCGAAATGCGACTAAGTTCAATTCTGGAGCTGAAATTTTTGTAATTCAGCCTAGTTTAAGAGATTCTCGAGGTTATGGAATGTGTGGAAATGAAATATAGCCACAAATGCTGGCATCTCTGGCCGTTTATAAGCATTGTAATGTATCCAGCGATTCGTAGGTATGATGATCAGGCATTCGATAACATGAGTGAGGAAAGTGGGAAAAAAAACAAAAAACTATCGTTAGGAAATCATTGCGACCTGTTCCAACTCGAGGCATTGCAGAGTAGGCCGAATAAAATGGCGAATTAAACCCCAGTGAGGGAACCGATAATTCGCTTTGAGACCCCATCGAGAGCAAGGTGGCCAAGGATGCACCTGACATAGAATATAATTAAATAATACCTTTAATTATCTTCAAAAGGGGTGTTTTAATTAACCCAAACACTCAATTTTTACTCATGCACTCCCTTGGAGTTTTATTAGTATGCTTGCAAAGTTTCAGGCTGCTCGGTTTCATGGTTTTGGAGTTATGGAGGAGACACACTGACTGACTGACTGACTGACACACTCACATTTATTAGTATAGATTATTATCAACGACATTTATTTATTTTAATTTAATTAACGATCATTTTAATGCACCTTTCTAAATTCGGGATTATCGGTATTACCCTGGACAAGTTTTTATTCTCAGTATCAGAGTTGGGATTCCAATGAACCCTTACTGCTCTCCGTAAGTGCTGTACCCTATAAGGAATGTGTAAACTGTGTGGACGGTTATGTACATTTGCCTTCAGGTTCACACGCTGGAAATCATTCAGAAGGAGCTGAACGAGAGCGAGGCTTCCATTTTTCAGGCTGTGCTGGGGCTTCACCGTGCCTTACAGGGAGATTACCATGACCTCCTGAACATGAAAGAAAGCAGTAAACAGCGCCTCGAGGCTCTGAGAGAAGCTGCCATCAAGGTATATCACCAGCCCGAGGCATTGAACAGAAATGCTTCTTTAGATTATTTTGTTTACTATGTATCTCTAGATATACTGTCTTTCATTTTTAATTGTCTGTTTTTATCCGATATACGCGTGTGAAGGTTTGTGTAAGGATCATTGAGGATCTTAGCTTTGGTACATTTGACAGTGGGTTATTCGGTTACTTGTGGACATATTATGTAGTGACAATTTTGGAGAGAACAGCATTAAGGAGAGGTAAAAGGATTGCAGCTAGACATGAGACATGCTTGTGAGCTGCTGTTATATAGCCACTGAGCCTGGGGGAAGTTCCGCCACTTCCTGGGGCACTGTGGGTACCAGCAACATCACAACAATGGCGCTGCTTTTCTCACCACACTCAGCGGGGCATTTTCTAAGGAGGAACTTCCTCCTCCCCATGGATGCCAACCTATGGTGATTGTCTGTGCTCTTATCCTTGTGAATGCTGAATGTCAAGCAAGTAAGCAGCACATTTTAAAGTCTTTGGTACGACTCAGTCGGGGTTTGAACCACCGACCTCCCAGACTCGGAGCGGACGCTCCAACCATTATACTACCGAGTCTGGTTAAAATTGCAAATGTTAAAGCAATTACAAAAACTTGGCATTTCAGGAAGAAGAAGAGTATATCGAGCTTTCTGCAGCTGAGCGACACAAAGCGGAGGCACTCAAACGACAGCGCGTCAGAAACAGCAGTCGTTCTCTGGTGGACAGCCTGCTGGAGGATGTGCGGATGGCAGCCGACCGGCTCGAGGAGGAGATCCAGGAACACGCATTTGACAACAGCAAGCTTGTGAGCATACAAAGCCAATCAAAGTACATACAATGTCATGTAAGGGGCACGTCACACAAACATTAATCAACTCCAAGAATCAGACGTACCAGTTGTTGATGCCATCTCATTGAACATGGTGCCATGCACATCCATGTAAAGGGGCGACAGGAAATTGGCCATGACAACCACTCCTGTATTTGAGTGCTGCAATTGAAACAAGGTAGAGCTTTTGCCAAAGCCATTTGCCCCTTTGAGACGAGTGGAACAGGGTAATGGACACCAATTGGGCACTTGGTCCAAGCAGCAATTGGTTTTCTTTTTTGCGATTGTTACACAAATGAATGCTCAAATTTAATGTTTGTGCAATGTGTCCTTAAATCCTTGTGAAGTAATTAAATCCGACCTGGATTACCTAACTATGCGTTTCCTTTTGCAGTACCAGGTGGCTAAGATTAACCGCCTTTCTATTGTATTTTACAGGCAATATTGTGGTAGTTGTTGAAACATGTCAGTATTTCTGTTGGATGCAACATGACAGGTGAGGGGAGTTAATGTGGAAGCCGTGCTGCGCGTCGCTGGCATGGATTCGGACCAGCAGAGGGAATTTAACGGAACCTTAATAGACGATCACATCAATGATCTCGGCCTGAGCATGCTTATCGACTCGATGAACAATCAGTACATTCTGACTCGGCCACGTGACTCTACCATCCCACGCTCCGATCACCATTTCATCAAGGTTTGCCAACATTGTTCCCATTTCCTTGTTTCTGGCATGCAGAATATTTTGTCTGGAAGCCGTGAAAACCATAATAAAGAAAGTATCGGATTTTTGGATGTGATGGTTTTACATCCCATGTTTGGCTTGTTGGAGTCATAGCAATTTACTTGTGTTGTATTCGGTATATAAATCGCAGAAAAGAGGGCATTATGTAGCTTCACGTCTTGGGGTGCCTCACTTGTTCCTGTGATTTTTTTATCATTACTGTTTTTTTAATGCAATTCCTTCTGGAAAGCATTTTGATGTTTCCAGTTCTAGTCCTTGCAATCCAAGTCTATGTTAAACCAAATAGTCGCTCCATCTCTTTAAACACGCGAGAGGTTGGGCCTGTTGGACTTGTAGTGATCTGCACGAGGACATCCTTTTCTTTTTGCTGCTTTCTCCTTGTTCTGCTCTGTTCTATGCAGGACATTGTGCTGCTGATGCTTTTGTCCCTGCCCTGTGGCTGGCTCTGCTGCCAGATGAAGTTACCTACCATGTTAGGATATATAATCTGTGGGGTGCTGCTGGGGCCATCTTGTCTGAACATGATCAAGGTAGGGCAGCAGTGTCGACTTGTGTTGGTATGAGATCATTGTGGTTGCACCATGTAACCTGGCAAAAAGTGAGTGAGTCAGAGTGTTCTGATAATGGCATATGAAAGTTCAATTATTGTACATACCTCATTGCTACTAAATCGTGCTAACCTTCTGTTCTTGCCCCAATCTCTATTGTGCTTTCAGTCGCTCGTGCAAGTGGAAACGCTGGGAGAGTTTGGTGTCTTCTTCATCATTTTCTTTGTAGGTCTGGAGTTTTCTCCTGAGAAGCTGCGGAAGGTAATGCCAGAAATCTGCATTTTCTACAGGTTTTGCTGATAAACGACATTCGACAACTTTTTTCTGCATAAGGTTAAATTGACAATTGGGTAGTGTCACGTCAGGCCAGATCAGATGTATCACTTGCTACAGATACCATGTAAACCTGCACGAACCTGTTTCACCGTCGGGTTGTCGACGACTAAACCATCTCCCCCACCAAGTTTCTTGGTGAGGAGAGTGTATGGATATAGACACCCAGCAGGATTAACACCAAAACCTGTCAAAGGGCAGAGGAACTCCTTGTGAGCCAACGGCCATCCGTATCTAGTGCCCAACTGTGTTTGTGGAAGTCCTCCTGCAGTTGGGTTACCATTTTCAAGGAGGTTGGTGGCAGGATTTGCACTCTGGCCACTCTAAAACACTTCATTCCACAAAAGTCACAAAAAAACAAAAACAAAACCGAAAACCCACTCCGTGGGAATACATCCTGTGCAGCTGCCTTTCGTAGGGCAGCTCACTGGATGATTGGATTGGGGCAAAGCCTTCAGGACCCCTATTATTTGATGATAGGAGGAAAAGCACAGGGTAACCTTCCT
The DNA here is from genome assembly GCA_035128595.1 of Eptatretus atami. NCBI lineage: Eukaryota > Metazoa > Chordata > Myxini > Myxiniformes > Myxinidae > Eptatretus > Eptatretus atami. Next base: position 41,768,760 of record CM068957.1, read on the forward strand.
GGGTGGGTTGCGATGGTGTGTGTCGGAGTGGTGCTGAGGTGTCGTCCACCGGACAGCAGTCCCCTTGGGTTAACCTGAGGCGATCTCTTCAGCTGGGTGCCTGGAATGTCCAATCCCTGAGAGGATGATCACCTGTCTCTGCTATCATGTGCGCCCCAACGTTTGAACATTGGTATTGCAGCACTCTGAGGTACAGAGACCAGATAGTGGTGAGATCATGGTGTGTGGTCACACATACCACTGGTCTGGTCGCTCTGATCATTACCATGGACAAGGAGTTGCTGTAGCTGTGTCCAATAACCTGACTTCCATGATAATTGAGATAACACTGGTCAATGAGTGTATTATGAGACTAAGGATTCGTCACTCCTTGGGTGTCATTTCCCTGGTGTCTGTATATGCTCCGACCGAGGCGAGTGATCTCACCGTGAAGGACGCATTTCATGCTGCACTCGAGTCCGTGGTTGATCAGTGCCCCAGTCGAGATACTCTTCTAGTCTTGGGGGATTTCATTGCATCGACTGGCACTGATAGGGATGGTTATGAGACATGTGTTGGTCCCCATGGGTTTGGAACTATGAATCAGAATAGCACCAAGTTCCTTGATTTTGCAAGAAGTCATGGACTTTGGGTGGCTGGTTCATGGTTTCATTGGTCACAGGCTCATCGCTGGACTTATTATTCCAATGCTAGTGGTGTGGCAAAGGACATTGACCATGTGCTCGTTGATGGTCGCTGGAGGATGATCCAAAACTGCAGTGTCTACCGGAGTGCTCAGTTCTTCAATACTGACCACAGGGTTGTGGTAGCAACTCTGAAGTTACAGCTCAAATCCAGGAGAGTGGTTCATCCCAGCCGAGGCTGGATGTAGGCAAGCTGAAGGATGAGAAGGTAGCTGAGGAGTTTGTGACAGGCGGAGTGGGGAATTTGGTGTGTCTGGGTGTTTCGGGAATCCTGAAGAGTTGTGTGCCTTCAAAACTGCCATCCTTAATGTTGCCAGTGGATGCCTTGAAACCCACAATCAGGGGAAGAACTTTGTCTCCCAAGGGACACTGGATACCATTGACCAGGCTTAATGGCAGAGCTGAGCTGTTCAGGGAGCTGTGGCATAAATCTGTACGTGCAGACAAGGAGGCCTATGTGCGAGGAATCTGTGAGGGGGGAGAGAATCACCTGTGGTCAAGTGATTCTCAACCTGCTTACAGAGGAATTTGTGCGTTGCGTTCCTGCAAGCCCAACATTCGGTGTACTGCAGTTCGAACGGAAGGTGGTGAGCTCTCCACAGAGGAGTCCGAAGTGAAGGCTCGCTGGGTCAGTTGCTTTGAGCGGCTGTACCAGGCTGACCCACCAGCTGTTGAGTTGGATGTCGTGGGTGTTACTACACCTATTGCTGACCATCCAATGAACTATGAACCGCCATACTTTGTGGAAACACAGGCTGTGGTAAACCGGTTAAAAGGGGTAAAGCTCCTGGATCTGTGGCATCTATCCTGAACTTCTCAAGGCTGGTGGAAATGCTGTACCCATGTAGTTGCATGCAGTTCTGTGCTCTGTTTGGAGCACAGGCATCATCCCAACTGATTGGAAGAGGGGCCTTGTTGCCCCTCTCTGGAAATGGAAGGGTGATCACCAGGATTGCAACAACTACCGAGGGGTGATGCTGCTCTCAGTGCCGGGAAAGATCTTTGCTCAGATAATTCTTGATACATTTCGCCTCCATCTGCTTGATCACCAGCGTCCAGAGCAGTCGGGCTTTCACCAAAGAGGTCCCACGATTGACCGTATCCTTGCTCTTCAGGTCCTCACCGAATGCAGACGAGAGTTTCAGCAGGGGCTGCTCGCAGCCTATTTTGATCTCTGCAAGGCATTCGATTCAGTAAATTGGGATGCCCTTTGAAGGATTTTCAGTATTCTTGAGGCGCCAACAAAACTGATCAATCTGATTTCTGAACTATTCTTTGGTACTGAAAATGCTGTGAGGTTTGGTGGTTCCATTTCTGACTTATTTCTAGTTGTTACTGGAGTTTATCAGGGGTGTGTACTCACCCCCACACTCTTCAGTGCTTGTATGGACTGGATTCTGGGGAGGATGGCAGAGAGATCAAGATGGCATTTGGGAATATCAGGATCTCTGACCTTTATTTCGCAGATGATGCAGTCATCTTTGTGGAGATGCTGGATACCCTTATGGGGGGCCCTCGAGATGCTTAATGAGGAGTCTGAGCCACTGGGATTACGGGTTTCCTTGGTCAAAACTAAGATCCAGGCTCTCAATGACATATTGGATGCTGCTATCTTGTCTGTACCCGTTTGTAGTGAGGATATTAAGGTCACGGAGAGATTCATTTACCATGGCAGTGATATTCATGTCTTCGCATGTTGTGAGCTTAATGTTGATAGATGTCTGGGTCAGGCCTGGGGATTCATGGATTCACTGCATCATGGGGTGTGGTGCTGTCAGTACCTATGCAGGCAGACGAAAGTCTGAGTCTTTAAGTCCTTGATCTTTAAAGTCTTGCTCTACGGATGTTAGACTTTGATTCTGACCAAACATCTGAGATGGAGACTTAACTCCTTCAGTACTTGTTCTCTTCAGAGAATGCTTGGCTATCACTGTTCAGACTTTGTGTCCAATGTTGCTGAGAGAGACTCAGATGAGATGTGCTACCTGTATAGTCCATGAGTGTCAGCTGCGGCTATATGGACATGTGACTCGTTTTCTTGACGGTGATCCTGCTCACCAGATTCTCTCAGCAAGGGAACAGCGTGAGTGGCAGAGGCAAGGGGCCGACCATGGGCATCTAGTGCAGCAGGTTGATCGGAATCTCAAGGAGATGGGGATGTGGTTGGTCAGACAGAGGCCCCTGGAGTACCAGCGGAAAGTGGTCATGGCGAGGTGCTGCTGCAGCGCATGCGACCATACCTGACGTGACTGGGGTAGTGGTCAACAATTGGGCACAACTGGTAAGAGAGAGAGAGAGAGAGAGAGGAGAGAGAGAGAGAGAGAGAGAGAAAGAGAAAGAGAAAGAGAAAGAGAAAGAGAAATAAGAGAAGGAGGATTTTAAGAATTGATTAATTTTTAAAATGCTAAATTAAATATATAAATATTAAAAAATGAAATCAACAAGTAAGATGGTTATGTAAGGAAGGGTTAATGGGGGTAATAAAGATCATGGGTCAGGATGGGGTGGCAGGGCACTGCCTGCTTGAAGCCCTGGAGAGAAGAGTGAGTAACAACTTCTGAAAGGCAATTCCATAGATGGGAGAAGCGAGGAATAAAAGAGTTGAAGTGTGCAGTCATCCTGTATTTTGGAAGTTTAACCCGAAGGGGGTTACTGGAATAACGTGTGGATCCTGGAGATGCTGGGGAGGGTCAGAAAACTGAGGAAGCAGAGGGAGCAATGTTGGGGAATAGACGGTAGAAAGCAGAAAGACCACCAACCTACTTGCGATGTGAGAGCAACAGACCTTGTGCTTCAGCCTCATTATGGAAACTTAAACAATATCGTTCAGACATTTTGGGGTCTGTCTTCTTGCATAATTTGCTGACTATTGCTGTTCCCAAATATGCGGTAATCATTACCTCCGTCACCGAAGGTGGACGGAGGTTGTTTTCACTCTTGTTTGTATTTGGCCGTGAGCAGGATATCTCAAAAAAGTTGTGGACGGATTCGGTGAAATTTGGTGGACAGGTTGGGTGATTGACAAAGAAGAACTGATTAGATTTTGGTGAAGATCCGAATCCGGATCTGGATCCGACAGTTTTTTTTAAAGTGATTCTTCACCATTGAGAGATCGGGCAAAACTGATATATAGCAGGATATCTCAAAAAGTTGGGGATGGATTCGGACGAAACTTTGTGGACAAGTTGGGTGTGTGACAAGGAAGAACTGATTCAATTTTGGTGAAGATCCGAATCCGGATCTGGATCCGACAAATTTTTAAGTGATTCTTCACCATTGAGAGACCGGGCAAAACCGATATATAACAGACAAACAAATAAACAGACAGAGAGGGGTGAAAACATAACCTCCTTCACCTTCGGTGGTGGAGGTAATAAGGAAACCAAGCTTGTAGTTTTGGCTCATAAATTTGATCACATCACTTCAATATTCAAAACATTTCACAAGCTTTCAGTACATATTACTACTTACTACTACTACTACTACTACTACTACTACTATAGCTACAGTTATTCATTCCAATCTTTCTTGTGGGGTCATCTGAGAAACATTTTTGGCCCAAATATTTAGCTGAGGCAGCTATTCCTGAAATTTGACTGAAGGTGGGAGGAATTTGTAGTTTGTTCAAGGTGTTGGCAAGAACTCACCGACTCTTTACGAAGGACACCATGGAATCATTTACATCCACCACTAATGCTAGCAGATGGGACACTCAGTTTAATGTCCATCTGAGGGAGGGCACACACATTGATGTCTCGCCTTGCAAGCGAAACTCAAGGATGACTGGGTCAAGGTGAAGAGTTTGTGGCTGGGTCTTGGTGAAGAGCCCCGGTACACCAGTGGATGGATTTTTAAATACAGTGTTGCTGATAACCGATTAAGTCAAACATAAATTGGTTTCTGCCTACTTTTCTGATGTAATCACCCCTTATAACCTTGTGTGACACCATGGTCTAACAATGAGAATCTCTTGGTGCGAGGTGTGCTTATCATGTTGTGCGAACAACATACTTTGAATAGTCCAAGACATACCTTGGTGTTTTTTGTTTTTTCAATACAGAATTGGAAAGAAAATATATTATTATTTTTTTCTTCATATACTTGCCTCATTGTACATTTTTTGGCATGACTGTGACAATCTCGTTCCTTGAACCTTTTCAATGTCCCATATCATTCCTCGTTCTTGAACGACTACTTCAGAAGCAGCATGTCCAGGGTAGAGTGACCTGGTCTGAATCCAAATCGATGATAAATATTTTAAAACTTCTAGTATGAGGATCCAGATTCGGATCTTCACCAAAATCTAATCAGTTTGTCCTCATCACACACCCAACCTGTCCACCAAGTTATGTCCGAATCCGTCCACATCCTTTTGAGATATCCAGCACACAAACAAACAAACAAGCAGTCATAGACTGGTACTTACGAAATCGTCAACTTGACCTCTGACCTTGTCTAATAAAAGCTGTCTCTAGAGAAGGTAGCGACGCAAACCAGAAGTTTCTACGATGATTCTGTACCAAACCATCAAAAATCGTAACATCGACCGAAGCAAAAATCTCCATTTCTCCACGCAATTATTTTATATTATTTTATCAAAGTCACAAAACCGTAATATTCAGCCATCCACCAACAATCTTTACATAATCCGACGGCTCAGCGAGTCAGGCATGCGACGATAACCTTTATTGTGATAAAAAATGACTTTTAAACACCATCTTTATCGAAAACACCGTCAGCGTGCACACGCAAAACCTTAATGTGACTCAACGACGCGTCTGCTTGAGCGCACTGCATCACGTGACGACCCGTGACGCGTCGAGTGAAATATTTTTTTATACAATCTTAAAATGTCTCCAAAACATCCGATTTTTACCAGAATTTCGACACATGAGTTTTAAGCGTCCTAAGCGATCGCAAAAACCGAAGACAAAATTAAAATCGAAGTTAAAACGAACTCGTAACGTCGAGCGAAGCAAAAATACTCCATTTCTCCACATGAATTTACGGAATTGTGCACTGCATCACGTGACGACCCATGACGCGCGAGTGAAATATTTTTTATACAATCTTAAAAACGTCTCCAAAACATCCGATTTTTACCAGAATTTCGACAACCGAGTTTTAAGCTTCCTAAGCGATCGCAAAAACCGAAGACAAAATTAAAATCGAAGTTAAAACGAACTCGTAACGTCGAGCGAAGCAAAAATACTCCATTTCTCCACATGAATTTACGGAATTATGTTTGACCTCACTGTGACCTGACCTTTGACCGATTTTGACCAAAATCTAATCAGTGCTAGCCATCACCCTCCTGAATCACGAGGTGTAATTTGACATTGGTAGCTTCTTCCGTTCTCGAGTTATAATTTTTTTTTGATGTTTGACCTCACTGTGACCTTGACCTTTGACCGATTTTGACCAAAATCTAATCAGTGCTAGCCATCACCCTCCTGAATCACGTGATGTAATTTGACATTTGTAGCTTCTTCCGTTCTCGAGTTATCTGTACCAAACCTCAAAAATCGAATGTTTGACCTCACCGTGACCTTGACCGTTGACCGATTTTGACCAAAATCTAATCAGCACTAGCCATCACCCTCCTGAATCACGTGGTGTATTTTGACATTGGTAGCTTCTTCCATTCTCGAGTTATCGTGCTACAAACAACAACAAGCAGTCATAGACTGGTACTTACGAAATCGTCAACTTGAACTCTGACCTTGTCTAATAAAAGCTGTCTCTAGAGAAGGTAGCGACGCAAACCAGAAGTTTCTACGATGATTCTGTACCAAACCATCAAAATCGAATGTTTGACCTCACGGTGACCTTGACCGTTGACCGATTTTGACCAAAATCTAATCAGCATAGCCATCACCCTCCTGAATCACGTGGTGTAATTTGACATTGGTAGCTTCTTCCGTTCTCGAGTTATCTGTACCAAACCATCAACAATCGAATATTTGACCTCACTGTGACCTTGACCTTTGACCGATTTTGACCAAAATCTAATCAGCACTAGCCATCACCCTCCTGAATCACGTGATGTAATTTGACATTGGTAGCTTCTTCGTTCTCGAGTTATCGGCCTACAAACAACCAACAAACAAACATACAACAAACAAACAAACAAACAAACAGAAACGGTAGTCATCAATATACTTACGAAATCTTTAGATTTCGTAAGTAACAAACAAACACACAAACAAACACACAAACAAACAAACACACAAACAAACACACAAACAAACACACAAACAAACAAACAAAAACGGAACTGATCAATATACTTACGAAATCTTTAGATTTCGTAAGTAACAAACAGACAAAGAAACAGACAGACACGGGTGAAAACATAACCTCCGTCCATCTTTGGTGGTGGAGGTAATAAAATTGTGCAGTTTAAAGGATACTAGATGACCCTTGAACCCGTTGGGCTCCCGTTGTGACAGCGGTTGATGAAAAAAATCATTTTAAGAAAAAAAAAATTAAAAGAAAGATAGCTCCAGCGAACTACACCGCTGAGGTTGTTTGCATTGATCAAATATTCCCAAAGAGTATTTGACTGAATCGGGAATTGATTTTTTTTAAGCATAAAATAAACATCACCATTTGATCTAATACTTCCGTGTCATTAATAAATAAAATTGTGTTTAGAAGATTACACACAATAATTTCTTCGACTTTCTTTCTCCGTTTTTTTTTCACATTGACGCCACCATATCAAGTTTCGTTTCAAATTGGCAACGAAAAAGATTGTTTAAAAAATCAATTCCCGATTCAGTCAAATACTCTTTGAGAATATTTGATCAATGCAAACAAACCTCAGCGTGCTTAGTTCGCTGGAGCATCTTTCTTTTAATTTTTTTTTCTTAAAATTATTTTTTTCATCAACCGCTGTCAACAACGGGAGCCCAACGGGTTCAAGAGGTCATCTAGTATCCTTTAAACTGCACAATTTTATTTACCCTCCCCACCAAAGATGGACGGAAGTTTATGTTTTTTTCTCCCCCGTGTCTGTTTCTGTTTCTTTGGCTGTTTGCTTTACTTTACGAAATCTAAAGATTTCGTAAGTATATTATCAGTTCCGTTTTTGTTTGTTTGTTTGTGTGTTTGTTTGTGTGTTTGTTGTGTGTTTTTGTTTGTGGTTGTGTTTGTGTGTCTTGTTTTGTTACTTACGAAATTTAAAGATTTCGTAAGTATATTGATGACTACCGTTTCTGTTTGTTTGTTTGTTGTTGTTTGTATGTTTGTTTGTTGTTGTTGTAGCACATAACTTCGAGAACGGAAGAAGCTTACCCAATGTCAAAATTACATCACGTGATTCAGGAGGGTGATGGCTAATGCTGATTAGATTTTGGTCAAAATCGGTTCCAAAGGTCAGGGTCACAGTTGAGGTCAAATATTCGCAATTTGTTGATGGTTTGCTACAATAACTCGAGAAACGGAAGAAGCTACCAATGTCAAATAACACGTGATTCAGGAGGGTGATGTGCTATGCTGATTAGATTTGGTTCAAAATCGGTGCAACGGTCAAGGTACTGGTCGAGCGTTCAAACATTCATTTTTGATGGTTTGTACAGATCATCTTAGAAACTTCTGGTTGCGTCGTACCTTCTCTTAGAGACAAGCTTTATTAGACAAGGTCAGCGTTCAAGTTGAGACATTTCGTAAGTACCAGTCTATGACTGCTTGTTTGTTTGTTTGTAGGCACGATAACTCGAGAATGGAAGAAGCTACCAATGTCAAATTACCCACGTGATTCAGGAGGGTGATGGCTTAGTGCCTGATTAGATTTGGTCAAAATCGCGTCAACGGTCAGACAGGTCACGGTGAGGTCAACAATTCGATTTTATGAGTTGGACAATAACTCGAGAACGAAGAAGCCTACAATGTCAAATACATCACGTGATTCAGGAGGGTGATGGCTAGCCACTATTAGATTTTGTCAAAATCGGTCCAAAGTCAAGGTCCAGTGAGGTCAACATCAAAAAAAAAATATAATCCGAGAACGAAGAAGCTACCGAATGTCAATTACACCTCGTGATTCAGGTAGGGTGTGGCTTAGCACTGATTAGATTTGCGTCAAAATCCGGTCAAAGGTCAAGGGGGGCTCACAGTGAGGTTCAAACATAATTCGTAAAATTCATTGGAGAAATGGAGTTATTTTTGCTGCGCTCGACGTTACGAGTTCGTTTTAACTTCCGATTTTAATTTTGTCTTCGTTTTTGCGATCCTTAGGAAGCTTAAAACCGTTGGTCGAAAATTTCTGGTAAAAGTCGGCATGGTTTTGGAACGTTTTAAGATTGTATAAAAAATATTTCACTCTGCGTCGTTCATGGGTTCGTCACGTATTTGCAGTGCCAATTCCGTAAATCATGTGGAGAAATGAGTATTTTTGCTTCGCTCGAAGACGTTTACGAGTTCGTTGTTAACTTCGATTTTAATTTTGTCTTCGGTTTTGCGATCGCTTAGGACGCTAAAACTTCAGTTCGAAATCTGGAAAAATCGGATTGATTTTGGAGACATTTTAAGATTGTATAAAAAATATTTCACTCGACGCGTCACGGGTCGTCACGTGATGCAGTTGTGCGCTCCAAGCAGACGCGTCGTTGAGTCACATTAGGTTTTGCGCGTGTGCACGCTGACGTGTTTCGAATAAAGATTGGTGTTTAAAAGTCATTTTTTATCACAATAAAGGTTATCGTCGCATGCCTGACTCGCTGAGCCGGTCGGATTATGTTAAAATGTGTGTGGATGGCTGAATATTACGTTTTTGTGACTTTGATAAAAATTAATAAAAATTAATTGCGGGAGAAATGGAGGATTTTTGCTCGGTCGATGTTACGATTTTTTGATGGTTTGGTACAGAATCAATCGTTAGAAAACTTCTGTTGCGTCGCTACCTTCTTAGAGACAGCTTTTATTAGACAAGTCAGAGGTCAAGTTGACGATTTCGTATAGCTACCCAGTCTTGACTGCTTGTTTTGTTTGTTTGTGTGCTGGATATCTCAAAAGGATGTGGACGGATTCGGGACATAACTTGGTGGACAGGTTGGTGTGCTGATGAGCGACAAATGATTAGATTTTGTGGTGAAGATCGAATCTGGATCCTCATACTGAGAAGTTTTAAAATATTTATCATCGATTTGGATTCAGACCAGGTCACTCCCTTTACCCTGGACATGCTGCTCTGAATAGTCGTTCAAGAACGAGAATGATTATGCGGACATTGAAAAGGTTCAAGGAACGAGATTGTCCACATATTGCCAAAAAATGTACAATGAGGCAAGTATATGAAGAAAAAAATATAATATATTTTCTTTCCAATATTCTGATTATGAAAAAACAAAAACACCAAGTATGTCTTGGACTATTCAAGTATGTTGTTCGCACAACATGTAAGCACACCTCGCCACCAAGAGATTTCTCTTGTTAGACCATGGTGTCCACAACAAGGTTATAAGGGTGATTAACATCAGAAAAGTAGGCAGAAACCAATTTATTGTTTGACTTAATCGGTTATCAGCAACCACTGTATTTTAAAAATCCATCCACTGGTGTTACGGGCGCTCTTCACCCAAGACCCAGCCCAAAACTCTTCACCTTGACCCAGTCATCCTTGAGTTTCGCTTGCAAGGCCGCAGACATCATATGGTGTGCCCTCCATCAGATGCGACATTAAACTGAGGTGTCCCATCTGCTAGCATTAGTGGGGATGTAAATGATTCCATTGGTGTCTCGTAAAGATCGGTGAGTTTCTTGCCAACACCTTGAACAAACTACAATTCCTCCCACCTTCAGTTCAAAATTTCAGGAAATAGCTCTCAGCTAAATATTTGGGCCAAAGAAATGTTTCTCAGATGACCCCACAAGAAAGAATTTTGGAATGAATAACTTAGCATAGTAGTAGTTTAGTAGATAGTAGTAGTAAGTAGTAATATGTATGAAAGCTTGTGAAATGTTTTAATATTGAAGGTGATGTTGATCCAATATTATGAAAAGCCAAAACTACAAGCTTGGTTTCCTTATTACCTCCACCCGAAGTTGAAGAGGTTATGTTTTTCACCCCTCTCGTGTTTTATATTTGTTTGTCTGTATATATATCGGTTTTGCCCGTCTCTCAATGGTGAAGAACACTTAAAATTTTGTCGGATCCAGATCCGGATTCGGATCTTCACCCAAAAAATTGAGATCAGTTTCTTCCTTGTCACACACCCAAACTTGTCGCACAAAGTTTCGTCGAAATCCATCCCCAACTTTTGGATATCCTGCGTATATATTCAGTTTTGCCCGATCTCTCAATGGTGAAGAATCACTTTAAAACAAAACTGTCGGATCCAGATCCGGATTCGATCTTCACAAAATCTAATAGTTCTTCTTTGGTCAATCACCCAACCTGTCCACCAAATTTCACCGAAATCCTGTCAACACAAACTTTTTTGAGATATCCTGTTCACGCCAAATTACAAACAAGACGTGAAAACAAACCTCCGTCCTACTCGGTGACGGAGTAATGATTACCGCATATTTGGAACAGGCATAGCTAGTCAGCAAAATTATTGCAAGAAGGACAGGACCCCAAAATTCTGAAACGATATGTTTAAGTTTCCATAATGAGGCTGAAGCACCAAGGTCTGTTTCTCCACATCGCAGTAGGTTGGTGCGTCTTTCTGCTTTCTACCGTTCTATCCCCAAATTGCTCCCTCTTGCTTCCTCAGTTTTCTGACCCTCCCCAGCATCTCCAGGATCACACTTATTCCAGTAACCCCCTTCGGGTTAAACTTCCAAATACAGGATGACTGCACCAACTTCAACTCTTTTATTCCTCGCTTCTCCCACTATGGAATTGCCTTTCAGAAGGTTGTTACTCACTTTCTTCCAGGGCTTTCAAGCAGCAGTGCCCTGTCCACCCCATCCTGACATGATCTTTATTACCCCCATGTTAACCCTTCCTTACATAACCAGTCTTACTTGTTGATTTCATTTTTTTAATATTTATATATTTAATTTAGTCATTTTAAAAATTATCAATTCTAAAAATCCTCCTTCTCTATTCTCTTTCTCTACCATTCTTATATATCTTATTTATTCTATATCATCATATATCTTATCTATCTCTACCTTTATATCTCTCTCCTCTCTCGTACCAGTTTGCCCAATTGTGATACCACTCCCCAGTACGTCAGGTATGGTCGGCATGGCGCTGCAGCAGCACCTCGCCATGACCACTGTTCCGCTGTTGGTTACTCCAGGGCTTCTGTCTGACAACCACATCCCCATCTCCTTGAGATTCCGATCAACCTGCTGCACTAGGATGCCCATTGGTCGCCCCATTGCCTCTGCCACTCACGCTGTTCCCTTGCTGAGAGAATCTGGTGAAGGCAGGATGCACCGTCAGAAAACGAGTCACATGTCCATATAGCCGGCAGCTGACACTCATGGCTATACAGTAGACACATCTCATTCTGAGTCTCTCTCAAGCAACATTGGACCACAAGCTGAAACAGTGAAGCCAAGCATTCTTCTGAAGAGAACAAGTACTGAAGGAGTTAGTCTCCATCCAGATTTTGGTCAGAATCAAAGTTCTAACATCCGTAGAGCAAGACTTTAAAAGATCAAGGACTTAAAGGACTCAAGGACTCCTTCGTTCTGCCTGCATAGGTACTGACAGCACCACACCCCATGATGCAGTGAATCCTGAATCCCCTAGCCTGACCCAGACATCTATCAACATTAAGCTCCACAACATGCGAAGACATGAATATCACTGCCATGGTATACAATGATCTCTCCGTGACCTAATATCCCTCACTACAAACGGGTACAGACAGATAGCAGCATCCAATATGTCATTGAGAGCCTGATCTTAGTTTTGACCAAGGAAACCGTTAATCCCAGCTGGCTCAGACTCCTCATTAAGCATCTCAGGGCCAACCTATAGGTATCAAGGCATCTCCACAAAGAATGACTGATTCATCTGCGAAAATAAAGGTCAGAGATCCTGATATTCCCAAATGCCATCTTGATCTCTGTCCATCCTCCCCAGAATCCAGTCCATACAAGCACTGAGAGTGTGGGGGTTGAGTACACACCCCTGATAAACTCCCATGTAACAACTAGCAAATAAGTCAGAAATGTAACCAACCAAACCTCACAGCATTGTCATTACAAAGATAGTTCAGAAATCAGATGATCAGTTTTGTTGGCGCCTCAAGAATACTGAAAATCCTTCAAAGGCATCCAATTTACTGAATCGAATGGCCTTGCAGAGATACAAAATAGGTGCGAGCAGCCCCTCTGAAACTCTCGTCTGCATTCGTGTGAGACCTGCAGAGCAAGATACGGTCAATCGTGGGACCTCTTTGGTGAAAGCTCCGATGTCTCTGGACGCTGGTGATCAAGCCAGAGTGAGGCGAAATGTATCAAGAATTATCTGAGCAAAGATCGTTTCCCGGCACTGAGGCAAGCCATCACCCCTCGGTAGTTGTTGCAATCCTGGTGATCCCCCTCCATTTCCAAGAGGGGCAACAAGGCCCCTCTTCCAATCAGTTGGGATGATGCCTGATGCTCCAAACAGAGCACAAACTGCATGCAAACGTACTAGGGTACAGCATTTCCACCAGCCTTGAGAAGTTCAGGAAGAGCCAGATCCAGGAGCTTACCCCTTTTAACCGGTTTACCACAGCCTGTGTTTCCACAAAGTTATGGCGGTTCATTAAAGTTTCCCTTTGGGGAGGGTCAGAATAGGTGTAGAACACCCACGACATCCAACTTCAACAGCCTGTTGTGGTCAGCCTGTACAGCCGCTCAAAGCAACTGACCAGCGAGCCTTCACTTCGGACTCCTCTGTGGAGAAGCTCACCACCTTCCGTTCGAACTGCAGTACACCCGAATGTTTGGGCTTGCAGGAACGCAACGCCACAAATTTCCTCTGTAAGCAGTGAGTAATCACTTGACCACAGGTGATTCTCTCCCCCTCACAGATTCCTCGCACTAGGACCTCCTTGTCTGCACTCAGATTATGCCACAGCTCCGCTGACAAGCTCAGCTCTGCCATTAAGCCTGGTCAATGGTATCAGCTGTCCTTGGAGACAAAGTTCTTCCCCTGAATGTGGGTTTGCAAGGCATCCACTGGCAACATTAAGGATTGGCAGTTTCGAAGGCCACACAACTCTTCAGGATTCCCGAAACACCAGACACATCTCAAATTTCCCCACTCCGCCTGTCACAAACTCCTCAGCTTACCTTCTCATCCTTCAGCTTGCCTACATCCAGCTCGGTGGGTATGAACCACTTTTCCCTGGGGATTTGAGTGTAACTCAGAGTTGCTACACAACCCTGTGTTGTCAGTATTGAAGAACGAGGCACTCCGGTAGGACATTGCAGTTGGATCATCCTCAGCGACTCATCAACGAGCACTATGGTCAAGTCCTTATGCCACACCGACTAGCATTGGAATAATAAGTCCAGCGATGAGCCTGTGCCCAATGAAACCATGAACCAGCCACCCAGAAGTGCCATGACTTCTTGCAAAATCAAGGAATTGGTCTATTCGTTGATTCATAGTTCCAAACCCATGGGGACCAACACATGTCTCAAACCATCCGATTCAGTGCCACGATGCACATGAAAATCCCCCAAGACTAGAAGAGTAGCTCGGAACTGGGCCTGATCAACCACGGACTCAGAAGTGCAGCATAAAATGCGTCCTTCACGGTGAGATACACTCGCCTCGGTCGGAGCATATACAGACACCAGGAGAAATGACACCCAGGATGTGACGAATCCTTAGTCTCATAATACACTTCATTGACCAGTTGTTATCCAATTATCATGCGAATCAGGTTATTGACACAGCTACACCAACTCCTTGTCCATGGTAATGATCAGAGCGACCAGACCATGGTATGTGGTCACCACACACCATGATCTCACCACTATTGGTCTCTGTTACCTCGAGTGCTGCAATACCAATGTTCAAAACGTGTGGGGCGCACATGATAGCAGAGACAGGTGATCATCCTCTCAGGAGATTGGACCATTCCAGGCACCCAGCTGAAGAGATCGCCTCAGGTTAACCCAAGGGGACTGCTGGTCCGGTGGACAACCTCAGCACCACTCCGACACAACCATCGCAACCCACCCAGAGAGGTTTACCCTGTGCTTTTCCTCCATCATCAAATTAACTTAGGGCGTCCTGAAGGCTTTGCCCCAATCCAATCATCCAGTGAGCTGCCCTACGAAAGCAGCTGCACAGGATGTATTCCAGGGTGGGTTTTTTCGGTTTTGTTTTGTTTTTTTGTGACTTTGTGGAATGAAGTGTTTTAGAGTGCCAGAGTGCAATCCTGCCACCAACCTCCTGTGGAAATGGGTAACCCACAGTGCAGGAGGACTGTCCACAAACACAGTTGGGCACTAGATTACGGAATGGCCGTTGGACTCACAAGGAGTTCCTCGCCTTTGACAGTTTTGGTGTTTAATCCTGCTGGGTGTCTATAATCCATACACTCTCCCTCACAAGAAACTGGTGTGGGGAGATGGTTTTAGTCGTCGACAACCCGACGGTTAAACAGGTTCGTGCAGGTTTACATGGTATCTGTAGCAAGTGATCATGCTTGATCTGGCCTGACGTGGACACTACCCAATTGTCAATTTAACCCTTATTGCAGAAAAAATTGTCGAATGTCGTTTATCAAGCAAAACCTGTAGAAAAATGCAGATTTCTGCATTACCTTCCGCCAGCTTCTCAGCGAGAAAAACTCCAGACCTACAAAGAAAATGATGAAGAAGCACCAAACTCTCCCAGCGTTTCACTTGCACGAGCGACTGAAGCACAAGAGATTGGGCAAGAACAGTAAGGTTAGCGACGGATTTAGTAGCAATGAGGTTGTACAATAATGAACTTTCGTATTGCCATTTATCAGAACATCTGAACTCACTCACTTTTTTGCCAGGTTACATGGTGCAACCACATGAGATCTCATAACCAAACAAGTCGACACTGCTGCCCTACCTTGAATCATGTTCAGACAGATGTGCCCCAGCAGCACCCCAACAATTATATATCCTAACATGTAGGTAACTTCATTGCAGCAGACCAGCCACAGGCAGGGACAAAAGCATCAGCAGCACAATGTCCTGAACTAGAACAGAGCAGAACAAGGAGAAAGCAGCAAAAAGAAAAAGGATGTCCTTCGTGCAGATCATACAAGTCCAACAGCGCCCAACCTCTCCGCCGTGTTAAACGAGATGGAAGCGACTATTTGGTTTAACATAGGACTGTGATTGCAAGGACTAGAACTGGAACATCAAAAGGCTTTCCAGTAAGAATTGCCATTAAAAAAACAGTAATGATAAAAAAAATCACAGGAACAAGTGAGGCACCCAAGACGGAACTACATAATGCCCTCTTTTCTGCGATTATATACCCGAAACAACACAAGTAAATTGCTATTGACTCCAACAAGCCAAACATGTGGATGTAAAACATCACATCCAAAAATCCGTACTTTCTTTATTATGGTTTTCACGGCTTCCAGGACAAAATATCTGCATGCCAGAACAAGGAATGGGAACAATGTGGCAAACCTTGGATGAAAAATGGTGATCGGAGCGCTGGGATGGTATGAGTCACGTTGGCCGAGTCAGAATGTTACTATTGTTCATCGATCGATAAGCATTGCTCAGGCAGATCATGATGTGATCGTCTATTAGGTTCCGTTAAATCCCTTCTGCCTGCGTCGAATCCATTGCCAGCGACGCGCAGCACGGCGCTTCCACATTGAACTCCCCTCAACCTGTCAGTTGCCATCCAACAGAAATACTGACATTGTTTCAACAACTACCCAATATTGCCTGTAAAAAAATACAATAGAAAGGCGGTTAATCTTAGCCACCTGTACTGCAAAAGGAAACGCATTAAGTTAGGTATCCATGTCGGATTTAATTACTTCACAAGGATTTAAGGACCACATTGCACAAACATTAAATTTGAGCTTCAATTTTGTTGTACAATCGCAAAAAAAAGAAAACCAAATTGCGGCTTGGACCAACGTGCCCAATTGGTGCCATACCCTGTTCCACTCGTCTCAAAGGGCAAAATGCGCTTTGGCAAAAGCTCTACCTTGTTTCAATTGCAGCACTCAAATACAGGAGGGTTGTCATGGCCAATTTTCCCTGTCGCCCCTTTACCATGGATGCTGGCACCATGTTTTCAATGAGGATGGCATCAACAACTGGTACGCTGATTTTGAGTGATTAATGTTTGTGTGACGGCCCCTTACATGACATTGTATGTACTTGATTGGCTTTGTATGCTCACAAGGCTGGCTGTTGTCAATGCGTGTTCCTGGATCTCCTCCTGCGAGCCGTCGGCTGCCATCCGCACATCCTCCAGCAGGCTGTCCACGCAGAGAACGACTGCTGTTTCTGGACGCCGCTGTCGTTTGAAGTGCCTCCGCTTTGTGTCGCTCAGCTGCAGAAAGCTCGATATATCTTCTTCTTCCTGAAATGCCAAAGTTTGTAATTGCCTTTAACATTTGCAATTTTAACCAGACTCGGTAGTATAATGGTTGGAGCGTCCGCTCCAGTCGGGAGGTCCGGTGGTTCCAAAACCCCGACTGAGTTCGTACCCAAAACTTTAAAATGTGTGCTGCTACTTGCTTGGAACATTCAGCATTCACAAGGATAAGAGCACAACGATCACCATAGGTTGGCATCATGGGGAGGAGGAAGTTCCTCCTTAGAAAATGCCCCCTGAGTGTGGTTGAGAAAAGCAGCGCCTTGTGTGATGTTTGCTGGTACCCACAGTGCCCCAGGAATGTGGCGAACTTCCCCAGGCTCAGTGGCTATATAAACAGCAGCTCACAAGCATGTCTCATGTCTAGCCTGCAATCCTTTTACCTGCTCCTTAATGCTGTTCTCTCCAAAATTGTTTCACTACAAATATGTCCACAAGTAAACCGAATAACCCCACTGTCAAATTACCAAAGCTAAATCCTCAATGATCCTTACACAAACCTTCACAACGCTGTATATCGAGAAAAAACCAGACAATTAAAATGAAAGACAGATATCAGAGATACATAGTCTAAACAAAATAACTAAAGAAGCATTTCTGTTCAATGCCCTCGGGCTGGTGATATACCTTGATGGCAGGCTTCTTCTCAGAGCCTCGAGGCGCTGTTTACTGCTTCTTTCATGTTCAAGGAGGTTCATGGTAATCTCCCTGTAAGCACGGTGAAGCCCAGCACAGCCTGAAAAAGAAGCCTCGCTCTCGTTCAGCTCCTTCTGAATGATGTTTCCAGCGTGTGAAACCGAAGGCAAATGTACATAACCGTCCACACCAGTTTACACATTCCTTATAGGAGACAGCACTTACGGAGAGCAGTAAGGCGTTCAATTGGAGATCCCAACTCTTGATACTGAGAATAAAAACTTGTCCAAGGTAATACCGATAATCCCGAATTTTAGAAAGGTGCATTAAATGCATCGCTTATTAATTTAAAATAATAAATGTCGGTTGATAATAATTCTACTAATAAATGTGAAGTGTGTTCCAGTCAGTCAGTTCAAGTCAGTGTGTCTTCCTCCATAACTCCAAACCATGAAACCGGAGCAGCCTGAAAACTTTGCAAGCAATACTAATAAAACTCCAAGGGAGTGCATGAAGGTAAAAATTGAGGGTGTTTGGGTTAATTAAAACACCCCTTTTGAAGATAGTTAAAGGTATTAATTTAATTATATTCTATGTCAGGTGCATCCTTGGCCACCTCTGCTCTCGATTGGGTCTCAAGCGAATTATCGGTTTCCCTCACTTGGGTTTAATTCGCATTTTTATCGGCCTACTCTGCAATGCTCGAGTTGGAACCAGGTCGAATATTCCTCACGATAAAGTTTTTGTTTTTTTTTCTTTCCCACTTCCTCACTCAGTTATCGAAGCCTGATTCATCATACCTACGAATCGCGTACATTACAATCCTATAAACGGCCAGAGATGCCAGCATTTGTGGCTGATATTTTCATTCCCGCACATTCCATTAACCTCGAGAATCTCTTAAATAGGTGCTGATTACAAAAATGTTCAGCTCCAGGAATTGAACTTATCGCATTTCGGACTGCTAAAAAGTTTTATTTGTCAATTCGGACACTGGCTGGGCGTTCGGGGTGCATGGTTTATATGAACCAATCGGTATCACTTGCCAAGCCAGGCGTTCCAATTGAGTGCCTTGCTTGAGTGCTTAAAGCCACTTGATGAGCGCTCACCAAACTGCTGTTCTTCATTTTCAAGCCACAGAAGTAAGGACCTGCTCGCTTCACTGATGGAAATACCCATTTTTGTGTAATCTTAAAAAAAACAAAAAAACAATACATTAACTTTCACCCTTAAAATCGTGCGAATAATTTTTTTGAAATATCAGCTGCCTTTTTTGCATCTTTGTCTCACCTGTGTTTGCAAGTGGATGTACCTGCTTTGTAATACATAAAAGGCGGTGTTATAATTCAGCGTGTTTCTGAATCTAAATCGATATGAGAAACGAGATTGAATGAGAACTAACATTATTTTAAGTGAAGGAGATGAAGAGGAGGGAGATTTCCGCCCGGTTTTTAGTATAGAACACGGACGGTTAAAAAGAAAAACTTGCCGTTTGCGTGCAAGTTTTTATCAGCCCGGTAATGCCATTACCTTCCTACCTTTCCCCTCATGCGATCCTTCCATTGCCATACGCTGCCTTCCCTCCTCGTGCTGCCTTGCCCTTCCTCTCCTATCAATTGCCTTCCCTTCCCTCCCCTCAAGCTGCATCCCCTTCCCCTCCCATTCACACTAATCCTCCTCCGCCTATCCACCCACATGACATCTCCTGGCGGTCCTTTGCGTGCTGTATTTAACGTTGCTGTTTTAACGTGTACCCATTTAGGTCAATCCTGCACTAATCCCCCACCCCCTTCTCACAAGTCCCAATGTCAAACGTTAAGTTCGGAGAACCCCTCCCTCACGCTTACCTCTCCCAAACCCCTCCCCCTTCCCCCTCTTCCTCACTCCCACCCCTCTTACCTCCTCCACAACCCCCTCCCCACTTCCCCTCTTCTCCACTCCACCCCCCCCCCCCCTCTGGAGTGTATACGACGTTTGTGAGGCGTCGCTCTCCCCACACACCCATTCCTCCCTCTTCCCCGTTTCCTAGCTCCCCCCTTCCTCACCTTCATAGCTCCCCCCACCCTCCTTGCTCCCCCCACTTCCCCTTCTCCTCTTTCACTCCCCTCCCTTTCCTTCCCCCCCATCCCCTGTCCATCCTTCTCTATCCTTCCCTCCCTCACTTTTCACTCCCTTCCCCTCTCTTAATCTCCCACTATCCTCCCCCTCCGCTTATCCCTCCCCCACCCCACCCTGTATAGGGACTATTAGGACTGATGGTTCGTTTTGAATTTAAACAGTTTCCCCAGAGTGAGCATGTATGAATCAGATTCGGAGTGAACCCAACGGGAGGGTTGCAAAGGCTTGCTACATGTCGAGCATCCATCATGCAGACAGGTCTTTGCCAGGGCGATAGTGTGGGTTATAAATCCTCCCGTTCCGGTTTATATAAAACACCGTGGTTTTAAAAAGAAAATGTTGCTGTATTGGCGGTGTTTTATTGGCCCTTTCCCTCGTGCTGCCTTCCCTCCCCAACCTCTTCGCTCCCCTCACATGCTCACTCTCCCCCTCTCTCCCTCCCCTTCTCTTTCTTTCCCTCTTTTCTCCCCTCTCTTAGTATTCCATCAACAAAGCAACGGTGGATTTGCTGGTAGGAAATAAATAAATAACCAAGAATATAATAATGTGCAAAATTTAAAATGTGCTACCAAAATCACAAGTTTGTCATAAATTGTGAATAGGGGGGATTAAGAAGAGACGAATATCACAAGCTGTTGAACAGTTTAATTTTAATTTAACCTGGAAGATACGTTTCCTCACAGACAAACTGTATCTTTGGCACGGTTTATCCGTAGCAGCTTGAAGTCGTTATAGCTACGGCTTTTTTGATGTAGCAAATGCTGCCAACTCTTACGGCATACATCTGCAGCTACCAACATTGCTGTGCTGTGGAACCAATGCTTTGGCCTGCACCCAGGCTTTTCATGGTGCAGCTGTATTGCCTGGACAGCTACGGTCCGTGACAGCTGACCTCGTGCTCGATGGACCAAGCGAAACGATTTTCCAAGGAAAGTAACAAATGGGGCTGGCTTTGGCCACATTGGCTCATCAGGTTGCTCTTCAATGCTGAAATACAACCTGGAGCGGTCGTGTGGCAGATCCAACAAGATGCATCTCTATCGCCCAACAGTGCTAGGAAAGAGCCTGGTAAGGTTTCGCGTCAAAGGTTGAAAGGGCATATGAGGAGTGCATCAAGTACAAAATAATAATACAGTCTCTTCCATCAAAAAAATAAACAGTGAAAAAAAAACCTTAACAAACAAAGTAAATTGAAATAGTTACAAGTCACTGTTAATAATTTCCACGATCTGACAATTACAATTTACAAATATCGCTCAGGAATGTGATAAAAAAAGTCAGTAGGGTGTCTTTTGTGGGGGAGGGAGTAGTTGGATGGGAGGATGGTTCTAATAATAAAAAGTAGATTCCCCAGGCAAATTAAATCCAAAAGCACGCACGCACGCGCACACACTTCTTCTCTTCTAACCGAGTCGGAAAACTGAATCTAACTTTTTTTAACCCAATTCACATCTGGTATTGCATTGATGTGTAGGGGTGCTCAACACTTCCCTGTCAATTGACCCCAATCCTTATGTGATTCACAGACAGTTGTTTGTTTGTTTGTCCACTACTCTCCTACAGTTCTGAGCGCCAGTTAATGCAGACTGCTCAGAGGATGCAGCATGACCCTTAGTTAGTGTTTCGCGGACTAGCGTGTTCTATCTTTGCCGGTGGTCTGGGATGGGCAAAGGGCCATGCAAATTCTCAATGTAAATGTGGTATCGGTAGCGCCGCCCATACAGGTGGGAGAGGGTATTAACAAGTCTCCAACAATTTACAGTGGCAGTGTTCCTGTCCCCACGTTGTTCCAGTACCATTGAGGTGTTTGAATTACAAGCGGATATGTATGTTTTACGTCATTGCACGTAACCCAGGTTATTATTTTATTGGAGTGATTGAAGCAGCTGTCAGTTGCCTATACACCATCCAAATTTCTGTACATGTCAGAAGAACGTGTGCTTGTTTGGAACAAGATTGCCTGTACGGTGGGTACTCGCTAGTTGCCGAATTTCCTTGAGTAGCAGATTCTTGTCCTGAAAGTGCAGAAACTGTTCATTGAATCAGGATAAAATAAAAATAAACGAGTTCCCTTCCAAGGAAGTTCAATGCAGGAGGAGCCATTAGGGCCCTCAAGCCTGCCCAACGCGTTGTTTGTCTTGCTCTTCCTTTAAAATGCTGGAGTGTCAAACAAGGAAGCAGCAAATACCATTTTAAAGTGTTTGGTAGACTCGGCTGGATTTCTAACGAACGACCTCGCACAAAATGGAGTGGACACCTTTAACCCATTACACCACTGAAGTTCTAACGAATGAGAATTGCCTGTAGTGATCCCATCTGACCCCTGACTCATGATGTGGGAACATGGGTTCATCAATATACCATTGTTTGTCCATGTCCATTTCATGTTCTTGGTATTCATGTAAAGGTTGCAATGAGTCGGTAATGCGTTTGTCCTCCATGTGTAATGTACATGCTCCTTCGTGAGAGCCTCATCTCAATGTTCAAAAAGTTATTCTGGAGAATGGTGAACGAGTTGTATGCAGATGTATGTGCTGTGTTCTGGATTGTCTGCTTCCCATGAAAATAAAGGACTGAGACATAAAGTGATTAAAAAGGGGGCGGTGTTAAAAACCATTTGCACATCTGCAATTTCCACTGGAAAGGGGGGGTGGGGGGCGGGGTGCGGCCATATAAAACCAATTGTCCACATCTGCAATTTCACTGGGGAAAGGGGGGGGGGGCGAGGGCGGCATAAAACCAATTGTCCACATCTGCAATTTCATCGGGAAAGGGGGGGCGAGGGGGCGGCCATAAAACCAATTGTCCACATCTGTATTTCCACTGGGAAGAGGGGGGGATGGGTGGGCCAATAAAACCCAATGTCACATCTGTATTCCCACTGGGGGGGCGGAGGTAATTTATATATTTATATTAACTAGAAGATAAAAAGGTTACCATTGCCACTATGAACTGACCAAACAAACGTTGGAGCGGACGAGATAAGTTGATGTTTGTGTATAAGAGATCCGTTTAAGTTTGATGTTTGTATAAAGAGAGTCCGTTTAAGTTTGAAGTTGTGTATAAAGAGACCTGTTTTAAGTTGATGTTGGTATAAAAAAGAGTCCATTTTTAAAGTTTGATGTTGTGTATAAAGAGAGCGATTTTAAGTTGATGTGTGATAAAGAGAGCCCTTTAAGTTGATTGTGTATAAAGAGAGCCCGTTGAATTTGATGTTGTGTATAAGAGAGCCCGTTTTAAGTTTGTGTGTATAAAGAGAGTCCGCTTTAAGTTTGATGTGTATAAGAGAGCCCTGTTTTAAGTTTGATGTGTTGTATAAAGAGAGCCCGTTTAAGTTTGATGTGTATAAAGAGAGCCCGTTTTAAGTTTGATGTGATATAAAGAGAGTTTCCGTTTTAAGTTTGATGTTGTGTATAAAGACAGCCCGTTTTAGTTTTGGTTGTTGTATAAAGAGAGCCGCTTTTAAGTTTGATGATGGTATAAAGAGAGCCCGTTTAAGTTTGTTGTGTATAAAGAGAGCCCGTTTTAAGGTTTGATGTTGTTGTATTAAGAGAGCCCGTTTTAAGTTTGATGTTGTGTATAAAGAGAGCCCGTTTTAAGTTTTTGTGATAAAGATGATTCCGTTTTAAGTTTGATGTTGTGTATAAAAGCCCGTTTTAAGTTGATGTTGTGTATAAAGAGAGCCGTTTTAAGTTGATGTTGTTGTTAAAGAGAGCCCGTTTAAGTTTGATGATGTGTATAAAGAGAGTCCGTTTTATGTTTGATGTGTATAAAGAGAGCCCGTTTTAAGTTTGATGTGTATAAAGAGAGCCCGTTTGAAGTTTGATGTTGTTGTATAAGAGAGCCCGTTTTAAGTTTGATTGTATAAAGAGAGCCCGTTTTTTTTAAGTTTGAGTTGTTGTATAAAGAGAGCCCTTTTTAATTTTGATGATGTGTATAAAGAGAGCCCGTTTAAGTTTGATGTTGTGTATAAAGAGAGCCCGTTTTAAGTTTGATGTGTATAAAGAGAGCCCGTTTAAGTTTTGATGTGTATAAAGAGATGTCCGTTTAAGTGATGTTGTGTATAAGAGAGCCCGTTTTAAGTTTGATGTTGTTGTATAAAGAGCCGTTTTTAAGTTGATGAGTGTATAAAGAGAGCCCGTTTTTAATTGTGTTGTGTATAAAGAGAGCCCGTTTTTAATTGTTTGAGTTGTGGTATAAAGAGAGCCCGTTTTAATTTGATGTTGTGTATAAAGAGACCCGTTTTAAGTTTGTTGTGTATAAAGAGAGTCGTTTTAAGTTTGATGTTGTGTATAAGAGCCCGTTTTAAGTTTATGTTGTGTATAAAGAGAGCCGTTTTAAGTTTGATGTTGTTGATAAAGAGAGCCCGTTTTAAGTTTGTTATGAGTGATAAGAGGAGCCGTTTAAGTTGATGTGTATAAAGAGAGCCGTTTTTAAGTTTGATGTGTATAAAGAGAGCCGTTTGAAAGTTTGATGTTGGTGTATAAAGAGAAGCCCGTTTTAAGTTTGATGTGTATAAAGAGAGCCCGTTTTTTAAGTTTGATGTTTTGTATAAAGAGAGCCCGTTTTAAGTTTGATGATGTGTATAAAGAGAGCCGTTTAAGTTTGATGTTGTGTATAAAGAGAGCCCGTTTTAAGTTTATTTGTTTGTGTATAAAGAGAGCCCTTTAAGTTTGATGTGTGTATAAAGAGAGCCCGTTTTAAGTTTGTGTGTATAAAGAGAGTCCGTTTTAAGTTTGAGTGTGTTAAGAGCCCATTTTAAGTTTGATTTGTGTATAACGAAGCCCGTTTTAAGTTTGGATGTGTATAAAGAAGAGTCCGTTTTAAGTTTATGTTGTGTATAAAGAGCCCGTTTTAAGTTTGATTCATGTGTATAAGAGAGTCCGTTTTAGTTTGATGTTGTGCTATATAAAGAGAGCCCGTTTAAGTTTGTGTTGTGTTAAGAAGCCCGTTTTAATTTGTATGTTGTGATAAAGAGAGCCGTTTTTAAGTTTGTTGTGTATAAGGCAGAGTCCGTTTTAAGTTTGATGTTGTGTATAAAGGAGGCCCGTTAAGTTTGATGTTGTGTTAAAGAGAGGCCCTTTAAGTTTGATGGTGTATAAAGAAGTCCGTTTTAAGTTGATGTTGTGTATAAAGAGCCCGTTTAATTTGATGTTGTGTATAAGAGCAGCCTTTATCTCTCTC
>CM068957.1:41803758-41824287 GCA_035128595.1 Eptatretus atami
AAGAAACAGACAGACACGGGTGGAAACATAACCTTCCGTCCATCTTTGGTGGTGGAGGTAATAAAATTGTGCAGTTTAAAGGATACTAGATGACCCTTGAACCCGTTGGGCTCCCGTTGTGACAGCGGTTGATGAAAAAAATCATTTTAAGAAAAAAAAAATTAAAAGAAAGATAGCTCCAGCGAACTACACCGCTGAGGTTGTTTGCATTGATCAAATATTCCAAAGAGTATTTGACTGAATCGGGAATTGATTTTTTTAAACAATCTTTTTCGTTGCCCAATTTGAACGAAACTTGATATTGTGCGTCAATGTGAAAAAAAAAAACGCGAGAAAAGAAAGTCGAAGAAATTATTGTGTGTAATCTTCTAAACACAATTTTATTTATTAATGAACACGGAAGTATTAGATCAAATGGTGATGTTTTTTTATGCTTAAAAATAAATCGTTCTTTGTCTATACTAAATGTTTGAGATTTAAAATAAATCATTTCAAGAAAAAAATATAAAAAAGCCAGCTCCAGCGAACTATACCGCTGAGGTTGTTTGCATTGATCAAATTCTCCCGAAAAGTACTTGACTGAATCTGGAATTGATTTTTAAATAATTTTTTCATTGCCCGATTTGAACGAAACTTGATACTGCACACCACAGGAGAATGGTAAGTAAGGTGGCCCTAAAATTTTTGCGCTATCCTGTACAGTTTTGGCTGTATTTCGGGAACATATATACATATATATATATATACATACATGATACCAGATACCCCACACATGATACCAGATACCCGCACATGATCCAGATACCCCGCACATGATACCAGATACCCCGCCCATGATACCGGATACCCGCACATGATACGGATACCCCGCACATTGATACCGGATACCCCGCACATGATACCGGATACCCCGTACATGATACCGGATACCCCACACATGATACCGGATACCCGCACATGATACCGGATACCCCACATGATACGCGATACCCCGCACATGATACCGGATACCCCGCACATGATACCGGATACCCCGCACATGATACCAGATACCCCGCACATTATACCAGATACCCCGCACATGATACCAGATACCCTGCAGTTGGAATTTTCGGAACTTTATTTGTTTTTTACGTATCACGTATTTTTACGTAGTTACGGTTGACAGTACAGTATTTGCATTAGCATATGGTATTCTTCAGATTTGCTCCTGAACTGTGGAATGATCTGCCTTTAAAATTTGTACATTCTCATAAATTAGCATTTTAACATCTCCCTAAAATCCTGTCCTCTGACAGTTGCCTATTTTTTATTTTTACCTTTCTTACTTACCTCTTCCTTCTTATGTAAAGTTATATGAGATGGCTGCTTCTTGAAAAATGCTCTCTCTATTCAATTGATCAATTGCTCTGAAATGAATGCAGCGACCAGACATTCAGGCCAGTTACATAGATTTTTTGCACTCTTTTTGTACCCATACTTTGCAGGTGTGGCAGATTTCGCTCCAAGCCATTGGCATTCTGCTTCTCATGTCTCTGGCCGGCCTCACTTGGGGTTACGCCTTAACATCGCACCAAAACAGAGCCTCTTCATCTCTGCATGCCTCTCGCTCTCAAGCACGCCACTTGTTTCAAAATTCCTGGCGGGCCATGCTCGTCCAAAGCGAGAAGGTAGGCCACGTCTCGAGATGCTTCGGTGCTTCCTGCCACTTTTGGCCGAATTTGCATTTGAGGTTCAACTACATGCAAAGTGAAAAGCGGGGTTAAGCAATTGGTTCACTTCTGTCTGTCTGTCTGTCTGTCTGTCCTTCTGTCTACAAACATCAGTTTATGATCAAGGAATAATTTACTTTCATTTGAATGTTGTAATTGAACATGAATCGATCATGAATTGGAAAACGAACCTGTAGTTTAACAGTACTTTGGCTCTGAATCGGTCCTGCTCGCACATGCGCAGAGAGGAGTGAGCTAACTTTTTAGTCTGTCTGCTTGTCTGACAGTCAAACAAAATTGAAAATCATTTCAAACGGGAAACTTACCGTTTTTAAGAACATCATAAAGGACACAAACAGTGGCACGAAGGACAAAAGGGACAAATATACAGGAAACTCCAAACAAGAAACTTAGTGTTTGAACGACATCATAAAGGACACAAACAACAGGCACGAAAGACGAGGCAGGTGCCCGAGGGAGGGTGGGGTGGGATACCCGTTGCTGCCCGCTGGGTGAGCTTTTCCCGCGCGTGCTTTCGGGACGTGTTGGACATTGAAAAGCAAAGGACTTATTGGCCTCGTGGTGGTTACCTCTTGTCTGCGGGCCAGAAGAAGCACTGCCCTGACCCCACATCCCAATATATACTTTATAGTGGCCATTGGTGGCCTCAAAATAGACGTCAAGGCCAACGCTTTGTATCTTGAAACCTTACCCAGATCTTGAAGTACCTGTGTGCCGCCACACTGTGCCGGTTGACTAGTCATGCTTATTCATTGTTGTTGCTTCCCTGTGGCTCCGCCTACCTGAGCCATGACCACGCTTGTTGAAAAAGAACCGTGAGCCATGACCACGCTTGTTAGAAAAGAAAATGTCGCCTTGCTATGTGCGTTTTTTTGCCCGCTGCGATGAAAAATGCGTTTTATGCCAGATTGTGGCCAACAGCAGTGTGAGTGATGCATTTTGTTTATCGTTCAACACCAGAATTTTGTACTGTGACTTTACGTCGACATGAAACAGTTCGATGCTCTCGTTTTACCGACGAACTTCGACAATTGTGTTACAACAACAACCTATAGGAAAGAACTTGCAACTTTGATGTGTAGACAAATGTAAGCTCTGCGGTCTATTCTAGTGACTCTAATTTGTTATTGAACCGTTACTCTGATCAGTGATCTTGTACATGTATAACGATCACCGTAATATCTGTGTCAACTTACTATAAACATTTTATTTTTGTTTTTGTTACAGCGATTACCACAACTCATACCAACGTCAAGAATAAAGAACTCTAAGCCTCAGCATGGTTGTTAGACGTTAAGTTCATTGCGCGGTTGGGGGTTAGCTGTATGCTATCCGGTCCACACCGGAGAGGCAGAACAGTAATCGACTAGGCCAAGCACAGCACCAGCAAGCGAGAAACGTCGGTCCGCCCGGCCCGTGGAATCCAGTCCATAACCAAACACAGTGTCGCAGTATCATTCGACGCCATCGTCCAGACAATCAACATGTCAGAGAAGTCACTCAGAAGTAACCGATCAGCACGATCATTTCAGGCTGGTTCAAAAACTTCAGAACTGTCTAACATAAGTGCTATGTTAGCACAAAAACGTGCTAAAGCCGTTGCTGCTAAAGCTGGCCTGCAGTACGAGAGCAAGCGGCTGAACTATGCAAAAAGCAAGCCTTGGCCGCCGCAGAATCAGCACGAATTCAAGCAGAATCAGCACGAATTCAAGCAACAATGGAGGCTGATTTAACCCTACTACAATCTGAAAAACAAGTCGCCGAGGACTGAGGGGAGTTACAAGCCATTGAACAATGTATTAGCGAACTTGAGGGTGGAAATGACCTGCCCGATATCAACCTACCTCAGGAGACATCAGCAAAGCGCACAGAACAGTATGTGGAAGTTCACAGTTATGCGCCAGTGTTACCAACTGCTGACTTTATCGCTACTGACAATATGCAAAATTTGCAACCACCGGCTCTTACGCCCAATATCGCCAGGAATTTATACCAAGCAACAACCAGACACCCTGATCACCCCTTCTTTCCTGATTTAAATAACCGAGCTATTAACGCTACATCTGTTCCCACGAGTAACAGACATTTAAATCACAGTTCAAACCCTCGTGTGACATTAGACCCGAATTTGCCTTCATTTGTGCCGGTATACACAGCAAATAATACAACGCCTATGAACACTGACTTTTCACAATATCTGCTGAAAAGAGATTTGCTGTTAACACGCTTGTGTACATTCAACGACACCCCAGAAACATACGCAGTGTGGAAGGCAGACTTTCGCAGCGTTGTGAACGATATTGGTGCCAGTGTTAATGAAGAGATTGACCTCCTGATTAAGTGGTTAGTCCACAATCAAAGAAACACGCCGTCAGCTTAAAAATGTCAAATGCCAACAATCCATTTCTCGCGCTTCAACGAATATGGGCGCTTAGAGGAGCGATTTGGCAGTCCGGAAATGGTGGAAGCCTCAATCAAACATAAACTTGCTTCCTTCCGCGGCTGTCAAACAAAGACAACAAGCAACTGTATGAACTGTCAGATACATTGTATAAGTGCTTCCCTCAAAGAAGATCAAAAGTACGCCACTCTTGTAAGCTATTTTGACTCTTCATCAGGAGTACTCCCCATACTCAATAAACTGCCTTACAACATACAGGAGAAATGGACAATGCATGCGTCTAGGTACAAAAAAGAAAATAATGTGGTGTTTCCTCCTTTCTATGTGTTTGCTGAGTTTATCAAGAACCTCAGTCAGGTACGCAATGATCCTAGTTTTGCGTACGAAAGTAATGCCGCACAGAGCAGCAGTCAGAGTGGATATAGACAGTCACAGGTAAACAAACTTCCTGCACATCGCACCCTCTTCTCCAAGAAGACAGACATTCAGCCAAATTGTCCTTTGCACAATACTGCACATAACCTCAACGACTGTCGTGCGTTCAAATTGAAGTCACTTGTCGAAAAAAGGGACTTTCTGCGGGAAAATAAGATATGTTTCCGGTGCTGTGATTCAACTGACCACGTTGCAAAGACATGTAATGTAAATTTATCCTGTTCTGTGTGTAAAGGCAACAAGCATGTTACAGCAATGCATTACGACAAGCGGCAGCCCCTTAAAGAGCCCACGGTGACCCCAACAGAGCCCGCCACGCCAGCCAATAAGGCGTTCGCCGATAACGGCGGGGAGCTACCCGTCAACGTTCCAAACTCAAAATGCACACAAATTTATGGTGATGTGTCCCCGGGTAAATCATGCAGTAAAACAATTCTGACCAAAGTTTACCACAGTGACAATTCAAACAAGTATATCCATGCCTACATAATCCTCGACGACCAGAGCAACGTCACGCTCGCCAGATCAAGATTTTTCAAATCGTTTGATGAATCGGGGAAAATATTCCCTACAACCTTACGTCATGCTCCGGTCAGCGCAAATGGTTGGGAAACGTGCACATGGCTACACAATAGAGTCCATAGACGGTAACCACAAAAATACAAGTTCCTACGTTAATCGAGTGCGATGAAATTCCAAATGCCCGTCACGAAATAGCCACGCCCGATGTCGCCATTCATCATGCCCACCTGTCTGATATTGCTGCAGAAATCCCCGAGATTGACAGCGACGCCGAGATATTAATTCTGATCGGCCGTGACATTCCAGAAGCGCATCATATTTTGGAACAACGGACGGGCCCGAGAGGATCTCCATTCGCCCAGAAAACAACTCTTGGCTGGGCGATAATCGGTGAAACTTGTATCGGCAAAGTTCATAAAACAGGTGTTCCTGTGGTGAATAAAATTAACTTTTTGCCGGACGGTCGTCCGTCAATTTTCCCACCATGTGACAATAAGCTGTTTGTTGAAGAAATCGTTACCTGCAAAAACGACAATTTTTCAGACATTTTCCAAGTGAATAAATATGACAACAAATCTGGCCTGTCCACTGAAGACAGACAATTCATTTCAGTAATGGAAGATGAGATGCATCGGTCACCTGAAGGTAATTGGGTGGCACCGCTGCCGTTTAAGGCAGACAGACAGCGGCTACCTAACAATAAACCGGAAGCCATCAAAAGAGCTAGTTCCTTGCACCACAGCCTCATTAAAAACCCAGATAAGAAACAACACATGGTCGAGTTTATGAAGCAGGTTATCGATAGAAACCACGCAGAAATCGCCCCACCCTTCGAGAAGATGAGGAATGCTGGTATCTACCACTTTTCGGGGTACCATCCACATAAGCCCGACCAGATACGGGGCGTTTTCGACTCCTCCTCCAAGTACAACGGCGTATCACTCAACGACGTGTTGCTAAAAGGGCCAGATCTGACCGATGACTTACTTGGTGTTTTGATAAGGTTTCGCTCTGATGAAGTGGCGATTTCAGCTGACATTCAGTCCATGTTTTATGGTTTCCTGGTCAAACAAGAACACCGCAATTACCTCAGATTTTTGTGGTATCAAGATAGCGATCCCGAGAAACCGCTGTTTGACTATAGAATTACAGTGCATGTCTTCGGGAATAGGCCGTCTCCCGCTGTGGCCACGTACGGTCTCCGGAAAGCTGTCGTCGCTGGACAAGAAAAACCCAATGATGACGTCACAAACTTTGTACTAAACAACTTTTATGTTGATGACGGATTGACGTCATGTCAATCTGTGGAACAAGTGGTACAACTTCTGTCTGCCACACAAGAAGCTCTGGCGAACGGCGGTAACCTCCGCCTCCACAAATTGTCGTCAAATAGCCCAGAAGTACTCAAGTCATTTCCTTCTGAGGATTATGCTAAAAACCTCAAGAACTTGAACTTTGACGAAGATACCTTACCACAACAGAGAAGCTTAGGCCTTGTGTGGGACCTCCAGCACGATGTCTTCACGTTTGAAGTCAACACCAAAGAAAAACCATTCACACGTAGGGGGTTTTGTCTACGATTAGCAGTGTGTTCGACCCCCTAGGCTTCGTCGCCCCCATAATTGTTCAAGGTAAAGGCCCAGTCACACTTTGACGTTTTAGCCAGCGATGGCAACGTATTAAAATGTATGTAAAACGCTGGCTTACGTTGAACTTTTGATTTTTTTTTAAAGATTCGGACGTATTCATAACGACTTGGTCTTATGCATAACGTATTAGTAACGGGCACAGAACGTTTCGTTGTGTTATAGAATAACTTATACCAACGAATGCTGAACCTGTTGTCGGCGTTCACAACCTATGCCCAACGATAGTCTAACTCATGCATAGCACGCTGCACGCATCGCCGACGATGACGTGGCGTAGGTTATGGAAAGGCTGCCGCACAACGATTCAAATCATACCGCCGCAGAAATGGAAGTGTCAACATCGCAGTCACACCTTGGCGATCTTGCCAGCGTATGCCGACCTCTGAAAAATGCGTCTAAAACGCTGGCGCACGTCGAATACGGTATGGGTAAGTTGTTATGCGTGAATAAAACGCTAAAGTACGCTATCATACGTCCTATTAAGTGGAGTACGTCTTGTAATTTTAAGCATGTTGAAAATTTTACGACGTACTTGCCGTATGACACACGTTCCGTATGTGATGGGAATAAGTTGTACGCACGATATGCGATCGTTGACACACATCGACACACGTTACTTGTAAGGTGCTCATAAGTCGAAACACGTCAAGGTAATGGTTAGCGTCAGTGTTCCGACTCCCGGTTTTTTTTTTTCTTCGGTGTGACGGTGTTCAGTGTACAGTGCGGTTATGATTTAAATCGTTGAGCGGCAGTCTATTAATTATATTATATTACAACCGCACTAGAAATCGAAGTGTCAACATCACCATCATACCGAAGGAAGGAAGAAAAAAAATTAAAAAAAAAATAAAACCAGGGAGTCTGGAACACTGACGCTAACCATTACCTTGACGTGTTTCGACTTATGAGCACCTTACAAGTAACGTGTGTCGATGTGTGTCAACGATCGCGTAACGTTAGTACAACACGTAACTCATAGCTTAGAAATAAGTTTCGGGTACGCTAAACATTACCTCGACGTGTTTCGACTTATGAGTAACTTACAAGTAACGTGTGTCAACGATCGCGTGACGTGCCTACAACTTATGGCGAGCGTTATGTGGAACGTGTGAGTCATACGCTGGCATAAGTCGTAAAATTTCAAGCATGGAAAGCTTTGAGGACAACCGAAAAGTACAACGTTTAAAGCCAGCGTGCAACGACGTATGGCAGTGTTTTTCAGCGTGCTCTCAATGTTATCAAAACTTACCCATAACGTATTCGACGTGTACCAGCGTTTTAGACAATTTTACAAAAATCGGCATACGTTGGCTAAACGTCAAGGTTGACTGGGCCTTAAATTACTTCTCCGAGATCTCATGACGGAGACTGTAATCTGGGACGAGCCATTGTCTCCACACCAAGAAAAAGAATGGGATGATTGGAGAAATTCTCTGAGTGACTTAGAACAGTTACAAATTCGCAGGACCTACGCCCCAAGCCCGAACGAAACTGTCAAAAGAGAAGTCCACGTTTTCTCCGATGCCTCGGAGAAAATAATCGCAGCTGTCACGTACTTGAAGACAACGGACGTCAGCGGTAACACGCACTTTGGATTCATCCTGGGCAAAAACAAAGTCCCCAAAGCACGGCAATACAATTCCACGCCTGGATTGTGTGCGGCTGTGCTCGCGGTGCAAATCGCAGAGACAGTTTCGGAACAGCTCGATGTTGACATTGCTGAAATAAACTTCTTCACAGACAGTAAAGTGGTATTGGGTTATCTGTATAACCATACCAGAAGATTCTACGTGTATGTGGCAAATCGTGTCGAGCGCATACAAAAATCTTCCACATGTCAACAATGGAAATATGTGCTCACATATGAACCCAGCAGACATTGCTACGAGACTCATCGCAGCGTCAGACCTCACCTCTAGTAGCTGGCTTCAGGGGCCGTCACAGCGACACGACACAGACGTCAACGACACGGAACAGTTCCCGCTGTCAAAACCCGACAAAGATAAAGAAATTCGGCCGTCTGCCAATGTCAAATCGACGAACATTTCTTCATCACAAGCCTTGGTACAGAACGTTTTAAACGGTTTTCCGACTGGAAGAGACTTGTCGGCGCTGTTGTCCGTTTACGACATATCCTCCATTCGTATAAAGGCCAAAACGAATGCAAAGGGTGGCACGCCTGCGTGGAAGGTAAAAGTGTAGAACAACAGAAACAAGCAGAAACATTTGTACTTCAACAAGTACAATCGGAAGCCTACGCAACGGAGTTACAGTGTTTGAAATCAACAAACCTCTGCCAAAAGACAGCCCATACTTCCGCTAGATCCGACGTGAATGCAGACGGGCTGTTGGTTGTCGGGGAAGACTAAGGCGCAGTGACTTACCGGCTCAAGGCAAAAACCCCGTCATAGTCCCTGGAAAACATCACGTCGCTGTCTTGCTGATACGTCACCACCACCAACTTGTTAAACACCAAGGCCGACTACTGACAGAGGGAGCTGTCCGCGCAGCAGGTTTTTGGATCATAGGCTGTAAAAGGTTGTTAACTTCCCTCATTCACCACTGCGTCACATGCCGCAAGCTGCGTGGACGCCCACTCCAGCAGAAGATGTCAGACCTCCCCGCGGATCGCGTGACGCCCGCGCCGCCCTTCACGTATGTAGCTACCGACGCCTTCGGCCCGTGGAATGTCCTGACCAGAAAAACAAGAGGTGGTTCAGCCAGTAGCAAGCGCTGGGCTATACTGTTTACGTGCTTAACCAGCAGAGCCATACATATTGAAATTGTGGAAGGGATGTCCTCTTCTTCTTTCATAAATGCTCTCAGGAGATTCCAAGCCATACGCGGAAAAGTGGTACAGTACAGGTCAGATCGTGGCACAAATTTTCTCGGCGCAACAGACCCTCTACACATTGACGCTATTAACGTGGAGGAAGGCCCGGTAAAAGAATTCCTGTACAACAGTGGTGTGAAATGGCTGTTTAATCCACCCCATTCTTCACACATGGGGGGAGTTGGGAATGGCTAATCGTGTCGTTAGACGTGTTCTTGAATCTATGATGGCACAGTTTGCTTCGAAGGATCTAACCCACGAAGTGCTGACGACATTCATGATGGAAGTAATGGCCATTGTGAACAACCGACCACTGGTTCCCGTGTCTACCGATCCAGATTCTCCTTTCGTGTTATCTCCCAACATGCTATTAACACAGAAAACGGGGTCGCCTGTTGAACCTTTCTACGACGCGGACATCAAAGACATATACGGTATCCAGTGGAAAAGAGTTCAACTCCTCGCAGAAGAGTTCTGGCGCAGATGGCGCCACAAGTACGTCCACTCACCCAAGTTCGACGGAAGTGGATGCAAGACAAACAAGAAGTGAAGACGGGGACATTATAATCCTCAAGGAAAAGGATTCTGTCCGCAATGACTGGCCTGTCGGAGTCATCACTCAAGTCTTGCCCGGCTCAGACGGCAGGATTCGCAAAGCCGTCATCCGCGTTGCCAAGGAAGGGAAGATTGTGTCATTCACACGACCTATTAGTGAATTGGTCGTGTTGCTTCCCTGTGGTGTTAAATGAATATGTGCCGTGTTCATTTGTGATATGTTCCAACGGATCAGTGATGCCATTTTTTTTATTGTTTGTTTTTCTAATATATTTGTGTTTGTGTGTGACGTCTCTAAAGACGTCAGGCGGGGAGTGTGCCGCCACACTGTGCCGGTTGACTAGTCATGCTTATTCATTGTGTTGCTTCCCTGTGGCTCCGCCTACCGTGAGCCATGACCACGCTTGTTGAAAAAGAACCGTGAGCCATGACCACGCTTGTTGAGAAAGAAAATGTCGCCTTGCTATGTGCGTTTTTTTGCCCGCTGCGATGAAAAATGCGTTTTATGCCAGATTGTGGCCAACAACAGTGTGAGTGATGCATTTTGTTTATCGTTCAACACCAGAATTTTGTACTGTGACTTTATGTCGACATGAAACAGTTCGATGCTCTCGTTTTACCGACGAACTTCGACAATTGTGTTACAACAACAACCTATAGGAAAGAACTTGCAACTTTGATGTGTAGACAAATGTAAGCTCTGCGGTCTATTCTAGTGACTCTAATTTGTTATTGAACCGTTACGCTGATCAGTGATCTTGTACATGTATAACGATCACCGTAATATCTGTGTCAACTTACTATAACATTTTTTTTGTTTTTGTTACAGCGATTACCACAACTCATACCCAACGTCAAGAATAAAGAACTCTAAGCCTCAGCATGGTTGTTAGACGTCGTTAAGTTCATTGGCGGTTGGGGGTTAGCTGTATGCTATCCGGTCCACACCGGAGAGGCAGAACAACCTGCAACCAAAATTTGGGGGCTCTAGGTGCTATGGTTCAGCCATATAAATTTACTGGGGTGGGTTCGAGGATTACCCCCAAGAGTTGAGCTGCCAAGCTGTATCACATGGCATAACAATAAAATAGTACCTCTTCACTTTAATGGTGACCATGAACCCTCGTCTCACACCAGTTATGGTATATGGTACATCACGGGTATCCAATTACTGATCCATATCTCAGCTACCTACCATTCCTGAATGTAACCCTCTCAGCCCAATGCTTATATGTACATATCTAACTCAAATTTGAAACTATCTACTATTTCTGCTGCCACTACATTTCCAGGGAGGCCATTCCATGCATTAACTAATCTATGAGTGAAAGACCCCTGCCTTACCCCTATCTTAACTCTCCTCTTCTTTACCCTCAGGCTATTGTTTTTGGTACTATCACTGTCCATTCTGCTGAAAAACTATTCTGCACTTATTTTGTCTCTATCCTTCATTATCTTTAACATCTCAATGAGATCCCCTTGTAATCACCTCCTTTCTAATGTAAAAAGTCCAATCTTTCCCCATACATCCCCGCATCCCATCAGCTGCTCTAAATGGTTCCCTATACAATCCCTAATTCATGTCTCCAACACTATCCCCACAACTGAAGTCAAGCTAACAGGTCTATAGTTCCCCAGTTCTTCTCTGGATCCTTTTTTAAACAATGATGTTGTCATTTGCTACTCTCCAATTCTCTGGTACCTGTCCTGACTCCAATGAGCTATTAAAGATATCAGTTAGCATTATGCTTATCTACTCCCCGACATCCCTCAATACTCTTGGATGCATATTATCTGCCCCTGGAGCTTTATCTTGCCTGGCTTTCCTGTCTGCTTCTTAACTTCCTCCACTCCAACGTTGAACTCCTCTAAAAGCCCTTACTCACCACCCACATAGATACTCTCAGCTTCTGGTAATTCCCCTGACTGTTCTTGTGTATACGGTATGTTGAAGAATGAAATGGTTTCCTTTGGAGCTGTTCTCCTATTGCCACTGATTTTTTTTCTCTCTCTTTTTCTTACAACCAACTTTATGGTTCTTGTGACGTGTGAGGATACATTTTGATGGAAAAATGAGATAAAAAGATTAATCCTTGTAATTTTGATCAGCTCTCAATCAGATTTGCTAAATCCATCCATCCATTGGGACCATACTCTGTGCAGAGTGTGGGTGCTGCCTCAGCAGTCTCCTTGACTATTGGGCACAATCCTGGACGGGTCGCCACTCCGACACAGGATACCAGCAAGCTGGCACTCATTTTGCCGACCTTGGAAGGATGACAGGCAGAGTCAACCCCACCTGGTATTAATTCAACAACCAAGCAGGATTTGAACTCAGGGTCCAAGGATCCCAAGCCCACCACCCTAACCATTAAGCCAACACCAGGCACATTTTCTAAGTGTGATTGTGTAACATGATATTGAGCCCAAAATATAAAACTGTTTTTCTTGTTTTTGTGCATATCAATTTGCAATTGAATAGCCCCACAAATTCGAGAAGCAATATTGAAATTGAAATAAACGTTTGAAAAAAACATCAATATGTCAACCCACTGTTAGTTTGATCTCAATTAAAGAAGGAGAGAGAGAGAGAGAGAGAGAGAGAGAGAGAGAGAGAGAGAGAGAGAGAGAGAGAGAGAGAGAGAGAGAGACAGGAAAAGAAAAGAAGATATATATATATTCAGAGAGAGAGACACACACACACACACACGGAGAGACAAACAGCCGGCCAGACAACCGGGAAACATAATGCCTTCGGCTGTAGAGGCATAACAATTTGGGCACTGTTACAATAAAATATTTCTCTAACGACTCATAAATTGTAGTTATGCTCCCCCCTCATTCCTCCCCTCCCCCACAACCACCCCTCCATATTCCATGCACAATCAATAAATATATTCTATCTTCATTCCATACCATAACCCTAGTCCATGCGTATCCTCTCCCTAACCCAGATGTCTGCATTTGTTCATAAGTCAACATTGTTTTGATTCCTGCAACTCAATACTGCTCTCATTGGCAGCATTTCCAGGAGTGATGTAATCACCGGTCATTTAATATATCTCCATAAGGGTGTGTTTTTTGATGTTATATGATCGGTGAACTCTTAGCATTCTCTGGTCTGTTTGTTTGTTTATTTTTAATTGTTGAGTGCTGTTAAATGACAAAGGATCTCCAGATGCCTTGTTGGCCCTTGTCTCACCATGCCATGCATTGCATAGATGAACCCGACTATGGGACTTTGCTCTTGGGCATGTTGGTTATGCAAGACATGGAAATGAGTCTGATAATCGCGCTCATGCCTACCGTCACCCAGGCCAGATCTGCAAGCACAGACAGGTATGTCACTATTTGTGCACAATGACGCTGAATTTACAATGATGTTGTGTCTCCGTAAAGTTAGCAAGTGCGTTTTCCTTTACATGTTATCACAGTTCCCTGCGAGAGCTGCTGGCGGTGTGCTGGATCGTGGGTCGCATATTGCTGTCACTGATTGTCACATCATTATTCTGCTTGATCTTCCGCCGTTTCATGTTGAGTCCTCTTCTGCGAAAACTCCATCATGCACAACGAAGCCAAGAGCTTATCACTGTCGGACTCATCTCAATTATCTTCCTTTTGCTCACAGTGCGTTTGATCACCGTCGCTTTGGTTCGGTGATCAGGCCGGATTTGTTGAGCAGCCTGTTCTCAACTGAGTGTTTTAACATTGATTTATATTTATGGAATTATGTTTAAGGACATCTCGTCTCACTTTGAGATTGCCTGTGGACCTTTTCTTAGGTCACAGATGCATTGCACATATCTATGGAGCTCGGCTGTTTCTTGGCTGGAATGCTCGTCTCCTCGCAGACTCTCATTCCTATCGAGGAGATAACCAGCTCCCTTGAGCCAATCCATGACTTCCTTGGCACACTCTTCTTTGCTTCGATTGGTACAGTTGTTTTTTTTGGTATAATCGTACTGGATCTATGAGCTATGTAATGCTGTTAATTATTTTGTTTGTCGTTGAGCCCAGCGATTTGCATTTTCTAAAACTCCACTCACTTTACATGTACGTGTCACATTTCTCCGGGTTTATATTGATCGTTCTCTACAGGACTGCACGTGTTCCCAACTTTTGTCCTTTACGAGTTTTCTATCCTACTCTTCCTCACTCTTTTTGTCGTCACTCTGAAGGTATCTCTCACCCCTGCATATCCACCAATTACACCCAACACTCACATGCAAGGTGCTGGTGGATCAAAATGATTGTTGCTGACATGTGTGCTGTTGTTGACTTGAAGGACCTTTGGGCCCATACCACCTACGTTTCCTCCTTAATATCTTGCCCACATCCCATCTCTCCCATGCTGTTGTCCGTGTGACAGTTTTTTGTCGCTGTGTTGGTACTCACCTTGCTTCTTCCAAAGAACTGCCGGCGCATGCGTTGGCTTCTGGCATCAGGCCTTGCTCAGGTCAGCGAGTTTTCCTTTGTGCTGGGCAGCCGTGCTCGACGAACTGGCATCATTTCACGAGAGGTAAGCAGGAGTTAGACGGATTCATACTGCACATCCAAAGGCATATTTCTGCATAACTGCAACTCGACCAATCATTCGATTTCTTGTTTTATTTACCCAATGAAACAGTCTGCAGAATGTAAATGACCAGCAATCGAAATTTTGAATCTATGCTCTGCTGACCAGTGCCTTTTTGTAGCAGAAGGACATTGGAGGCATTGTTGGTTATGACAGTTTTCAGTGATCAACCATTGAACGGCAAGGGCACGGCACTTTCTTGCTAGCATGGCATACCTGTGCTGTCGACATGCTGGTGCATATGGGGTCATGCCAAAAACGTAGGGTTGGCCATAAATCAGAATTGCATGGCATAAATATTATAGTCTCAGTAATCTGTTGCCTCGTCTCCTTGCTTCATTTTTTGTTCTGCATAAAAGTCACCGATTGACTCTGCCTTTAGTTGAGCTACCTTTCCTCCAGGTCTATGATCACCAGTGTGACCACTCCTCATTTTCATAAATGCCAAGGTGAGCCAATGAAAAAAGCCAAGAATTCACAAGGTTTCGGAAAAGCGATGATAATAGAAAACCTATACGCCAAGAAAACCTATTGAAAACCAAGACGCCAAGGTGAACAACGAATGGCCAAGATCTTGTGAAAAAAGCCAAGGAGTGGTCACACTGATGATCACCCCTCGTCATCCACGGAGCCATGCCCCTCTCTTGCTCTCTCTCTCTGCATGTTTAAGGCTGCCAAAGCAGCCTTGTGGCAATTAATACGACGTGTGGTTTACCATTGACTTGTACTTACATGTTGGCAATCACAAGCCTTACATACAATTACCTAGTTATAGTTCGGACAGGAATTTGTAAAGTGTTGAGAGTACCCGTCGATAACTCACGTGCTGTCAGTGAAGAACACCGTGGGATCTTTAACTTCCGCCAACTGATGCCGGTAGACGGGACACATAGCTTCATGTCCATCCAAGGTACGGCGTACTTTGAGATGCACCACCATGTATGCAAAGCACAAATCCAACAGTTTATAGTCGGGTTGGGAATCAAATCCAGACTGGACAGCTCAAATATAAGTGCGCTACCTCTGTACCATCCTGTCAGACTCTGGAGCCACCAAACAATCATTATAATTATTGTCATCTGTCACATTTCCTCGGTGCAGGGTATCAGGGAATCCAGACAAAGCCATGCATGTACCATTCCACAGCTGAATAATCGTTGATATCGTTAGAGGTCTCCCCTTCCCATGTTTTTCTTTTTAGGTTTACCTGCTCATCTTGAGTGTGACTACATTGAGTCTCCTGTTGGCTCCTGTCCTCTGGAGGTTGGCGCTGGCACGTTGCCTGCCACCGGCAAAGGCTGGCTTTGTCTAACGACTGGCACTCACTCGGAGGGGCACAGATTTCCTTTTTTGTCATTACAAAAGGCTTTGAATGTGGATATGATCACGCACAGAGCTTTTTAATCATCGCTGCACAAAGCTGAACAAAGGTTTTGCACAATTTTATGTGGCTCGAGTACCTCATTAACTGTTTTCCTTTTATAGAATTGTGAAATTGTGCTCATGGCAGCCCAAGTCGCCCTTGTTAGCCGATGCGTAATGTGTCGTCATTGCGTGAGATTGTAACGTCAAATGTATGCATTTGCAAGATTTTTTGGCCTCTGTGCTAGATACACTTCCTTCTACTCAATCCTTTCTTTATATTTTTTGTTTTGTTTCATTTTGTGTTGGGCGAGTTATTGTCTCATTCCAGACGTGTCGTTCTTTTTTTGGATACACCTGCAGTCTGACTAACATATCAGGTTTATGTGTTACTTCTTCTTTGGAGAGCACAATCACGTTGTTGTTCGCAATGTAAATACTGCAGTAATACGTTGAGTATTTTGCGACTTTTATTCCTTTATTTTAACTACTTTGTACTACTGTGGGCTTGTGTGAATGTAGCAGAGGGTTATTATTAATTACATATTACTCTTACTGTTGGATGTTTTAATTACCCCATACATGCGAAGCGATAAGTGGGGTTAAGCAATTGGTTCACTTTGTCCGTTTGTCAACAAACGTCAGTTTATGATCGAAAAACTACTTAATTTCACTTGGATGTTATATTTTGAACACGAATCGGGACATGAATCGGAAAACAAACCTGCCATTTACAGTGCTTTGGCATTGAATTAGTCCTGGCCGCACAAGCACAGAGAGGAGTGAGATAATTTATTTCCTCTGTCTACCTGCCCGGCAGTGAAACAAAATTGAAAATCATTCCAAACAGGAAACTTACTGTTTCAACGACATCCTAAAGGACACAAACAACAGGCATGAATAACTAATGTAACGTGTTAAATAAGGTGGTATATAAGATGCCGCATCAACGGCAGTAAACTTCTAAAATTTCTTGTTTTTTTCTACAACGGTTAAAATCTTTATTTTATTTCAAATGAATTACATACAGTACTTGAACACTAGAAACATAAATTGCCCTATTTGGCACTTTCAATAACCTTTCATTTAGCAGTACTTTGACAAAATATTACAGCATTTTACATCATCATGACCAATCAGATTTGCTGCTCACAGACCTCGCAGACCTCACAAATGTCCTTTTGTTTTTTTTCCAGGACTGTGTGGGAGAAATGTGTTCTATTGCCTCTCTAGTTTGGTATTGTTTTGATTATTTATTTGTCGTTATTGAGGGTTACTTGAATTGAAAGATGCTTCTGATTATTTGATAAACGAGTGAAAAAGAGGAGGGAAGTGGGTTTGCATTGTGCACAAGGGGAATAAATATTGTTTGATTAATTTACCATGTGACCATCATCGCTTTAAGTTCATCGCTTTAGGACCACGAGTGCAGTATACATCCTCATTTAGCATGATCCTTCTTAGAATTTAGGATCAACAAGAAATGATTTGCTTAAGACCGAGGTTATTGGATTTTGTTTTTATGGAAAGACAACTGTACTTGACCAGAACGATGCCATCTTGATGTTAACATCGGCCGTCGTTCTCTTTGCTCCTTTATATATTGCTCGTACTGCTCAGCCGTGATAGTGATGTGGCCTTAACTGTTTCAGATGCAAGCACAATGAGTGCTGTTGTGATTTAGCATTTCAATGGATACACCGGGTTATGTTGCCAATTTGTCCGATACGAAATAAACCCCTGGTTTACAAATAAATAAATATGTTTCCGAGCTTTTTTTTTTATACTCCCACCCACCTGCACGACCTCACTTTCATAACCGTAATGAAGGGAAGCGGTGAGTGTCGTTTAACCCGTAACCTCTTCTTTAAGAGGTTGAAACATGTATGACTGGATATTCAATCGTAATTTGAAAGAGGAGAAGTCTCGGACTTTATGCACAGGATTCATTGGATTTGCTCACTTGGAGGATTCATTTGTAAAAATGACAGTGCCAGGTGCTAATGCCCCTTTATCTCATGTAGTGCTCTTTATTTCATACTTGCAAGCCTGTGGGCCCCAGGCCCACTTTTTGTTGCATTGTTTGTAGCTCTCATTTTTTTATATTTTAAAATTCTATGACTGGAGAAACGCGTACAGTGAGACATCAAATTGATGTCACTTGCCAGGAGCTAATCAGCAGCATCTTTGCGACTTGTCGCCAAGCCACACAAAGCATCGTTCATGCATGCTTTCCCAGGGCATTTACTGACATGAATAATGAAAACGTTTTTGTCCAAGTCAAAAACCAATTTACACTGCACTGTCCAGGTCTTTGGTGATAAATATGCTACCGTTTTGAACTTAATGTGACCAGTGGTTTTGGAGGAGATGCAAAACTGTCACACATACATTGAATATTATTTTATAAGATTTGCTGCTTGGAAGGTAAACACAGATCCTCAAAATTTCAATGGATTGTTAGTCCACTCGCATAACGTTATGAAAAGCACGACTCGAAATATCAAACAGGCAGGACACCACCAGCTCATGTCATCCCCCATTCCTACCCATGATCTTTTCTACCCCGATTAACCCGACTTAAGCCAACTAACTTATAGGATTTGTTATTGTACCCTCTGTCATTTCACTCTTCTATGATCCTAGATTTTGGATAAAAAATTAAAATATGGCGTGTCATTTATCATGTGACGTAATTGGGCAGACTGTACGAAAGTAATGCTTGATTATGGTTTAAGATAGAAGGCCACTTGTATGCGCCACGTGCCTTTGAGGTGCTCATGGCCCACAATGGGACAATTCTAACGGATTTGTGATCTCTTAGCATGACTTTTCTCCGTGGAAACGCTGTGTCATAGTTCTCGCATGAGGGACCCGCCTGTTAAAGCGAACATTTTCCATGACACGTGGAGTCATCGATATAGCTCGGATGGGGTTTGAACCACTGATCTCCCAGACTCAGAGCAGACGCTCCAACTATTACAACACCGAGTCTAGTTTCCTTTTTTTCTCTTTTTTAATCGCCTTAATTCTTTTTTTAAGGAAATCAATCGCCCCAAACAAGGCATAACACCACTCTAGCTAGGTAAGGGCTAAGGGGCTAAGGGAAGGTTAGATAAAGATAAGGATAAAGCAAAACAAAATGAAAGAAAGAGAAAAATAAGTTCTTAGAAATCGTGTTAACCAAGTTTACTATTCAGGCCAAGAATATACATGTCTGTGTCTTTCACTGTTCCTATGGTTATAAGTCGACTGGTTATTTAATCACTTTTGAATGCATAGTTTAGTTCTGTTGTGTCAACATGTCTTGTTTATATTCATTATTAGCAAATACAATCCATCGCTCGCGTGACGGGAATATTAAGGAGGGGGAGAGGAGGGATAGAGAGGAGAGAGGGGAGGTAGAGAGAGGAGGGGAAGGGGAGAGGGAGGAGAGGGGAGGGGGAGAGGAGGGGGGAGAGGAGGGAGGAGGGGAGGGGGAGGAGGGGGAGGGAGGAGAGAGGGGGGGGGGGAGAGAGAGGAGGGGAGGAGAGGGGAGAGAGGAGGGGAGGGAGAGGGGGAGAGAGGAGGGGAGGAGGAGGGGGAGAGAGGAGGGGAGGGAGAGGGGAGAGAGGAGGGAGAGAGAGGGGGGAGAGGAGGGAGGGAGGGGGGAGAGAGAGGGGAGGAGAGGGGGAGAGAGGGGGGAGGAGAGGGGAGAGAGAGGAGGAGGGAGGGGAGGGGGAGAGAGAGGAGGGGAGGGGGGAGAGAGAGGAGGGGAGGGGGAGTGAGGAG
Organism: Eptatretus atami; assembly: GCA_035128595.1. Taxonomy (NCBI): domain Eukaryota; kingdom Metazoa; phylum Chordata; class Myxini; order Myxiniformes; family Myxinidae; genus Eptatretus; species Eptatretus atami. Next base: position 41,823,596 of record CM068957.1, read on the forward strand.
GGGAGCAAGGAAGGGGGAAGAGCGAGGAAGGTGACGGGGAGAGCGACGCCTCACCAAACATCGCTTATACACTCCAGGAAGGTGGTAGGAGTGAGACGATGGGGGAGAGAGGATAGGGAATGAGAAGGGGGTTTGGGAGGAGGTAAGCATGAGGGGAGGGGGTTCTGGACTTGCATTAGGATGGGGACTTGAGGGGAATAAAGGGAAGGGTTCTCGAAATTGCGTTTGGCAGTGGACTTGTGAGAAAGGTCGGGGGCGAGGGGGGGGGGTTGCAGTGCAGGATTGAATGAAATGGGTTACGTTAAAACAGCACTTTAATGCAGCATGCAGAGACTGCCCATAGATGTCCATGGGGGTGGAGAGCTGAGGGAGTTTGGGAGGAGGTAACTGTGAGGGGAGGGGGAGGGAAGACAGCATGAGGGGAAGGGAAAGGAGATAAAACGTGCCCAGACAGCAACATTTTCTTTTTAACTGCCAGGTTATACATAAAACCAGGCGGGAGCATTTAAAAACACACGCTATCTACCTGGCAAACACCAGCCTGCATGCTTGCATGCTCACACATGCAGCATCCTTTGCGCTCCTCCAGTCAGCTCACTCTGAATCTGATTCATACATGATACACTCTGGGGAAGCCGTTTTTAGATCCTCGTGGAGGATCTCTAAGTCTTACTCACGTTGTTGTTCTTCAT
>CM068957.1:41830161-41840526 GCA_035128595.1 Eptatretus atami
CCAAGCCCACCACCCTAACCATTAACAAACCAGGCACATTTTTACTAGTGTGATTGTGTGTAACATGATATTGAGCCCAAAATATAAAAACTGTTTTTCTTAGTTTTGTGCTTATTTGCAATGAATAAGCGCCACAATTCGAGAAGGCAATATTGAAATTGAAATAAACGTTTTGAAAATAAAAACATCATATGTCAACCCACTGTTAGTTTATCTCATTAAAGAGGAAGAGAGAGAGAGGAGAAAGAGAGATGAGAGAGAGAGAGAAGAGGAGAGAGAGAGAGAGGGAGAGAGAGAGACAGAAAGAAAAGAGATATATATATATTTCAGAGAGAGACACCACACACACACACGGAGAGACAAACAGCCGGCCAGACAACCGGGAAACATATGCCTTCGGCTGTAAGGGCATACAATTTGGGGTGTTACAATAAAATATTTCTTGGCTCATGAATGCTTAGTATATGCCTCCCCCATCATTCCTCCCCTCCCCCACAACCACCCCTCCATATTCCATGCACAATCAATAAAATATTTCTATCTTCATTCCATACATAACCCTAGTCCATGGCGTATCCTACTCCTAACCAGATGTCTGCATTTGTTCATAAGTTCAAACATTGTTTTTGATTTCCCTGCAACTCAATACTGCTCTCTTGGCGCATTTCCAGGAGTGATGTAATCACGGTCATTTAATATATCTCCATAAGGGTGTTGTTTTTGATGTTTAATATGATCGGTGAACTCTTAGCATTCCTTGGTCTGTTTGTTTGTTTATTTTTAATTGTTGAGTGCTGTTAAATGACAAAGGAATCTCCAGATGCCTTGTTGCCCTTGTCTCACCATGCCATGCATTGGCATAGAATGAACCCCGACTATGGGACTTTGCCTCTGGGCATGTGTATGCAAGACATGGAAATGAGTCTGATAATTCGCGCTTCATTGCCTACCGTCACCCAGGCCAGATCTGCAAGCACAGACAGGTATGTACTATTTGTGTGCACAATGACGCTGAATTTTACAATGATGTTGTGTCTCCGTTAAAGTTTAGCAAAGGCGTTTTCCTTTACATGTTATCACAGTTCCTGCGAGAGCTGCTGGCGGTGTGCTGGATCGGTGGTTCCATATTCTGTCACTGATTAGTCACATCATTAATTCTGCTTGATTTCCCGCCGTTTCATGTTGCAGTCTCTTCTGCGAAAACTCCTCATGCACAACGAAGCAAGAGCTTATCACGTCGTCGACCTCATCTCAATTATCTATTCCTTTTGCTCACAGTGCGTTTGATTCACCGTCAGCTTTGGTTCGGTGATCAAGGCACGATTTGTTGAGCAGGCTGTTCTCAACTGAGTGTTTTGAAAAAAACATTGATTTATATTTATGGAATTTATGTTTAAGGACATTCGTCTTCACTTTGAGATTTGCTTGTGGACCTTTCTTAGGTCACAGATGCATTGCACATATCTATGGAGCTCGGCTGTTTCTTGGCTGGAATGCTCGTCTCCCTCGCAGACTCTCATTCCTTATCGAAGGAGATAACCAGCTCCCTTGAGCCATCCCATGACTTCCTTGGCACACTCTTCTTTGCTTCGTATGGTACAGTTTTTTTTTTGGTAATATCGTACTGGATCTATGAGCTATGTAATGCTGTTATTATTTTGTTTGGTCGTTGAGCCCAGCCGATTTGCAATTTTCTAAAACTGCACTCCTTTTACATGTACGTGTCACATTATCTCCGGGGTTTAATTGATCGTCTCTACAAGGACCTGCAACGTGTTTCCCACTTTGTCCTCTTTACGAGTTTTCTATCCTACTCTTCCTCACTCTTTTTGTCGTCACTCTGAAAGTATCTCCTCACGCCTGCATATCCACCAATTACACCCAACACTCACATGCAAGGTGCTGTGTGGATCAAATGATTGTTGCTGACATGTTGTGCTGTTGTTGACTTGAAGAGGACCTTTGGGCCCAACACCTACGTTTCTCCTCTTAATATCTGCCCAATCCCATCTCTCCATGCTTGTTGTCGTGTGACCAGTTTTTTGTCGCTGTGTGGTACTCACCATGCTTACTTCCAAAGAACTGCCGGCGCATGCGTTGGCTTCTAGGGCATCAGAGCCTTGCTCAGTGGTCAGCGAGTTTCCTTTGTGGCTGGGCAGCCGTGCTCGACGACTGGCATCATTTCACGAGAGGTAAAGCAGGAGTTAGACGAGATTCAACTGCACATCCAAAGGGCATATTTTCTGCATAACTGCAACTCGACCAAATCATTCGATTTCTTGTTTTTATTTACCCAATGAAACAGTACTGCAAATGTAAATGCCAGCAATCGACAATTTTGAATCTACTGCTCTGCTGACCAGTGCCTTATTTGTAGCAGAAGGACATTGGCAGGCATTTTGTTTGGTTATGACAGTTTTCAGTGATCAACCATTGACGGCAAGGGCACGGCAACTTTCTTGGCTAGCATGGCATACCTGTGCTGTCGACATGCTGGTGCATATGAGGTCATGCCAAAAACGTAGGGTTGGGCCATAATCAGAATTGGCATGGCATAATATATTATAGTCTCAGAAATCTGTTGCCTCGTCTCCTTGCTTCATTTTTTGTTCTGCATTAAAGTCACCGATTGGACTCTGCCTTAGTTGAGCTACCTTTCCTCCAGAGTCTATGTATCACAGTGTGACCCACTCCTCATTTTTCATAAATGCCAAGGTGAGCCAATGAAACAAGCCAAGAAGTTCACAAGGTTTCGGAAAAGCGATGATATAGAAAAACCTATACGCCAAGAAACGCTATTGAAAACCAAGACGCCAAGGTGAACAACGAATGGCCAAGATCTTGTGAAAAAAAGCAGGAGTTGGTTTCCACTGATGATCACGCCCTGTCCATCGCACGGAGGCCATGCCCTCTCTCTTGCTCTCTCTCTCTGCATGTTTAAGGCTGCAAAGCAGCCTTGTGGGCAATTAATACGACGTGTGTTTTCCATTGGACTTGTACTTACATGTTGGGCAATCAAACATCCTTAACATTACAATTACCTTAGTTATAGTTCGGACAGGAATTTGTAAAGTGTTTGAGACGTAGCCGTCGATAACTCCAGTGGCTGTCATGAGAACACCGTGGGATCTTTTAAACTTCCGCCCAACTGATGCCGGTAAGACGGGACACATAGTTTCATGATCCATCCAGGTACGGCGTACTTTGGAATGCACCACCCATGTATGCAAAGCACAAATACAACAGTTTATAGTCGGGTTGGGAATCAAATCCAGACTGACAGCTCAAATATAAAGTTGCGCTACTCTGTACCATCCTGTCGACTCTGCGAGCCACCCAAACAATCATTAATAATTATTGTCATCTGGTCACCATTTCCTCGGGTGCAGGGTATCAGGGAATCCAGACAAAGCCATGCATTACGCATTCCACATCTGAATATCGTGATTCGTTAGAGGTTCCCCTTCATCGTTTTTTCTTTTTTAGGTTTACCTGCTCATCTTGAGTGTGGACTACATTGAGTCTCCTGTTGGCTCCTGTCTCTGGGAGGTTGGCGCTGGCACGCTTGCTGCCACCGGCAAAGGCTGGCTTTCGTCTACGACTCGGCACTCACTCGGGAGGGGCACAGATTCCTTTTTTGTCATTAACAAAAGGCTTTGAATGTGGATATGATCACGCACAAGCTTTTTAATCATCGCTGCACAAGCTGAACAAAGTTTTGCATCAATTTTTATGTTGGCTCGAGTACCTCATTTAACTGTTTCCTTTTTATGAATGTGAAATTGTGCTCATGGCAGCCCAAGTCGCCCCTGTTAGCCGATGCGTAATGTGTCGTCAATTGCCGTAGAATTGTAACCGTCAAATGTATGCATTTGCAAGATTTTTTGGCTCTGTGCTAGATAAACACTTCCTCTCTACTCAATCCTTCTTTTATATTTTTTTGTTTGTTTATTTGTGTTGGGCGAGTTATTGTCTCATTCGCAGACGATGTCGTTCTTTTTTTGGATACACCTGCATGTCCCTGACTAACATATCAGGGTTTATGTGTTACTTCTTCTTGGACAGAGCACATCACGTTGTTGTTCGCAATGTTAAATACTGCAGTAATACGTTGAGTATTTTGCGACTTTTATCCTTTATTTTAACTCTATTTGTACTACTGTGGGCTTTGTACTGTGAATGTTAGCAGGGGTTATTTATTAATTACATTATTACTCTTACTGTTTGGATGTTTTAATTAACCCATACATGCGAAGCGAATAAGTGGGGTTAAGCAATTGGTTAACTTTGTCCGTTTGTTGTCAACAAACGTCAGTTTATTAGATCGAAAAACTACTTATATTTCACTTGGAATTGTTATATTTTGAACACGGAATCGGGACATGAATCGGAACAAACTGCCATTTACAAGTGCTCTTTGGCATTGAAATTAGGTCTCTGGCCGCACAAGCACAGAGAGGGAGTGAGTTAATTTATTATTCCGTCTGTCTACCTGCCGGCTGTGAACACAAAATTGAAAATCATTCAAACAGGAAACTTACTGTTTCAACGACATCCTAAAGGAACAAAAAACAGGGCCTATGAAATAACTAATGTAAACGTGTTAAATAAGGTGGTATATAGAGATGCCGCATCAACGGCAGTAAACTTTCTAAAATTCTTGTTTTTTTCCTAACAACGGTTAAAATCTTTTATTTTATTTCAAATGAATTACATACAGTACTTGAACACTAGAAACATAAATTGCCCTATTTGGCCACTTTCAATAACCTTTCAATTTAGCAGTACTTTGACAAAATATTACAGCATTTTACATTCATCATGACCAATCAGATTTTGCTGCTCACAGACCTCGCAGACCTCACAAATGTCCTTTTGTTTTTTTTTCCAGGACTGTTGGTGGGAGAAATGTGTTCTATTGCCTCTCTAGTTTGGTATTGTTTTGATTATTTATTGTCGTTATGAGGGGTTACTTGAAATGAAAGATGCTTCTGATTATTTGATAAACGAGTGAAAAAGAGGAGGGAAGTGGGTTTGCATTGTGCACAAGGGGAATAAATATTGTTTGATTAATTTACCACTGTGACCATCATCGCTTTAAGTTCATCGCTTTAGACCACGAGTGCAGTATACATCCTCATTTAGCATGATCCTTCTTAGAATTTAGGATCAACAAAGAAATGATTTGCTTAAGACCGAGGTTATTGGATTTTGTTTTTATGGAAAGACAACTGTACTTGACCAGAACGAATGCCATCTTGATGTTAACATCGGCCGTCGTTCTCTTTGCTCCTTTATATATTGCTCGTACTGCTCAGCCGTGATGTGATGTGGCCTTAACTTTTCAGATGTCAAGCACAATGAGTGCTGTTGTGATTTAGCATTTCAATGGATACACCAGGTTATGTTGCCAATTTGTCCGATACGAAATTAACCCCTGGTTTACAATAAAATAAATATGTTTCCGAGCTTTTTTTTTATTTACTCCCACCCACCTGCACGACCTCACTTTCATAACCGTAATGAAGGGAACGGTGAGTGTCGTTTTAACCCGTAACCTCTTCTTTAAGAGTGTGAAACATGTATGACTGGATATTTCAATCGTAATTTGAAAGAGGAGAAGTCTCGGACTTTATGCACAGGATTCATTGGATTTGCTCACTTGGAGGGATTCATTTGTAAAAATGACAGTGCCAGGTGCTTAATGCCCCTTTATCTCATGTAGTGCTCTTTAATTTCATACTTGCAAGCCTGTGGGCCCCAGGCCCACTTTTTTTGTTGCATTGTTTGTAGCTCTCATTTTTTTATATTTTTAAATTCTATGACTGGAGAAACGCGTACAGTGAGACATCAAATTGATGTCACTTGCCAGGAGCTAATCAGAGCATCTTTGCGACTTGTCGCCAAGCCACACAAAGCATCGTTCATGCATGCTTTCCCAGGGCATTTACTGACATGAATAATGAAAACGTTTTGGTCCAAGTCAAAAACCAAATTTACACTGCCACTGTCCAGGTCTTTGTGATAAATATTGCTACCGTTTTTGAACTTAAATGTGACCATGGTTTTGGAGGAGGATGCAAAACTGTCACACATACATTGAATTATTATTTTATAAGATTTGCTGCTTGGAAGGTAAACAAGATCCTCAAATTTCAATGGATTGTAGTCCACTCGCATAACGTTATGAAAAGCACGACTCGAAATATTCAAACAGGCAGGACACCACCAGCTCATGTCATCCCCCATTCCTCCCATGATCTTTTTACCCCGATTAAACCCGACTTAAGCCAACTAAACTTATAGGATTTGTTATTGTACCCTCTGTCATTTCACTCTTTCTATGTCTAGATTTTGGATAAAAAATTAAAATATGGCGTGTCATTTATCAGTGTGACGTAATTGGGCAGACTGTACGAAAGTAATGCTTGATTATGGTTTAAGATAGAAGGCCACTTGTATGCGCCACGTGCCTTTGAGGTGCTCAGGCCCACAATGGACAATTCTAACGGATTTGTGATCTCTTAGCATGACTTCTCCGTGAAACGCGTGCATAGTTCTCGCATGAGGACCCGCTGTTAAAGCGAACATTTTCATGACACGTGAGTCATCGATATAGCTGGATGGGGTTTGAACCACTGATCTCCCAGACTCAGAGCAGACGCTCAACTATTACAACACCGAGTCTAGTTCCTTTTTTTCTCTTTTTATCGCCTAATTCTTTTTTAAGAAATCAATCGCCCCAACAAGCTAACACCACTCTAGCTAGGTAAGGGCTAAGGCTAAGGAAGGTTAGATTAAAGATAAGGATAAAGCAAAACAAAATGAAAGAAAGAGAAAAATAAGTTTCTTAGAAATCGTGTTAACCAAGTTTACTATTCAAGCCAAAGAATATACATGTCTGTGTCTTTTCACTGTTCCTATGGTTATAAGTCGACTGGTTATTTAATCATTTTGAATGCATAGTTTAGTTCTGTTGTGTCAACATGTCTTTTATATTCATTATTAGGCAAATACAATCCATCGCTTTCGCTGACGGGAATATTAAGGAGGGGGAGAGGAGGGATAGAGAGGAGAGAGGGAGGAGAGAGAGGAGGGGAAGGGAGAGGAAGAGGGGAGGGGAGAGGAGGAGAGGGGAGGGAGGAGAGGGGAGGGGGAGAGGGGGAGAGGGAGGAGAGAGGAGGGGAGGGGAGAGAGAGGAGGGAGGGAGAGGGGCGAGAGGGAGGGAGGGAGAGGGGAGAGAGGAGGGAGGGAGAGGGGGAGAGGAGGGAGGAGAGGGGGAGAGAGGAGGGAGGGAGAGGGGGAGAGAGGAGGGGAGGGGGGGGGAAGAGGAGGGAGGAGAGGGGGAGAGAGAGGGAGGAGGGGGGAGAGAGAGGAGAGGGAGTGGAGGGGGAGGAGGAGGAAGGGGAGGGGGGGAGAGAGAGGAGGGGAGGGGAGTGAGGAGGGGAGCAAGGAAGGGAGAGCGAGGAAGGGTGACGGGGGAGAGCGACGCCTCACCAAACATCGTTATACACTCCAGGAGTGGTAGGAGTGATGAGATGGGGGAGAGAGGATAGGGAAATGAGAAGGGGGTTTGGGAGGAGGTAAGCAATGAGGGGAGGGGGTTCTGGACTTGCATTAGGATGGGGACTGAGGGGGAATAAAGGAAGGGTCTCGAATTGCGTTTGGCAGTGGACTTGTGGAGAAAGGTCGAGGGGCGAGGGGGGGGGGTTGCAGTGCAGGATTGAATGAAATGGGTTACGTAAAACAGCACTTTAATGCAGCATGCAGAGGACTGCCCAAGTTGTCCACGGGGTGGAGAGCTGAGGGAGTTTGGAGGAGGTAACTGTGGGGGAGGGGAGGGAAGACAGCATGAGGGGAAGGGAAAGGAGATAAAACGTGCCAGACAGCAACATTTTCTTTTTAACTGCCAGGTTATACATAAAACCAGGCGGGAGCATTTAAAAACACACGCTATCTACCTGGACAAACACCAGCTGCATGCTTGCATGCTCACACATGCAGCATCCTTTGCGCTCCTCCAGTCAGCTCACTCTGAATCTGATTCATACATGATACACTCTGGGGAAGCCGTTTTTAGATCCTCGTGGAGGATCTCTAAAGTCTTACTCACGTTGTTGTTCTTCATCTATTCTTCTTGTGGACTTTTTGTTTCTACCAGCCTACAGTTTTCATCGAAACTTCCTGAAACTTGGCAGATATATGTGAAAATACCCTGTGCAGACAGTAACCATCTTCCGATTTTGAAAATTCCTGCGAGAAAAAAAAGTTATGATGTCAAAATATGTCATTATCTCAATTTACATTATTTACATTATCTCAATTATCTCAATTTTAAATTATCTCAATTTACAAAAATCTCAATTTACAATAAATATCTCAAGGCTAATGGAAATCGCCTAAAAAATTATTCTCCGAAACTAGGGCAAGCTTTTTGAATTCTGTTTGCGGGAATCAAACAGGGCATTAGCAGAGATGAATTACCACACATATGATACATCACTATGACATCATATATTTTTATGACGTCATTCCTATTTTTTGACATTTTTTGTTTCACAACCCAGAGTTTTCATCGGATCTTCGTGAAACTTGCCATGTATATGCAGAAAGCCCACACGCAGGCAGTAACCATCTCCGATTTTGGAAAATTCTTCCTAGAAAAAAGTTGACGTCATAATATCGCCCGCTATGGAAATGGCCAATACCATTATTTCCGAAACTAGGCAAGCTGTTGAATTTGTTTGCGGGAATTAAGCGGGCATTAGCACAGATAATTTATCACAAACCTGATACATCACAATGACGTCATATTTCGTTTTTATGTCATCATTAAGAGGATAGGATTTAGCTCTTGAGCTTGTTAATTCAAAAGGAAACCATCAATCCTTAACAATCTCTTTATCAGAGGAGGAGGTGAGGGGGATGGGTGAGAGAGAGGGAGAGAGAGTGAGGAATGGGAGAGGAAGGGGGAGAGGAGAGGGGTGGAGAAGAGAGGGAGAAGGGTGGGAGAGAAAAGAGAGGGGAGAGGGGTGAGAGAAAGGGAGAGGGAGGGGAGGAGGAGGAGAGGGGAGGGAGAGAGGAGAGTGTGGGAGAGAGAGAGAGAGGAAGAGGGGTGAAAGAGAGGAAGGGGGAAAGGGGAGAGTGAGGAGGGGAGAGAGGGGGATTCCAGCAGATGCGATGTCCAGTTTAAAGTCCATCTGAGATACGGCACACACATTGATGAAAAACCCCTACCTATGAAACTCTGGATGACAGTTGAGACTGGATTTGGATTCAAACCCAGGCTAGACAGCTTTCAGCAAGTATACATACCTCTCAACTATCTTGCCGTGATGTGGCGATTCATTGCTTTGTAACAACTAGTAGATTACCTGGTCCCATGGACGGGTGACAGAGATGGTTGTGGTCACGTGATTTTGTTGTCCTTTGCGGTTCGGAGATCTGCAGTCGTGATTTTCGTTCCTTTTTTGCGTGCCATTTTTTCCGAATGAGGTGTTGATTCCTGATGTGCTTTTATCGGATTATAATTGAAGATAGTCACGCGAGACACTGAATATGTTGTCCGAATATGGGACATCAAAAAAGCAGCATTTTTTTGAAAATGTAGTACAGCAACAGGCGATAATGAGCGAGTACGTACATTTTCACTCGTGAGCTAAAAGTTATAGCGATCCAGTCATCGTATGCTACGTGCATATAGCTGAGTTTTGTGGACTGTTGATGCTTCGTCTAGGAGGAGATAACAAACACTAAGCTCCATTATAGTAAAACCTGCCATCACTGGTCTGTTCCATGGTAGGCACGTGATAGTACTGGACCAATCATGTTCGGTGATGTATCCTCGGGCTGCATAGCTAATACTCGGCGTCCTCGGTTTCCACTTTTTAAACCCCCCCCCCCCCCCCTCCATAATCTTTGCTCATTCGCTCGTGATAGCGAGCTCGAAAGTATAGCGAGCTGAATTTCATGCACCATTGACACTTCATCTAGGAGGAGAAAACAAACACTTAGCTCCATTTTAGTATAGATGGAAAACATTTTTAACTCATTGTAATCATTGAATTTATTTTGCTTTCTTAACTCCGGAGGTGTCCCCACACCCCATTTGGCCCTGAACTTTGTTCAAGTCGATCAATATACTCAGTGACAGTGCAAATACTTTTGTCATGTATGGCCACGGCTTGGAAACGAACAACCAAGCTCGGCAAATGGCTTAAGCAATCAAGCAAGCACTACAACAAAATGGTTGATAAGGAACGGCTAGCTTGGCAAGCGATTAGCAATCGCTGAACGGTCATATAAACACCATGCACCCGGAGGCGCCCAGAATGTCAAGCAATGTCCGAACTGGACAAATGAGCA
>CM068957.1:41845157-41855592 GCA_035128595.1 Eptatretus atami
GAGGTTTGGGTTGGAGGATCGCTTGAGGACAGGATCTCTGTGCTGGGCGGCGCTATGAGAGGGTGTAGGGCAGCCTGGAATCATGGCGAAACCCAATCCTTATCCCTGGTGTCGTTAGAGGCGACCAGGGTTGCGTCAGGAAGGGCATCCGGCGTTAAAACCTGTGCCAAGGATCATAACGGATGATCCGCTGTGGCGACCCCTAACGGGAGCAGCCGAAAGACGAACAACAACATTCACCGAATGACACCTCAGCTGTACCTGGGACCTTGCTCATGTTATGTGCAGGTGGTGCTTGGAAGAGAATGTGTTCTGCGTGATTTCATCTTAAAAGCCACGGAAGTAGGGGGGGGGGTGAACCTGCATAGCTTTCCCACCTTCGCAAAAGTTCTCCAGGTAAGCTAGCCAATCAGGAGGCAATGAGTTTTTAACCTCTGAGCATCCTAAAAGAGACTGGTTGTCTGCAGGTCTATCTTTGTTCCTCTGGTGAGAGAACTCCAGTCTTCCCATTCTTGAGGAGATCTCCAACTGTGGGTATACACTCAGCCAAGAGCTTACCCCTTGTAGTGAGGGAAGCTAGGGTATGTCGGGGTATGTAAAAGTGGGTTCAAGAAAAGCAGTTCTTCCAATAATTTTTTCCCTGGATGAGGACCCTTTGCTCTGGTCATATCAATTGCACACCAGGCCTTCATCATTTCCTTATGGAAAGAAGGCAATGGGTCACTGGTGAGGTTTTGGGAGGTGATACTGAATATTTGCCTCTTCTACCCTAGACCGAGCACTTCACTGAAAAAGTATGATACCAGCATGTACCATTGTGGTGTTGGGTTAGCATAAAGGTATCGCTGAATGGTCTGTAGCCTAACGGTATACCAGTGGCTGTGAAAGCAGGGAAAACCCTGTCCACCTTCAGCCAGAGGTATACTCAGGGCTCCTAGTGATACCCAATGCTTTCCATTCCAAAAGCAGTCCAGCAACTTCCTTTGCATCTTAACCAGAAACTCATCTGGAATAGTTATGCTTGAACAACAGCTTTGGAAGAACAAAATGTTTCAGAAAAAGAACTCTCCCGTGCAGACACAGGATCTTTAATAGTTCCCTCCAGTCTCTCAGCTTCAGCTGTATTTTTTCCTCGAAAGTGCTCCAGTTGTGAATTGATAAGCATTTACGAGAGATGGACAAATAGACCCTAAATATTTCAGTTCATTGTGACTCCATGTCAATTGTTGAAACAACGCAGGGAGCTGTTCAACCTGCATGGGTCCAACCAGGAATCCAGCGCTCTTGCGCCAATTTACGAGGTATTTTAGCAGATGATGCTGTGGATTTGGTGACAGTCAGAAACTGTTTGCATGTCTCTTGCACTTCCCGCAAACTTGCACGAAGGATAACAAGGTTTCAAAGCGGTAGTCATGGTTCACTCGGTCAAATGCTTTCTACTGATTCAGTGAGAGGAAGCCAATTTGAGTTTTAGTCGTATCATCCGCATCGTGTATCAAGTCCCTGACCAGAGATATATTGTCATATGTTGTTCTGCCGGGGACGGCATATGACTGGTCAGAGAACACTAATTTTGGCAACACAGGTCCCAGATGATTTGACAACATTTTTGCCATTATTTTGTAGTCCACGCATGGCAGAGACACTGGGCGGTAATTTTTCACATCTCTCAAATCTCCCTTCTTAGGAATCAGAGCCAAGTACGGAGCCATCTTCTTCCAGAACACTGCAAGTAGTTTTAGATTGACTTTTGTGCTTTTCCAAAGCCTTATGATAGCTCAGGGAATAGTCCTCTTTGAAAAGTAACTGCAACCATCAGCGCACATACGGTCCCTGGGCCTTCACACTGCCGCACACTTTCAGGGTGTTCTTTTCTTCGTAAGAATGTAATTCAGTAGGAGTGAGTGTTGTCAGGTGATGCTCAAGGTGCAACAGCTCCTCTTCTAGCCTCTTGATCTCTATCCCTAGTGTGTTACTCGTTCCATACGAGTACTCCTGGCACAACAATTTCAACCGTACCTTCCCCACATCCGACCAGAGTCCAAGCGAGCAGAAATCTCCTTTTCTGTCTCTCCAAGCTTTCCAAAAGTTGCGAAACACTGAAAGAAAAGCTTCATCCTGAATTAAGGTCTTGCTGAAGTGCCAGAGACCAGCACCGTGTCTTGTCTCAGCCAGAGAAAGCTTTATCCGGGCCAGATTATGATCTCTAAAATGTGAAAATTTTATACCGCAATCACTGACATTCCTGCACCAACGGTGAGACAGATAGATTCTGTCCAGTCGACATTGCGAGATATGGCCACTCCTGATAGTGGTGTATGTAAAAGTAGTGTCAGTGGAGTGCTGTATGTGCCAAATGTCTCTTAGGTTGAATTGCGTTATCATTTAGCGGCTGTTGACCCACTCGATTGAGGGAGGGATTGAGAGTGCAGTTGAAGTCCCTTCCAATAATTACATATTCTTCGTCAGGCAAGGTGAGCATATACCTCTCCGCATGTGGTCAAAGAAACGCCCTCTCCCAACTCCCACACATGGTGCATAGACATTCATGAGGTTGATAATGTTGTGTTCAGGCCGATTAACACCAGCCTGGACGGATAGCTGAACGGTTTTAATTTGGAGGCGAACAGCTGAGATTCTTGACGATTATGGCGTGTGTGGGAAGAAAGCAGCTCAGCGCTTTACCGGAATGGACGCACACGGGTTTATCCTCGAACCCACAATGAACAAAAAAACACAAGAAAATTCAACAATACTAATTTAATAAACATAAATCAAGAGTGATAATGAGAATAAATCAAAGTGTAAGGTAATGAAAAGTGAGGTAAACTAAATTCTAATTTGAGACACCTCCACTCAGTAACAAAAACAGACAAGGGGAAAGATACAAATAAAAGAAAATCCCTCCTTTATGCCAGCACTCAGCTTTGTGTCCAGAGATGTCCTTTTGGAGCCTGGTGTCGTCGAACCGCGTAGCCACCGTGCGGTACCAAATAGGTACAGTCCTGCATTGGAGGAATCAGAAGGAACCCAAATTAGCAAAAATTAAAGACGGTCATCAGGAGGAACCTGGATAGGATCTGCATTTCAGCTGCTACTCCTCTACCCTCAAACCCATCCAGGCACAGCTAAGTAAGCCTCATTTAAAAAAAAAAACCCCAAAAACCCATATCCATCCATCCATTGGGCATATGCCATCATCATTGGACCATATACTCTGTGCAGAGCGTTTGTGCTGCCGAAGCATCGCATGGACTATTGAGCACAATCCTGGACAGGTCGCCACTCCGACACAGGATACCACCAAGTTGGTACTCATTCGCCGACCTCGGAAGGATGACAGGCTGAGTGCGTAGCCTGGGTTGGCCAGTGGTTAGGGTGGCGACTTGGGATCTAGGTCCTGAGTTCAAGCCCCACGGCCCTGAATTAATGCACCGGGGGGGGGTTGACTCAGCCTGTCATCCTTCCGAGGTCGCGAAATGAGTACCAGTTCCAGTGTGTGTACTGGTAGAGGGGCACTGCATCAGCGACACAGCGCGTTCTTCAAGAAATGATAGCTACCCGGCAGCTAAGCTGCCATACGACCACCACCACCACCACAACGAAATTGTGAATAAAAATAAGCTGTTTTCATTGCCTTTCTTATACATTGATTTTATTGCCTTGTTTCCATAATGTAAAATAGTCCGAGTTGGTTAAAAGATATACCAGTATGTCTATTGGATCAACTATATCGAAGAAGGATTTCATAAAAAGTGGCAAAACTATAACTGTATGAGAAATATCTGATTCAATTAATAACAGTATTAAATAAATCATAAAAATAATCAAAATTCATTGCAAACCTCTTAAAGGCGGTCACGTGGTCAAGTGGTTTTCTAATCCCTATTTTTCATATCAATTAAATTCTACTATTTAAATAAACACATAAATAAATTGGAGGGGGATCTGAAATGTAGGGGTAGGATGAAATCGATTTCAGATTACGGGGAGGAACTTGAAAGGGGGGGGGGTAACTTGAAATCTTTACACCGGCACTCCTGGTACAATCGGCCCATGATCGAAGTTCAGTCACCCCACACCACAATCCTGCGCTCCGCACTGACCGTCTAAGACGAGCCATTTGTTGACATTTTCTCTCCATTTATCCCATTTTACAGACGTAAAACGTTTGACTTCTTCGTTCGCTACATTGTCCTGCTGAATAATACACGGGGGAGCGTCCTCATTGGCCATATTCATCCAAAATTGCCGATAAATCGCCGATCAGCTGCCGGTGATTTCCTCCCTGCAGGAAGCTGCCATATTGGACAACTTAGCCTGGTCAGTGACAGTCTGACGTAATTGCAACGATGTCAGCGATCTTTGGCTGTCGAGGCGTCACGTGGCCACACGTGATCCGTGTGGAGAAAATTCAAATGAGAGAGCGCGGGGAATGCATCGATTTTCAAGATGAAAATACACAATAACTGCAGCTATTTGAGTGGAGAACTTTTGGATACGTATGTATTTGGATATATACTATTATTATCAAGTTTTTGTCGACCCCCCCCCCCCCCCGATGAGTGGAACGAAACTTGATTTTCAGGCACTTTCTGAGCCATGGCTGATGGCCTATAACCATGAAGCCAACATTTAAGCACAACCCATATCAACAATAATAAATAATTCTGGCTACCATACCATGCGTCCGATCAAGTTGAAATTTAAAACCTGTATTCCCCATCACGACTCGATCATAATTATGAAGTTTCACATCGATTGATTAAGTGGTTCCAGAAAAAAAACATTATTTAATATTTTTCTTCAATCCAATATGTCTGCCAAACCATGTGACCTATCAATTATTCCTGAACAAACTTGTACATCCATGCTTGGGGAACATTTGTATGAAGTTTCCCCCTCGATTTGTGCAGCCGTTCTGGAGAAGAAGATTTTTTAAATAAGTTTTTGGGTAAATTCAATATGGCTGCCAAACCATGTGACCTTTGACGTCATAATTATCATTACAACATTCTACATGAGTGGTCGTGCCAATGATGAAAATTTTGTCTCAATCCGACAAGCGGTTGCGGTAAAAAACATGAAAGTTCTGTACGGACAAACAAACAAACAAGCAGTCATAGACTGCTGGGTACTTACGAAATCGTCAACTTGACCTCTGACCTTGTCTAATAAAACCTGTCTCTCGAGAAGGTAGCGACGCAAACCAGAAGTTTCTACGATGATTCTGTTACCAAACCATCAAAAATCGAATGTTTGACCTCACTGTGACCTTGACCTTGACCGATTTTGACCAAAATCTAATCAGCGCTAGCCATCACCCTCCTGAATCACGTGTGTTATTGGCATTGGTAGCTTCTTCTTCCGTTCTCGAGTTATCATGCCTACAAACAACAAACAGCCACACAAACAGATGACGGAAGTCATCAATATACTTACGAAATCTTTAGATTTCGTAAGTAACAAACAGACTGACAGACAGACAAACGGATCCAAATGCAATACCCTCTCGGAATCCATCGGCGAGGGTAATAATCACTCAATGAGTGGCAAATTTGATTGAATGTGATGACGTAAAATGTTGTGATATGTCGATGTACTGAAAGTGGCAAAAAGGTGATTTGTGTTCTACTATGTTCAAGTGTATAATTCAATTTAAATAAAATAAATATTTCAAAGGTTGTGGGGGAAAAAAAATTCCGATGTATATTCCGCAATGATGCGGCGTCTTTTACACCTCCTTATTTAACACTAACATTAGTTATTCGTTGCTGTTGTTTGTGTCCCTCATGAAGTCTCTAAACTCGATATGTTTCCTGTTTGGAATGAACGAATGAATGAATGAATGACCACCGGACAGGTCGACAGAGGGAAAAAAATATATATATATCATTCCTCTGGTCTAACTCAGAGCCAAAGTAATGCAAACAGGTTTGTTTTCTGATTCGTGTTCAAAATATAACATTCAGTTGAAATTGAGTTGTTCTTCGATCATAAACTGATATTTGTAGACATGCAGACATGCAGACAGACATAGAGAAGTGAACCAATTGCTTCATCCTCACTTTTTGCTTTGAATGCTCAGGGTAATTATTCCCACCCCATACTGGCAAAGCTCAAATACCCAACTCTTGGTGACCCCTTATGCACATTCATTCACATTGATTTCCTGAGCCACTGGGGGGCTTCTACATACTGCGTATGCAAATGTCTGAATTTCTTTACTTGCTTTCCTGCGTTTACTTGTTCTTTACATGCCCCTTCCCTTGATTCTTCATACAACCCCCTTATTGTGTGCCCCCCATATGTAGATGCCTACTAGATGGTTTCCAATTCCAATTGTTAACAGGAGGGGGAGTCATCTTACACTGAAAACTCATTCATTGCTCTGTTTCCACTTTATAACGTTCGATTCAATAAAGCAGGTACGAGGACAAATGAGTTTGGAGACATCAGTGCACTGTCACATGAACTTACAAGGATATTAATGAGGAAGCAATAGACGTTGTACCGATGTTTTCTTTCTGGATACAAAGTCGAGGCTCGTGGAAGAGTGAGGTGAGAGGGTGGAAGGCAATGCACAGGTACTGGGACAACATGTGGACACGAAAAGGTGGGGGTGAACGTACCAGGAGGAGAGAAAAGAGGGAAGGAAACAGCATTGAGAGCAACCTGCAAGTACATGGGGAGAGGTCGAGGATGGTTAACAAGACAGGTGCAGCGGGAGTTTGTTTTTTTTCAGCAGAATTGATCGTGTTAGGACCAGGGGCCAAAGCTTTAATATGAGGGTATAAAAGATGAGAGGACCGTTTTAAAGCAGGGGTCTTTCATTCAGAGAGTGGTTAATGCATAGTATGGTCTCCCTGGAAGGGTAGTGGCAATTGAGGGGGTTGGGTAGGTTTAAATTTGAATTTGATAGGTACCTGGGTGCATTGGAGTTAGAGGGGTATGGGGATATTGATTGGCAGGACTAGTTGGTAGCTTGTGTGCGGATTGGTCATGGATATACTGGGGTTGGTGCAGCACAGACATGATGTGCCGAATGTCCTCCCCTCCTCTTGCACCACAATTCCTTGCGTCTGTGTATCCTTGTGTGTTAACGAGGTCGTAAATATCACAGGCAAGGGCGCAGAATGACCTTATACGGAGGTACACTGTGACAGCTTGAAGCCTCGGAGACGACAGGGAACAGAAGTGTTAAAATGTGCAGTAAGCCTGGATTTGGGGAGTTTCACAAGGAAGGAGTTGCTGGAAGAACACCTACGATATGGTGGGACAGGTGGACGAAAGGGGAGAGCACGACCGGAGGTGTCTGCAGAAACAAGATTCCGATTTAATGTCTGCAACCGTTAGATGTAGTTGATGGCTTGATGCTACATTAAATAAATAAACCAAACGACTTCCAAACGGCATCCCATCACGGCCTCGTAACTTGGCAGGCGTGAACCTTCGAGGAATGTGTCAAGCCCTGACATAAAAAAAATCAGGTCCTGGCTGTTCCAGGGGATTAGGAAGAAATGGCATGCGGCATCACGGTGTGCGGTTTGGCTCAGAGGTCCTTAAAC
This sequence comes from Eptatretus atami, assembly GCA_035128595.1. NCBI lineage: Eukaryota > Metazoa > Chordata > Myxini > Myxiniformes > Myxinidae > Eptatretus > Eptatretus atami. The sequence goes on from CM068957.1 coordinate 41,852,726, forward strand.
GGATCTCAAGGGCAGGGCCTTGGCCTCTGAGACGCCAGCTTTTACAGTCCGACGGTGGTAATTTGTACACCACCTAATCCTCACGATGTTGCTCAGGTGTTTGGCCTCAATCTTTAGTGGAGGAATATCGTCGAGCTCTCACCTGGAGTCGCAAGCAAGGTGTACTGGATCTTGAGCGAAGTTTCCATCTCGATAATTACAGTGCCATGTGTAATTGCAGTCCAGATAATTACACAACCAGGTAATTACAGTACCAGTTAATCAGAGTGAACGTAGTATTATTTAAACGCTGTATGTATCCCTTGACTGAGGTTATTATCCCATGCACACGAAACCAAAAGTGGGGTGAAACAATTGGTTCACTTTGTCTGACTGTGTGGTCGAGGAACAACTTGATTTCAACTGAATGTTACACAGTATTTTGAACATGAATTTAGCAGGATTTGACTGAATTCGTTCCGATCGAGCACACTGAACGGACCAGGATGCAAAACACGCATGGATGGAGAAAGAATCTCCAAGGAGGACAATTGGAAAGAGGAGGAATTGGGGTGGGGGGGGTTAAAGAGAGTAGAAAAGATAATGGTTTTGGATAGGGGACGATCTGAGATGGTGGTGAACAGCTGTCTTTAAGATGTGAAGGGACAAATGAGAATGAAGAGAATATGGAAGTTTGGTTCCGCAGGTGGGAAAAAAAAGTGGAACGAACGAGTGAAGGTTGAGCAGTGATCCTGGATTTAGGTAGTTTCACCAGAAGGGGGTTGATGGTGGACCATGTGAGCCCTCCGGAAATAGCAGAGGATGCAAGACCAGAAAGGAGGCGGTTGAAAACAGAGAGACCACCGACCTGTCTGTGAAGTGACTCAGCTTTATTGTGGGAGATTCCAATAATCTTTGAAAGCCTTGGTTTCCACGGTGACAAGCTGAGCAACATGGCTTTGTAGGTGGATAGGAGTTCAGGTGTACCAAGGAAGTACTTCGTACGATGGATGATGCCCAGTCAACGCCTGGCTTTGGAGACCAATGTTGAAATGTGGTTTACCCAAGAAAGATCATGGCTGATAGTGAGACCCAGGAGTTTGAGTGACTGAACTTCCTTGAGGATTGTTAAGAAAGTAGTTGGGATGGGGGTGGTGCGTTGCCAGAGGGTCCTTTCAGAGAGAGAGAGAGAGAGAGAGAGAGAGATTTGGAGAGAGAGATTTGGAGAGAGAGATTTGGAGAGAGAGATTTGGAGAGAGAGATTTGTCAGGGTTGAAATACGTTTTCCAAGTGTTTGACCAGCTTGTAATTTTTTTTTTCAAGGTCTGAAGAGAGGGAAGAGGTTGTAGCCTGTCTGTCTGAAGGATCGGGGATGTCACAGCAAAGGGTGGAGTCATCAGCAAATAGATAAAGAAGATTTTCCCGAGAATCAGAGATGTCGTTTATGAAGATCAGGAATTGGACTGGGCCAGAACACTGCCTTGGGACAGTTCAGGCTTGACAGGAAGAGGGGATGAAAGGATTCTGTTGAGAGCCACATGTTGAATATGAGAGTAGAAGTCTGTAAGCCATGTGTGGAGTTGGCCTTGGATTCCAAAGGCAGAGAGTTTGGAGCGAAGGCAGGATGATGCCAGACTGTATCAAAAACACGAGATATGTCCAAAGAGACCGCCCTGATCTCATGTCTGACATTGAGGACCTCCATCCATTGGTGGGTGAGTAGAAGCAGCATGTCCAAGGTGGAGTGACCTGGACTGAATCCAAATTGGTGATCTGGGATGAGGTTGTTGGAGAAAAGGAAGGATTTCATATCAACTGCGATGATGGATTCCATGACCTTGCTGATGATTAGAAGTAAGCCGATAGGTCTGTAGTTAAGGGGATCAGTTTTTTTTTCTCCCTTTTTATCCCCCGCCGCGTGGCGGAAGGGGATATTGTTGTCACCTGAGTCGTCCGTCCATCGTCCGTCCGTCCGGCTGGCTGGGCGTCAACATTTATAGCTGTGAGTGCGATAACTTCATAAACTTTCACCATATCGATTTGAAATTTGGGTCACACATGTACCACGTGAAAAGGAAGAACCCTATTGATTTTGGGCGTGGCCGGATCCAAGATGGCCGACTGGGGCGGCCTTCTTGAAAAAAATGTTTTTTGTAATAAAGGAAAAACGCTTATCTGATTTCAATTATTTTTCAATGGCGGGGGATTCCCCATCTCTGATGGGTATATTTATATAATGCTGTGATGTTGGTGGATTTCCAAGTAGATTTCTCAAACCCCCCAGAGACCTCCTTAAACCCTGAATTATTTGATGCTGTGAACAAACTTAGGTACATGATGGGTGATGAAGGTTGTGGTCAAGTTTCATTGAAATTGTATGTGTGTTTCGGAGAAGAGAGCAAATACCAATTCTGGGGGGTCAAAAACCCTCCTATAGGTCAAAAACCCTTCCTTAATGACAGCAGATTTTGATGCGGTCAATAAAACTTTCATTCGGCATCAGATATGAAGCTTGTGGCCAAGTTTCATCAAAATCGTGTGTTTGGTTCAAGCGATAATGACTGTGTTTACAGACTGACTCACTCACTCACCTATGGATGCTGCTGGATTGCATAAGCTCACCTGACTAAAGTCCAGGTGAGCTAATAATACAAGTTTCCCACTTTGTGGAAATAAGACACCATTGGATGTTAATATCCAACCAACTAATGCTTGAAGGCAGGACATCTACATTGCCGAAAGAAAGTCTACACCCCCCTTTCAAAATGTTCACGTTTTGTTGCCTTCTAGCCTGGAATTAAATTGCATGAAATCAGACTTTTTCAACCTTTATTTACACATCATAACCCACAACTTCCAAGTGGAAAAAAATTATACAAATTTCAGAA
>CM068957.1:41867615-41884775 GCA_035128595.1 Eptatretus atami
TCTCCTGGCATTAAAACCTACCGTGCTCTCCTGGCACATAAACCTACCGTGCTCTCCTGGCATTAAACCCTACTGTGCTCTCCTGGCACCTCTGACAGCCTTCACTTGCCAGGAACCCCAAAGCCTGGTAACCTATTTCCCGACTCACCAACTTCCAATATCATGTCACACTCCCAGCCATTACCCCCATACCTTGGCCTGCACCTACCCCTCACAGTCTGCTGCACAATGGAACAGCAGCCAGAATCCATGTCAAATCCTCTAAGTCCCCCTAACCTGCACTAACTTGGTTAGGAGACTCCTACCGACAGGGTACGTTGTTCGCACTCACTCTCTCATTTGCACAATCACGCCATTCACCCAAACACTTTAGTCATTCATTCCACAGTGCCACACACCCAGCCCACAACACCATCCAACACCTTTCACTTTTATGTGAAAACAAAAAACACACCAGTCCCTCGGATCCCACTTGGTCATCAAATTTCACTGATACACTTTTTCATCAAACCCCAATTAATTGTCACTACGTACGTCGTCGATGGCCTCCTCCATACTGCCCTAATCGTTTATTTCCAACAATTTAAACAAAACATCAAAATCTCTTCACCAGCCCCATGGAACCTCTGCATGTTTCCAACCAGGCATTTCAGTCTTCCTCAAACAAGCACCCCTTGTCATCCACTCGTTTCAGGTGTATTAACGCTCTGCCTGTAATGTCCCACCACTTTTTTTCAATAATCACCCAAATCCACTCATGCCACTCTATCCCTTCTGTCATCTCTCAATTTGCAACCACTCTCGATATAATTTTCAATCAAAATTTCACATCCCCATATGGCCTGCTTCTTTGGCTCATTGGAAGGGGAGTGAGGGAACGAACCCCTCATTCCCATTACATGACCCGCCGCCTTTCGCCACGGCTCAAAGGGGTCACGTCTCAGTTGGGTTGTAGTCCACCCCCTCCTTTTCTCCAGGGTTCGCGGAAGTCAGGTAAACCCCAATCGTGGTGAATGGCTCCCTCTTCTCCAGGGTTCATGGAAATCAGGTAAACCCAATCGGTGGAATGGCCTCCCTCTTCTCCACAACTCTCTCAAGACAGATAAACCCACTCAGCTAGCCAACCCTCGTGTCCTCAGAGAGGTTTGAAGACCAAGTGACACACGCCAGTGCCACTTGCTACTCATCTGCGCTCTACCCCAAAGTTCCTGTGAGGCTGATAGAGAAATTAAAATCCAATTTCTAAAGCCTGCTCCTGGATGCAGCACCTCCAACTCTGCAAGACCCATGCGGAGCTGTCCGTATGGTATTTGTCCCCTGAGTCAAGTTCTGTCCTGGTGGCATTTCTATTTTCCCTTGTACCTAACCTATTTCCTACGTCACCACTCATTCATCGCTCAGGACTCCACACAAAACAGGCTGCACACATTCCAAGGTTAGGTGTTCACATTCCACACCTTCAACCTTGCGTGCGCACTGACCAACCGCCTCGCACTCCAGGGCTACATTCCCGAACGCCACGTGAGTACCACACACGTTTCGGCCTCGGCAGCACACACCGAGCTGTAGTCTGGACTGTGGGCTCACAGCATTCATTCACAGGCATTCCACACACACAACATTCAGGGGTCACGCATACGCGCACCCATCGGACAGAGTCTCTTCATTAACATAAAATTCAATTCCTACCTAAGCTCATCGTCCGCACCATGTATGCATGTGCCACGTACCTGCTTCTTTCAGAGTCACCTCGGTCCGGTTGCTTCTCTCCAGCAGGTTGCTCATCATCGGTTCGCCACACTCCTCTGGGGCTGTCAGCTCCACATGCTGGACCTGCTCAAAATGTGTTTCATTCATCAACAACCCCGTATGCTCCCTCAATGTCTCCTTCACCAGGGTTTGCTCTAATTGTGGTGTATTCCGACGAGTGATATCATCAAGTCCCGCACCACTAACATTCCTCCCTGTGGTGATGTCACACATCCCATATTATTGTGCTGTTCTACTTCCTGGCTCCATTTTCCTTTCCATTTGAGTGTTCTTCCTCTTTGAGCCTTTTTAGTTGTTCGTTATCTTTCCGGAGTTTTTCCATCTCGCGTACTCCAACCTTGCTCTCTCCTTTAGTTGGTCAAGTTCAAATTCATGTTCTTTTTGTTTCCTATCCACCATCTCTCATGTTCTCATTCTACAATCTCGTCGTTTCCCTCAATGGTTGATTTCCCTTTCCTGCTTCATTCTTGTTCTTTCACGATCTCCGCTACTCCAACTTGCTCTCTCCTTTAGTTGGTCAATTTCAAATTCATGTCTTTTTGTTTCCTCTCCACTGTCTCTCTTGTCCTCCTTCTCCAATCTCGTCGTTTCTCTCAATTGGTCGATTTCCCTTTCCTGCTTCATTCGTGTTCTTTCACTACTCTTTCTTCCATCTCATTCTTAATTTGCCTTGGCTTCTAACTGTTCGATCTGCACAGTGGTTCCTTAACGTTTCCTCTCCGTTCTCTTTCTTTCCTCTCTTAACATCCTCAGCTCGTTTTTTTAATTCCCTCTCTTTATTTTGGTGTTTTTGTAACTCAGAAGCTTTTTCCCATAATTCCTTGATAATCTCCACACCTCTTTCACATGCTTCCTTCCTCAATTCGTCCATTATCTTACGTATTCCTCGTTAATTTCTTGTTGACGTGCCAGTTCATTTCCCCTGCACTCCGATTTCTGAAACTGTGCTGACTTTTCCAACAATTCTTCCTCCTTTTCCTCAGATTTTTCTCCTTTTTTATCTCCTGTTCCAGACTTTCTCTTATCTGATTGCCTGTTCTTACCTTTTCCTTCAGTTGTTGCAATTCCAAATCGTGTTCCCGTTTTTCCTTTTCCAGCTTTTTTTTCCAGTCTTCTTTCAAGTTCTCCCTATCCCGGGGTTACTAATTTGCTCTTCCTCTATTCTTTTGTTCAGTTCACTCTTCTCTTGTTCCAACTTATGGGTACCCACTCTACTTTCCTCATTTCTCCCTGTAGTTCCTCGAACTGTCTTAACTTCCCAACAATTCATGGGTAAACCACTCTACTTTAATCCTTTCTCCACGTAGTCCCAAGCCTGTGTTGGCCAAGTCCTTTTCCAGCCCCCAAATTCGTTCCTGTGCATCGGCCAATTGTTGTGACTCCCTGTGCACATAATTTTCCCGAACCTCGTCTGTGTGCCGTAATGCCTCGTCCAATTTAATTTGTAACTCCTCAATGTAATTCCCATCACACTCCACCTGTTCCAAGGATTCCGCCAATCGTGCATGAATCTCGTCAATGTACGCGTTGGCGTCCTGATTCGTTTGCCATGGCGCATACCGTGTCCACGTGGTTTGAACCGGTGGGCGGGAGCGCTTTCTTCGTGCTGTGCGGTTCGTTACGCTATTCATAGTAACCCTCTCCCGCTTCGTGTCGCGCTGAGGTGGAGCCGCGCCGCCATTTTGCGACTCCATCTTTCTTCATCATTTCGAAGTTTTACACCCGATCAGCTCAAAATAAAATCAAAGCAAATTTGGATTTGCGAGCGACGTTTTTTTTTCCACGCCTCTCGTAACCAATGTTCAAGGTGCGACCGACACCAGATGTTGTTGAATCGGTGTCCTGCAAATTTATGGAGGTGGATGGGTTCACATCCCCACTCCTGACTACCAGTGTTAAGGATTCAGCGGTGGCAGGATTCGCACCCGACTTCTGACAGCCAAATGTTGAAGATTCGGCGTCACTTAACAGCACCGCCGTCTCCAGGGTTATAACGCCAGCTGGTTCGGCACAATTCTCGGGTTACACGCCTCAGATCACGATACCAAAATACACCAGTGCCTTGCCAGCTGGGGGAATAGACCCCGGTTACAGACTGGTTTTGTCAGAGACCGAGCGGAGTCTACCAGTCCGTAACCCATTTGGGTTTTATATCCAAATCGAGCGGATTGTTCCTCGGCGCGGCACGAATAAATTCAAGGCGGCAAATCTCGTATAACTCAGCCAGATTTATTGAGACACATCGGGGAACACAACACAAGCAAAGCATTCACCACAATGTTATAATTAATCTATAACCCGTTCTTAACTAGGGAGCTACGGATTACGAGTTTCGAAGTGAACGCTAGCGAGATAAACCTTAGACAACATGCAGACAAGACACGGACAGCATGCAGACAAGACACAGAGTACTTGGTGATGCCTCATGGACGAGAGGAAAAGTGTCAAAGGCACGAATGCGGCTCGTGGCAAGCCGATGTCAACGGATTCGAGCACCCAGCTCGAGCATGCAGCGTAGCAAAATGGTGGCGTCGTCCTCCTTTTGTCGCACCGCCCACGAACGCAGCCTCAGCACGTTCAGCCCCGTAAGGTCGACGGCACAAGAGCGGAAGGTCCACGGTGTGCTCCAGCTGGCTTTTTACAAGGTCCAGCATACGAATCCAGGCCTGGCCTGCTCACCAGATCAGGCCAAATCGGGGTGTTGGGCTCCGCAGGCGGATCGATGGGACCACAAGACGTGTCGAGACGTATCGGGCCGTGCCGTGAGTAAGGACAGAGGCTCCGTGGTTAGACGCAGGTTGAACCTGTCGATGACCTCCTATAAAGTCGATTGCCGACTCACACAGCAGCCAGTTCCTCTCGAAGCAGATTGCAGCCTCCACTAGTCGTTTCTATACAGCAGAATCCTCACTCGACACTCAGGCTCAGTTACTCCCTCGGCAGATCGCCGACTCGACCCTCAGGTCCAGGCCGTTCCTCTCTTACAGATCGCCGACCACACGCACCGCGCGTTACTCCCTCAGCAGATCGCCGACTAACCCTCAGGTTCAGTTACTCCCTCAGCATCGCCGACCGACGCCTGCAGTTTCTCCTCCAGCCGATGGCAGACAGACCTCTTGCAGTCCCTTCCTTGCCTTTCTTTCGGCTCGCTCTTCACGAAAGCCGATCGCAAACAGACACAGCCGTCCCTTGTACAGCCGATCGCGCCCCACCTCGGCGCTCTCAGTTCCACCTTCAGGTGAACCTGGTTGTCCACCTTCTCTTCCCGGCGCTCGCTTCTTTAGGCCACACCCTCTCAGAGCGCTGGCGGGGACTCGTTCGGAGAGGTGAAGGAAGAAGAAGAACCTCTCGGTCACCACCACCGTACGAACAATGAACAGCCCCTACACCTCCCGACACACATGTAACGTCCAATTACCGAACAACCTGGCTAAACATGCATTTAATGGGGGATCTGGGCTAATCCTATATTTAGTAACACACTAAGGGCCATTTCCGCAACAAAATTCTAGTTTTGTATTTTTAATTAATTTTATGAACGTTGAAGAATTTGTTTTTCACTTGGAAGTTGTGTTTAATTTGTGTTTAATGATGTGTAAATAAAGATGGAAAAAGTCTGTTTTAATGCAATTTAATTCCAGATGACAAGGTAACAAAAAGCAAAAATTTTGAAAGGAGGTATAGACTTTCTATAGGGGCTGCAGCGTAATATTGTTTTCGGTCGTTGTTCTGTTCCAGTGTCCCGGTTCAAATCCGGCGAATTGCGTCAAAGCGACCATAGAGATAAGGTGATTCGACAGCTCCAGATCGGATTGCAGCCTTTGATCTCTGCTACCGTACTGGTAGAACCTCCAAGCAAGCCAAGCCTTAAGCTGATCACGTGACTGATCTAATGACGCCAAGCAAACCTTAGTCACGTGATGCAATCTTATTTAGTGGTACAGAGACCGCGACCAATCCACCCTGAACATGACTTATTAATAACCACCAGGTGAAGCCATCATGACAAACAGAATCTACTTGAGACCAAGTCAGGTTTATTAAAATAATGGCACCGGGTGGGAATAAAAGGAGCGATTGCAAATATCAGTCAAAATTATCAAATAACAGAATCCCTTACCCTCTAACACTAGTGCTCATTTTGCCGACCTCGGAAGGATGACAGGCTGAGTCAACCTCCTGGTGTATTGTTTTAATTCAGCGGCCCAATGGGACTTGAACTCAGGACCCTAGGATCCCAAGCCGCCACCATAACCACGAAGCCAACACCAGGCTTCTGAAAGTACTGTATGCAATCTATTGTGTTCAAACAAAATTCTTCTCATTCATGCCTATGTATAATTTATGCTACAAATACTATACATTGTTTTCATAATATTGGTATCAATTCTGCCAGTCTAACTCAATGGAGTGAAACCACATTATCCAGATTTTTCATTTGTCATTTTCTGAAAGTCTGGGAATACAGTTCCTACATTTTAGTTTGCCCTAAAAAAAAGTAACTATTCACATTTTCTTTGAGCTCTCTTGAGCATTATGAAAAAAAATTACATTTGTAACAATTATGAAACCATTTATGATCATAAGAGTATGGGTACCCACAAATGTATCATTTCTGATCGATGGCACGTACCCTGGACGGGAAAGTAAAAATCAAGCCCCTGAAACTTTCATGCAAATTATTTGCAAGATTGTGCATGTACATTTCATTCCAGGGGACTCATTGATGTCAAAAAAATATCCACAACCTTTTACAACATCCCATGTCAGGTGGAGCCCTCTGGCCCCCAAAGGTACACAGTAAACAGCTTCAAGGTACGAGACCTCCGCACCAACCTGTCGGCTTATTCGGTCATTAATAACGCACAGCACGAATATGATGGTGAGCTCATTGATAAAAACAGGGGAAAGCAGCATGCAGGGCAATCGTCACTTCTGTGTATTTCTTTCTTGGTTTCCTTCGATGCCAAAGGCAACAAACAAAGGGGGTCTCTGTGGGCTGTGGCCGCCGTGGTAGCTTTTGTCCTGCTCGCTGGACGATGGTCCATGCGTGCCTTGCCGGAGTGTTCTCACGCACACAGGAAAATAATGAACGTACAGTTGGCACGGTGTGTAGGGGGTGTGAGAACAAGGGGAAATATGGCTGGCAGGGTGTGTAGGGAGTGTGAGAACAAGGGGGAAGTACAGTTGGCACGGTGTGTAGGGGGTGAGAACAAGGAGACACCGTTGTAGATTCCAAAAGTCATCCATCCTCAAGGTGACAGAAAGGGACCGGTACCTGAAACTTGAAAGGCACATGGAATGCATCCCCTTCAGACTTCAGCCGATATGACTGAGAATCGAATGATTGCTAACATATAGGTTATACCTGTTTCAAAAACCACCTTCTGCTTTTTCTGCATTTATATTTTCGATGACAGTGTGCTCCGCTATTGGGAGGTGTTTGCACAAATATCGTGTTGAGGACATGTGACATGAGGAGGCAATGGATGAAACCACATTACAATTATGACATTCAAGCAACACAGACGGAAGCACCAACACAACCAATTTAATATATAATCTTCAATTTAAAATTCAATTATTACGCGGTTTTACTGTGCGAGACCTAATCCACGGTGATGCTCACCATAAGTCAGAAGGTGCGTCTCATATATAAACGACAAATGTGGTAATCATTGGTTAGATATTTATCGGTATGCCATCCTGATTGAGGGTAAATAAGTCCGAAATCCAGATCGGTGGTTCCGTTTGATGTTTAGCTGATGACCATATAATCTTTGTCTGTTTGACAGTCACCAGGCTGAGGCCTCCGTGTGGGAGGCAACGCTTTGGTGTAGGACTGTGTCCAATGGGGATCGGGGGAGTACTCGCCACACTCCACGTTTTGATTTTGAGATCATACAATTATGTTTCACTATCAAATAAATTCCAATTTGTTCATTCCTTCAAAATTTCCCATCAAATCCAAAATCACCTTGTGAACGAAAAAGTATCCAAAGAAACCTCCAGTATTCTCCCTCGAAAGAGGGATGACAAACGCTCGAGAGAATAATGAGATCGTAGAGGATTTATACCCCTCATGTGTAACAAAGATAAGATGTCCTGCTATCGATATAGTCACAGTTTGATTGAAAAAGAAAACTCCATTATCGGTATCTTCCCCACTTCGCTTTGCCAAGGGTAGTTTCACGTGTTACCAATCCTGGATGAGCATTTATTAAGCTTTTAGCCTTCAAGAAATCTGTACGTGTTCTTAATACGAACAGGTTGACTGTGATCCTTTAAAAGCGACTTCCATCAATCAGTGTTGGAGGATCATTAAAAAAAGGTGCTTGTAAGAACATGACTGCATCTGTGATGGAGAAGAATGAATTAATCCCCAAGTTATACAACTTTCCCAAGTGCTGTTTCACAATCGTCAAGCTTTGTGAAACAGTACTTAGGAAAAGTTGTTGAACCTTTAAGAATAAGACCCGTTCCACCACACAAACATCGTCATCTTCCAAAACACAGTATATGTATAATCTTTTTCGGCGAGTAATGCGCAAACTCTCGGCGAGTAATGCTCAAACGAGGTTTAAAAGGAGTTTGTAGGTAAAGGATACTTGGAGGCAAATCCCAAGACAGTTTGCTCTTATTTATCAATCTTGTGGGATTGGGTGGGTTCAAAATGTAGTATGGTATTTGATGAATGCTAAAGCTCGAATAGCAGGTTTGAACATCACTTTTAGACCCTCAGTTTTGGTCTTAACTAAACCATCTGCATCCTGATGGGCAGCAATGGAATGGCATCAAGCGGCCCTTCAAAGAGAAGCGCAATTATGGCCGAGACAGCACGCCTGTCCTCAAGCAGTGTTTCAAGCCTTGTCTTGCCACCCCATCTACAGAGGAAGGATGCTCTGGAGCCCTGACATTGGAATGTCCAATAAAGACTGCATATACTGGCTGCTATTCCTTCCTGAACAATCCTACTTAATCCCACCTTATTGTGGGGTCGGCTGGGGAATGTTTTTGATGAGTCTTACGATACGGCCGGCCAGTCCTGACGTTGGCAGGAATTTATCATTTGTACCGGGGAGCTGGAGATAACTCACCGACTCTATTCGAAAGACACTGTGAGGTCTTTAATGTCCATCAGATGGGACACCCAGCTAGCTTCACATCCACGCGAAACACCAGGGTGACAATTTAGAGCCGAGTTGAGATTCAAATGTGCAGAGTTGCTGTTCTGCAATAGTCATACCAGAGAGGAAAGTTGGTCCTCATTGTGTAGACTATTTGCAACTACCATGAAGTATTGATTCAGCAAAAACTTAATGTAGTCTATAAATATTAAATATCTACATGATAATTTTTGTTCCATGTGAAGCCCTGAAGATTTGAATGGTTGAGTATTGATGTATCGACGTGGATTAAAATAGTAGAACTATTAAAACACTGTCATTGCAACCCAGCAAGCATTCAGGAGGGAATTTCCACACAAATTTCTCCTGTCATAACACCATGCTCAATCAGAAATTTTTATGAAGATGGTAACTTGTTCGTCCATCTTAGCACCCGAGACATTAAACAGTGAGGGCACAAGAGACAATCGCTGCAATTGATGACACATTGAAAGCAATGAACAATGTACTGATTGGTGAAGGGAGTGAATCAATTGAAAGACAGCACTTAAAAGATGTGATTTTTAAGAAGTACAGGTGTGTTGTGAAAACTGCATACTGCTGTGTCACACATTCTCCCATACCTGTACTTCCCTTTAACAAGTATACAAAAAAAAAACCACATGATTTACTTTGTCTTATTTTATTACAGAAAGACATCAGATAATGCCACAACCTGTATAAAGTTGAGGCTAAATTGGCAAACTTTGAAAACGTGCCAAAGGCAAATGGGGCACACTGGAGCCTGTAGGCCTTATAGAAAATATTTAAACCATGGGCAGCAAGTGCAGGCAAACGCGCTCAGAAATGGGTGAGAACAACTTTTGACGGAATCCACATTAAAGTACAAAATCAACTTATTACATTACATAACCTTGTCAGACTGTGTTTAACACCGAACGTTGACACAATATTGAAGCGTCTGCGTGCAGCCACTCTCCCATTCCTTGGGTAATGGGCAAGACAAGAAAATAAGAAAGAAAGGAAGAAGGAAAAAAAAAAAACACAAAAGGCACAAATTTTATTTATTTACATAAAGCTCAAGGAAAAAAAAAATTTGTTTTTACCTCCACCACTTTTATGTTTTCACACCTGTGTGGGCAGGAAGGATATCTCAAAGCATCAAGGACTGTTTCATACGAAACTTGCTGGACAGGGTGGGTGTGTGACGAAGACCAATCAATTAGATGGTGGTTAAGATCTGAATCCGAATACTAGAATATTTAAATTGATTTTTCACCATTGAGAGATGGGGCCAAAAAACAGTATCAAAAAAGTTATGGACAGATTGGTTGTGTGATGGACAAATTGAATCGATTTTGGTGAAGATCCAGATTCAAGAATGTTATTTTTTTGAAAGATTCTTCATAATTTGAGAGATGGGCCCCAAAAATGATATACAGTGTTGCACAATATCTTAAGATTTGGATGGGTTATGACAAAAGTTGATGGATGAGTTGGGTTGGTGACAAGAACAAGCCAATTAGATTTTGGTTCAGGTCCAGGTCCGGATCCAGCCTATCAGTGGGATACAAAACGTGAACTGTTCAGCCTGGCAGCGGTGTGCGCTCTATCGAGTGCTGTTCTAGTTGCCTCGGTTTCTGAATAAAACGTTCACCAACAGCTATCTGTGTAGGGTGGTAAATGTGCATAGTTTCCTAACAAGGGGTAACAGCATTCTATATTGGGCTACATACAAGTGAAGACAATTGGGCACACAAGAGAAAGTTTCAATGTGTTTACATACATTTAAATGGTAGCACAACACTTTCAGAAACAACAGCACTGTTCAATAAATGGTCATTGTGAGGAAGGTTCATGGAAAGCGGTGTACATGCGTGATGATCTCCCATTGCAAGTACTATTCGTCTAACTGGTGGTCCCAATGTCTTTTCTTCATTCAAGTTCTACCTAATCAGCCCATTTACACTAGTTCAGAAAGCCCCCTCCTGACATCTTACTCTTCCACAAACCACAAGAAATTTATTGGACCCCAACATAAAGTGGTCGACTTGTAAAAGAATCAAAACATTTGAAAAACAAACAAAAAAAAATTACTGTAAGCTCACCCCTACCATTCTAATCCACTAACACCACTTTGTTTTGGGATTCAAATTAGTTACAATTCTAATTGAGACTTTGCCACAAGTTATTATTATTATCAATTTATTTTTGTATACAATGTCAAGGCTCCTATGAGAGCTCACACACAACACACAGCAAGGGGGGGGGGGGGCATGAGACAAGAGAGGCGGGAGAAGGAAGCACAAAACAGTGGGTAACAGAGACACCAGGAGACCCATGGAAGGGAGTGGGATGGGGCGGGGAACACAGGGTGTACAAGATGGACACTACAGGGACCTCCAGTAAGGAAAGCAGGGAATCTGAAGGAGGTGAGTTTGGGGTGGACCAACGGGTCAGAAAAGATCGAGGCCCTGGATGGGGGTAGACAAGAGGTGGTGGTGAACAACTGCTTTGAAGGCCTGGAGGAAAGAATGGAACTGAACAGTGTTATTGTTCACAATTGCATCCTAAATTGCCAAATCTTGAGCTTAGCCAGGCAAAGATGACAGATATATGTCAAACAGAAAGATTCACAAGCAAAAGGTAAAGCACACAACTGAGCATCCTTTTATTATAGATTATTAAACAAAATAGCTAGCCAGCAATTCAGTCCCTTGTCATATTGGAAATATTTACATCATATTAATAACGCAAATTCGTCTTGACATTTTACCAGATGAAAGTTTCCTTTCTCACAAGGACAAGCCAATGACTATTTTTGCCAAGCTCACAAAACCAACAATGATACAATGATACATTCACTAAAGACAGTGCACGGGGGCAGTGGAAGATTTTGGGTGATAAACGTGACATGCTGCTTGAAGGAGTCGGTCGGTACGTTATGATTAATGTTCGCGTCGACGTGGAATCAAATAGTTAGGCATCCCACAATTTCAGCACTTCAACAAAACATTCGACAGCATGCTTCAAGCATAAAAATAGTTAATAGAGTTATACAGAAAATTAAACCAAGCTCTCTAAATCAGTTTAAAAAAATAAAATAAAGGAGGCAGGGAAGATGTGGGAAAGGAACACCCACCTGCAACCCCCCCCCCCCCCCCGCCACCCCAACAACAAAAAGAATAAGCAGTTCAATAATCTGCATTTTTTTTCCCAACGATAGAGTTAAAAACATTGTTCAAAAGCAAGCTTCATGCATGGGATCGAGCAAGTGACCAAATGCCCTGCAATCCTACACCAACCAACAAGTGCACAGCATGGTGTGCTCAGCAGTGAAACGAGAGCAAAAACACGATGCAACCTTTCCGAGAAAACTGCTGCACATATCCTGTTGTTAAGACTGGAGGTAGCTACAAGGGGACTCGACAAAACATGGAAAAAAAATTTGGGCCAACAAACATGCTGTGAGCATGCAGGTCCAAAGTATGTCATTTCAAACATGACTACTGCAAGTGCTAATCAATGCGCTGCAATCTGAAAATTACACGACCCAGGTACTTGTCGCGGTTTTCATCAATCTTGATCGAAGCACCAGTGACTCGACACTCCACGGGGGATTTTTGGTTGAGCGGAAGGTTCTCAAACCTCACTGCAACAACCGGTTGGAGATAATGACGCTGTGAAACAGGTAAGGAGAGAGAGGTAGGTCAGGAAGTATGTAGGTAGGAATTTTACATTTCACAACTTTCCATCTTCCAAAATCAAAAAAATTCCATAACTTGCTTACCACTCTTCTCACTTTACAATAATCTCTTCCCTATCTTTTCCAAATCACTTCTCAAACCCCCTCCCCCCACCCCCACACCCCTTGCATTCATGTACAATTTCCCCACTTACGGAAAATGACAAAGGACTGAAGGAGGGTTACTCACAGACTTGGGTGCACACGATGTGCCAGTAACCCTCTTCTTGTTAACCTCCCTGAATCCAGGCTCACTGCTCACCTCCACTCATTACCCCATGCACGGAATGCAATTTTTGCAGTCTGTCGATGATCGAGGAACTACCATATTTTCAATTAAATTATATATTTTGATCACTTTAGAACTTAAAAGGCTTGTTGGCATTTCCAAAAACCTGCAATTTAGCAACACACCACTTTTCCTCCGAATGTGACAAAACTTCATACATTCATATCCAACACATGCACACACACACAGCAGGGTAAAGAAATTGCTTCTGTCTGTCTAAAAATAAATAAAGAGAAACATTCCAAACAGGAAAGATGCAAACAACACACGCACACAGCAAAAGCCTTCCCCTTTGGGTGAGGCTAATCATTTACATGCAAAATGAAGGCGATGGACTTTCAAGATAGAAATCCAGTCGTTAAGGGAAATGGTGATGGAGAGAAATCCCCACGGGGTATGCCAGAGCCTTGTATCAAAATTGCTTCTTGTCTATAGACCCAAATATGCCTCATCATACTGCGTACTTCCAGCATATCCCATTATCACCTCCACCACTAAAGGTGGATGGATGTTATGTTTTCACCCCAATTTGTTTGTCCGTCTGAGCAGGATATCTCAAAAATTATGGATGGATTCAGACAATTTTAGATGTTTAGATTTTGATTTTAGATTTTAAATGTTTAGATTTTGGTGGTTTGTCCACAAATCTACCCTCCCCTCTCCCAAACCTGTCTGTCCTCCCCTCTGCCCCAACCCCAACCCTGTCTGTCCTCCCCTTTTTTTTTATTTTATTACTCCTATTTTAAAATATTTTTTGGTACCCCAAGTATTATGTCTGGTTGCAATGCTTTGTTTTCGATGTTCATGCTAGATAAGATAATGAGGTCGCTTTTGGTTCATGTTCACAAATTCTCTGGAACTGGAATATCAGTTTTTTGCAGATGTGCTAGTAGATTACTTTACACTCTGTTGTGTTGTGTGTATAGTTGTTCTGAACAGGAGGATTTATTTTATTTTTTTTTTTTTACTTTGTGTGTGTTTTGGTCATATTAAGCATAACATGTCATTATCTTTGCTAACCCACCTCAACCCCTCACCTTCTATTCTCCCCCCCCTCTCTCTTCCTCACCCCTTCCTTGTACCCCTCCCTCCTGCAGTGTATAGCAACATTTGGTGAGGTGTCACTCTTCCCCCCCACCCCATTCCTTGCTCTGTCCCCCTTCCAAGCTTCTCCCTCCTCCATCCCTCCCCCTCTCTCTGTCCCCTCTCTCCCTTCCTCTCCCTCTGTCCCTCCCTCTTCCCCTCCACCTCCCTCTGTCGCCTCCACCTCCCTCTGTCGCCTCCACTCCCTCTGTCCCCTCCACCTCCCCCTGTCCCCTCCACCTCCCCTGTCGTCACCTCACCTCCCTCCACCTCCTTCTGTCCTCCTCCACCTCCCCTCCACCTCCTTCTGTCTCCTCACCTCCCTCCACCTTCCTTCTGTCTCCTCACCTCCCTCCACCTCCTTCCTGTCTCCTCACCTCCCTCCACCTCCTTCTGTCTCCTCACCTCCCTCTGTCCCCTCACCTCCCTCTGTCCCCTCACCTCCCTCTGTCCCTCATCCTCCCTCTGTCCCCTCCCTCCCTCTGTCTCCTCACCTCCCTCTGTCCCTCACCTCCTCTGTCCCTCACCTCCCTCTGTCCCCTCACCTCCCTCGTCCCCTCACCTCCCTTGTCCCTCACTCCTCTGCCCCCTCACCCCCTCTGTCCCCTCACCTGCCCTCTGCCCCTCACCTCCCTCTGCGTCCCTCACTCCCTCTGGCCCCTCACCTCCCTCTGGCCCCTCACCTCCCTCTGGCCCCTCACCTCCCTCTGTCCCTCACCTCCCTCTGGCCCTCACCTCCCTCTGCCCCTCACCTCCCTCTGTCCCCTCACCTCCCTCTGTCCCCTCCCCCCCCCCACCCCCCCCCCCCCCCCTCCTCTGTCCCCTCACCTCCCTCTGTCCCTCACTCCCTCTGTCCCCTCACCTCCCTCTGTCCCCTCACCTCCCTCTGTCCCCTCCCTCCCTCTGTCCCTCACCTCCCCTCTGTCCCCTCCCCCCTCTCCCTCTGTCCCTCCTCTCCTCTGTCCCCTCCTCTCCTCTGCCCACCTCTCCCTCTGTCCCCTCCTCTCCCCTCTGTCCCTCCTCTCCCTCTGTCCCCTCCTCTCCCTCTGTCCCTCCTCTCCTCTGTCCCCTCCTCTCCCTCCTTCCCCTCCTCTCCCCTGTCCCCTCCTCTCCCTCTTCCCCTCCTCTCCCTCTACCTCCCTCCACCTCCCTCTACCTCCCTCCTCTCCCTCCTGTCCCCCTCCTCTCCCTCCACCTCCCTCTGTTCTCCTCTCCCCTCTGTCCCCCCTCCCTCTCCTCCACCTCCCTCTGTCCCCCCTCCTCTCCCTCCACCCCCTCTGTCCCCCCTCCTCTCCCTCCACCTCCCTCTGTCCCCGCTCCTCTCCTCCACCTCCCCTGTCCCCCCTCCTCTCCCTCCACTCCCTCTGTCCCTCCCCCCTCCTCCCCTCCACCTCCCTCTGTCCCCCCTCCTCTCCCTCCACCTCTCTGTCCCCCCTCCTCTCCCTCCACCTCCCTCGTCCCCCTCCTCTCCTCCACCTCCTCTGTCCCCCCTCCTCTCCCTCCACCTCCCTCTGTCCCCCCCTCCCCCTCCACCTCCCTCTGTCCCCCCCTCCTCTCCCTCCACCTCCCTCTGTCCCCCCCCTCTCTCCCCACCTCCCTCTGTCCCCCCTCCTCTCCCTCCACCTCCCTCTGTCCCCCTCCTCTCCCTCCACCTCCCTCGTCCCCCTCCTCTACCTCCACCTCCCTCTGTCCCCTCCTCTCCCTCCACCTCCCTCTGTCCCCCCTCCTCTCCCTCCACCTCCTCTGTCCCCTCCTCTCCCTCCACCTCCCTCTGTCCCCTCCTCTCCCTCCACCTCCTCTGTCCCCTCCTCTCCCTCACCTCCCTCTGTCCCTCCTCTCCTCCACCTCCCTCCACTCCCTCTGTCCCCTCCTCTCCTCCACCTCCCTCTGTTTTCTCCTCTCCCCCCCTCCTCCTCTCCTTCCACTCCCTCTGTCCCCTCCTCTCCTTCCACCTCCCTCTGTCCCTCCTCTCCTTCCACCTCCCTCTGCCCCTCCTCTCCTTCCACCTCCCTCTGTCCCCTCCTCTCCTTCCACCTCCCTCTGTCCCCTCCTCTCCTTCCACCTCCCTCTGTCCCCTCCTCTCCTCCACCTCCTCTGTCCCCTCCTCTCCTTCCACCTCCCTCTGTCCCTCCTCTCTTCCACCTCCCTCTGTCCCCTCCTCTTCCTTCCCACCTCCCTCTGTCCCCTCCTCTCCTTCCACCTCCCTCTGTCCCCTCCTCTCCTTCCACCTCCCTCTGTCCCCTCCTCTCTCTCCACCTCCCTCTGTCCCCTCCTCTCCTTCCACCTCCCTCTGTCCCTCCTCTCTTCCACTCCCTCTGTCCCCTCCTCTCATTCCACCTCCTCTGTCCCCTCCTCTCATTCCACCTCCCTCTGTCCCCTCCTCTCATTCCACCTCCTCTGTCCCCTCCTTCATTCCACCTCCTCTGTCCTCTCCTCTCCTCCCCTCTCTCCTCTCCTCCCCTCCCTCTCCGTCTTCTCTCCCTCCAGAGGGGAGGACAGACAGGGCTGGGGCAAAGGGGAGGACAGACACAGACAGGGTTGGGCAGAGGGGAGGACAGACAGGGTTAGGGTTGGGGCAGAGGGGAGACAAACAGGGTTAGGGTTGGGGCAGAGGGAAGGACAGACAGGGTTAGGTTGGGGTTGGGCAGAGGGAGGACAGACAGGGTTAGGGTTGGGGTTGGGCAGAGGGGAGACAGACAGGGTTAGGGTTGGGGTTGGGCAGAGGGGAGACAGACAGGGTTGGGTTGGGCAGAGGGGAGGACAGACAGGGTTAGGGTTGGGGTTGGGGCAGAGGGAGGACAGACAGGGTTAGGGTTGGGGTTGGGGCAGAGGGGAGGACAGACAGGGTTAGGGTTGGGGTTGGGGCAGAGGGAGGACAGACAGGGTTAGGGTTGGGGTTGGGCAGAGGGGGACAGACAGGGTTAGGGTTGGGGTTGGGGCAGAGGGGAGGACAGACAGGTGTTGGGGGGGCAGAGGGGAGGACAGACAGGTTGGGAGAGGGAGGGTAGATTTGTGGACAAACCCCAAAATCTAAACATTTAAAATCTAAAATCAAAATCTAAACATCTAAAATTGTCTGAATCCATCCATAATTTTTGAGATATCCTGCTCAGACGGACAAACAAATTGGGTGAAAGACATACATT
>CM068957.1:41902807-41917262 GCA_035128595.1 Eptatretus atami
GCGCCCGTAGGTGCAATCCCAGGTGCCTATGGCAAACAAAATCAAAAAACTTTCCAACCGCAATGGCCAGGAAACCAACCACACAGGCGTTCCCTTCGCTCTCAAACGTGCCCCTACGTGCGTGGCCTGACATGCAAAAAAAATATAACTTCCAAACCGCCGTGTCAGAAAACAACAACCACACAGGGCGTTCCTTGTCGCTCTCGTAAGACAGACTGATTGGGCATTGTGTTATTATCTATAAATGCGCATAAGAATATCGAGAAATATTAAGAATACATTGGGGCATGATTGGTGTTGTAAAGTAAAATCGAGAAGTACAGAATCGAGATAAGAAAGATAAGTAAACGCATAAATAATGAAAAGAATCGATGAAGAAACAGATAACTGTCACTTGACTGGATTGGGGTATTGGGGTTTTAAGAAAATCGGAAGAAGAGATACAGAATCGAGAAGAAGAATACAGTAATCGTCACTATCCGGAAGTGAAGTCCTCACTGTCCGGAAGTTCGGCATATGGCAGTTACGATTATTCGCAATCTTATGTCTTAATGCGCAACAATTATTCAAATT
Organism: Eptatretus atami; assembly: GCA_035128595.1. Taxonomy (NCBI): domain Eukaryota; kingdom Metazoa; phylum Chordata; class Myxini; order Myxiniformes; family Myxinidae; genus Eptatretus; species Eptatretus atami. Next base: position 41,903,381 of record CM068957.1, read on the forward strand.
AGCGGCCAACCCTGTATTTGCCTTTTTCCCAATGTCATCGCAAGGAAAAACACAAAGAGAAGAGGAAAGAGGTAGAGAAAAAAACGTGCAAAAAAATTTACTTCCTGCTTCAGGAGCATACCAGCTAACTCTGGATGTTCCCCAAATTTATGCACTTCTGCTAATTATTGAAACGATCATAACTTGGGCCATGTGCTTTATCAAAATGCGCATAACTAATAGAGATATATTAGAATACACGAAAAAAAACTGGCCAAAAAATAACTTTACTTCCTCTGTTGGTAGCATACCAGCCAACCTTCTGATGTCCCGAAAATTTATACCCGTCTTAATATGAAAACGATCATACTTGGGCCAGTTTGTGTTTATTATAAAATTGCACATTAAGAAATCGAAATTATTAAATACACGAAAACAAGTCATCACTCTCGGAGAGCGTACGTTCGTACCCAATGGGGAATCGCGGCTTGAGGTTCCTTGCCCTATCGGCACGCCCACGCACAACTGTGTCCTTGCATTTGGTTTGGTAAATAAATTGGCCATTACGTTGGAGCACAATTGTCCGATTAATATTCAAACTGAAAAGCGCACATCTCGGTCCCCAAGCAATATACCTGGCAATTTAATTCAGATCGACAGAGGTTTGTCGGAAGAAACAGCGGTCCCGTGGCACACACCACCCACACACACAACCACACACACACACTGCTTGGAATCTATAGATAGAAAGATAGATGTCTCGACGGCACAATTAAAAGGTAAACCAGTAAACAATCAATACAACTTGAACTAAACTCAGGACAAAGGCATTCTGGCTCTAGAAAAGATGAGAACATACATTAAAACAATTATACAAAAGGGCATTGGTCATGTGTCCTATCTGCCAGACATCTAGTTTCATTGGATTGTTAAAGATCCCCACGGTCTGTTCTTCACGACGAGGTTGGTAGGCCACAGGCACTGACAGGTGGAGCTGCTACCTGCACGCATGAACAAATTGCAAATGTCTTCTGCCACAGTACTCAGTCGAACGCCACGGCCCTTGGCCAAACCGCCCGGTTTCCATGAAAGAATGTTTGTGCAGGTCTGAGCTTTCCCACGGGCCAACCACAGAAAGAACATGGAAATAGAACAGACTGTGACCTATTTACCAGAGGAAGAAGATAAAAGGGTGTGAGCAGCGATCCATGGTCAGATAGAAAGGGGAATTTATTTATTTAACAGCCGTGAAGCTTTAATTATTTTTCCCACGGAGGGCATTACACGCAGGCACCACCACCTCGTTTTTTTTAATTGAACCTTAGCTCAGCCTAAAGTCACCTGAGAAGGGAAGGGTTGTTTTGAATTACCAGCAAACATTCCCACAAGCGGGTTGGTTTTCACACCCCATCTGTCATAACAAAATACATAATAAAAAGCCCTACAGTTTAACTCACATTTCCTTCATCGGCCATGAGTCATGGGACAAACTTTGTCCATTATTTTTAAACCCTTACAAAATCCAAAAACATCCTGCTTCCAAGGAGGAAATCACAGAGGAATCATATTCCAACCACACCCAATTGTCACGGGAAAACCAGGGGTTTGAGGGAAGAAAATTCAGGAATTTTGCCCCAAACGGCCGGCAAGATGTGAAAAAATCTCGACCATGGTTTACAAGTTTGGAGCGGTATGGAACAATCAACAGGAGTGGATAAGGAAAGTTGGTGAGACAGCAAGTCACCAAAGCCCTAGGCTTTAAATTCCCAAAACGTTTTAGTCCTTTTGCAAACACCTGTGGTGTACAATTTTACCCACTCCGCCCCCGTCACGCGGGGTATGGGTGTAGCTGGTAGGGCTCTGTGTGGAGCGTTGGCAGGGGCGGGAGGAGGAAGGAGGAGTGGGCAAAACAGACAGCCTGCATTTGGCCTGCAGTAATTTCGCCACTGCCCAATCCACTTCGCGTTACAGAAATCGAAGGTTGTCAGGTTTGCCAACAGGTCGAACAGGACTGCGGTGCATAGAGATTCTATATGGAATCTCCAATAGCACGCCTTGTCAAAGGCAAGGGCACAAAGCACATCGTTGCTTTTTAAAAATGGAAAACAGCGCAAGGGGTAACCGGTGTATGGTGGAACATCTGTTTATTCCATCCAATCTTTGTACACACACTGCACCACTTAGTGACTTGGCGAGGAGGGGGCGGGTAGGGAGTATGGGACTTGGGAGGGGGGTAGCGGCAGGTACAGCAGGAGTATGGACTTGGCAGGAAGGGCGTAGGGACTGTATGATCTGGGGATTATGGGGAGGGCCATAAGTTATTCGGGGAGTACTCTGGACTTCCGGGACGGGGGGGGGAAGTTACGGTGAATTTACGACTTGGGGAGGGGGGAGGTGGGGGAGTACGACTTGGAGGGGGAAGATAGGGAGTACGGGACTGGAGAGGGCGCGTCTGGGAGTAGGGAGTACGGACTTTGGGAAGGAGGGGAAGTAGGGCGCGTAGGTACGGACCTTGGGAGTGGGGGAGTTAGGAGTACGACTTGGGATGGGGCGGGAGAGGAGGAGTACGACTTGGAAGCGCGGGGGAGTAGGAGTTACGAACTTGGAGGGGGCGAAGTAGGGGATCTAGTAGCAAGAGCTTGGGAGCGTCGCGGGCGAGGGAAGTAGGAGACAAGTTTTACGATCTCAAGAAGGTCTGGAAACATTCACGAGGGTAAGCGAGGAGTACGGATACTTGGTACGAGAGGGGTAGGGCGAGTACGATTGGGGGAGGGGGCGCGGTAGGGAGTACGACTTGAGATGAGGTGGGTAGGGGTGGAGTAAGATCTTTTGGAGTACGGGAACTGGGAGGCTAGGGAGTACGACCTTACGGAGGTAGGGTTAGGGAGTACGGACTTGGGAGGGCGTAGGAGGTACGACTCTCTGCGAGGGGGGGGGCCCTGCGGTAGCACGTACGGGACTTGGGGAGGGGCGGTTATGCGGAGTCACGACTTGGGAGGGGGCGCGAGTTAGCGAGTACGACTTGGGATGGAGGTGGGGGTAGGGAGTACGACTTTGGGAGGGGGGGGTAGGAAGTAGATGGGAGGAGGGGGGGGTAGCCGTAGGGAGTAGTAAACGACTTGGGAGGGGGGGTAGCGGAGTACCGACGTGGAGGTGGGGGCCGGTAGCGGATTCGACTATGCTGAGGGGGGGTAGGAGGTACACTTGGAGGGGGGGTAGGGGTAACGACTTGGGAGGGGGGGAGGGAGTACGACTTGGGAGGGGGGGGGTAGGACGAGTACGACTTAGGAGGGGGTGAGTAGGGATTTACGACTTTGGGAGGGGGGTAGGGAGTACGCTTTGGGGAGGGGCGGAGGGAGACGACTTGGGAGGGGCGCGGGTAGGAGTACGACTGGGAGGGGGCGGGTAGGGTAGTACGGACCTTTGGAAGGGGTAGGGAGTACGACTTGGAGGGCGGGGGTAAGGGAGTACGACTTGGGGGGAAGGTAGGTCGAGTACGACTTGGTACGGGGGGGGTAGGGAGTACGACACCTTGGAGGGGGGTAGGGAGTACTACTTGGTGGAGAGGGGTAGGGAGTACGGACTTGGAGCGGGGGTAGGGCGAGTAAACGACTTGAGAGGGGAGGGAAGTACACTGGGAGGGGGGTAGGAGTACGACTTGGTCAGAGAGGGGGTTAGGGAGTTACGACTTGGTGAAAGGGGGGTAGGAGTAACGGACTTAGGGAGGGGGTAAGTGAAGTAACGACTGGGGAGAGCGGGGAATAGGAGTACGACTTAGGCAGAGGGGGTAGAGTACGACTTGGGGGAGTGGGCGTCGGGGAGTACGACTTTTGGAGGGGGGTAGGGATGTACGACTTGCGAGGCTGGGTACGTGAGTACGACTTGGGAGGGGTGGTAGGGGTACGACTTGGGCAGGGGGGTGTAGGCGGAGCTACCGACTTGGGAGGCGCGTAGGGAGTACGACTTTGGGAGGGGGGTAGGGAGGTAGGATGTACGACTTGGGATGGGGGAGTAGCGGGAGTACGGCTTGGGGAGGGGGGGGGTAGGTAGGGAGTTACGGCTTGGGAGGGGGGGTAGTTAGGGAAAGTACGACTTCGGGAAGGGCGCCTGGTAGGGAGTACGGCTTTGGGAGGGGATATTCCACTGATATGCGGAATGCTATACAGTATCGGACAGCTGCTCGGGCAGGTACGATGACGCACGCACCATTCCATCTCGGGTCCAACGTCCATTAATCTCTCTCTACTGCAACCTCCGCGGTGAGGATGACCAAGAGTAGGGACCAGGTACGGCTTGGGAGGGGCGCTCGGTAGGGAAATCACCGGCTTGGGTAGCGCGGAGAGTAAGGGAGTGACGTTGGCACAGGGGGGGTAGGGAGTATTGACTTGGGAGGGGGGGTAAGGGGAGTTCATGGACTTGGAGAGGGCGGTTAGAGGAGTATGACTTTGGAGGCTCCGGGTCTCGGTAGGAGTATGACTTGGGAGGGAGGTACCGGGAGTATGACTTGGGGAGGGGGGGTAGGAGTATTGACTTGGGAGGGCCGCCACTGCGTAGGGGAGTATGACTTGGGGAGGGGGGTAGGGAGTATGACTTGGGTAGGGGGGCTGGTACGGGGTCTCGACTTCGGACGCAGGGGGTCTCGCGATACGTGTCACGTATAGAGCTCTGGGGAAAGGCTGGCGGTAGGGGGAGTATCGACTGTGGGAGGGGGTAGGGAAATATTGACTTGGCGAGGGGTACGGGTAGTATGAACATTTGCGGGAGGCCTGGTGGTCTAGGAGCATCGACTTGGCCCCATGGGAGTACTGGGAGTATGGCTTCCGACATAACACGTATCTGGGCGGACGACTGTAACTCTGTTGCTGTTATCACCTCGGGATCAACCTGGCAAGCACGCTGCCGTGAACTCCGTATACAAGCAAACAGGACCCCATTCTGCGCAGGAAGAGGCCGTTGGGGGATCGGCGCGTCCCAAAGCTTCTGCTATCTACCACAGGTTGGCCGTGCACAACCTAATATACGGTCCGTTTTTGGTCGACACGGGAGACTTATAAATTAACAAAATATAACTAAAACATTTTAGTATTTTTCCGTATCTCAACCTTCCCAAACGTAGGATTGATGAAGCCGTACATTCCTTTCCGTGAGGTTAACGTCACATGCGCGTGCGCAGTTGACTGGTCATCTCGGGCGCCATGCGCGGAGGCAAAACAACCTCCCCCCCCTCCCCCCCCCCCCCCGGTGAACTATGAATTACACTCTTGCGAGATCGTCCGGAGCACAAACCACACCTACGTGGTCTCCAAATGCACTGGCCAACCGGCAGTTGTTGCGTATTCGCAACGAGGAACCTCGTTTCTGCCACACTCAAATCCCCTCATTCATCCTCACTCTGTGAAAAAATAACATTGCTCGGCTCCAGACTCTCTCTCCCCGATTTTGGTCTGCTCTCTCCATACAAGCAGCCGTTCCGGTGACGAAGGAATCGCACCCATGACTTAATAATCTATAATCAAATATAATCCCTCCGAGGACGCGAGTACGCCGCCGGAAGCGACCCTAATTGACACCGGAGGTTGTCGTTACATCAACGGCATTCCGGTCACAGCGTTCGACGAGGGACACACACTCGCGCTGCGTCAAACTGTTGCGGACCCCCGTCCGGTTCTACCCCGAGTTAATACCACGTGTCCACTCCGGTCCCCACAGCTCCACCCCAGCTCTTCATCCGGTGCCTGGCCGAGGGAACCTCGTTCTTGTCCTCGTATCTCCACAAGACAAAATGCCTTCCAACCTCGTTGATCGGCATCCCCAGAACCACCGCTGGATTTTCTTTTGAGACGCCATCGTTGCGATCCGCCACTGAGGTTAAAACAAAAACAGCGGAGACGAAAATAAAGAACGGATTTGCTTTGGGAAGTTGCGGGAATAACGCAGGGGTCATTTGGAGCCGCCGATTCCAAAAAACATGCCTGCTCAATCGCGGCCTTCCATTGACGCTTGCTGATATTTGGAAACTCTTCTTCGCTTCCAACCAGCAGCCCTCCTCCTTTTATCAGGCATCCGACGCTCCACCCCTGTGGGGCGGCGGCCTCCCAGTTTTCGCGCACCCCAAAACCCGGCCACGCCTTTAATTTTTTTAAGGCCTACTGCCTTTTTATATGTTTTTAGCCACGGCCTCCCCTTTTCGTCTCCATCCTCGCTCTTTCATAGGCCCCGCCCACTTTACCGCAAAATGTCCCACAACTGCTTTTGAAAACTTCGCTCCTTCATGCGATCAAAACGCCCAACGCGCTTGAGGTTGTATCGTTTGATTCGGCGTATAATTGCGTGTAACCTCGGACCAACACACTTGCGCCAGAATTACAGGTCAAATGCACGACAATTCTTAATCGGGCTCTCATCGCAATTTATTACTAGGCAACATTTTAATGTGTGAACCCCCTTCCTCTTCTCTCGACTCACTCTCCTTTCCCCTCCCACCGTATGTGTTGTTTTCCCATATTTCCCCCCACATGGCCGCATTTAGTCCTGTTTCTTATCCCATCCCGCATCTGGTATAACATATTAAAATCAATACCAGTTACCACGTATAATTATGTTATCTTTCAAGCGACACCACCGGTCAAATGGCGAGGGAGCACGTCAATAAGTACCCTCCCATCAAAGGCTGCCGCTATTGTGCTATTACCACACACCTTTATGGTTTGTCCCTTGATTCCGTCTCTAGCGTCTTATCTATTTAACAATGGCTTGGAGCGTCAAGCAAGGAGTGGCCAGCACGTTACCACTTTGCCATAAGTCTTTGGTATGCGGACGTCTGTGGGTTTGCCAACACCCCTAATGCGCCCCTCCCAAAAGCTCAGTCGACGTGCTGGTTCCATCCATTGCTCGTGAAACAACCCAGTTGACACTTCCTATCATTGGGAATCCCCATTCTCTAACACCATCCCTACATACCCCACCTATGTCGTCCTCTTTTCTCAATTTTCGAAGTTCCTTGCACATTGTTCGTTACCTCCCTCTCAAATTTCTTCCAATGTCTTCAATATTTATTGTACACCCTCCCTCTCAATGTGCAACTGTCCCTCCAATTTTCGTTACCTCCTCTCAATTTCAATGTCCTCAATTTTGTTACCTTCCTCCTCCAATTTCCAATGTCTCCCAATATTCTTGTTACCTTTCCTGCTCGAATTTCAATTCGTCACTCAATTCTCTCGCGTTAACCTCTCCCTCCTCAAATTTAACAATGGTTCCTGCAATTCTTTGTTCCACTCCCTCTCTAACTTTTCAAGTGTCCTCAATCTCTTAGTTACCTCATCTCTAATTTTAATGTCCTCAAGATTTTGACTGTACCTTCCTCTCTCAAAGTTTCCGTAGTCTCAGTTCCACCCAACAAAATTCATAATCGTTTACCTCCTCCTCCAATTTCACATGTCCTTCAATTTTGTTACCTCCTCTCAATTTCAATGATTCCTCAATTTTGTGTTGACCTCCTCTTCAATTTTCTTAAATAGTCCTCAATTTTTGCGTTACCCTCTCCTCTGATGTAATAACTAAAGTAATTTTCCGCGTTTGAACCTTACTGTCCATCCTAACATCTTCCGCCTCTTCCTTACTCATGAATAATATCCACCAAAATCCCAACCAACACTGTCTGCGAGCTATGGTTCCAATAGCCTCGTCTGTTACCACATTTTATTGACCAAGCAACTCAGGTCAATCCACAACTCTAATGCTCGCCCCTAATTGTCCTCGTAGTTATGGACTTCCTCCCACGCACACGCCTCGTCCGGATGATTACATTTAATCCAAAACCAAAACTTTACAACCCATATTAAGAACAAGACCATGTGACACACAAGGATATCTTTTTCCTCGTGGAGAGGACATTACGGCCTCATCATGCCTGCGTCACATCAACTGTTATACCACAAATACATGAAAAACATTGTTTTCCTTTTTTTTGGAAATGTTACTAAATAAGACTCTGGTCGCCAACGATATCAACAAATAGGCTACATGTGACAGACGCATTTCCGCACCATCTTTCTTTGAATATAATGGTTTGTCCGGATTTTAATCCACCAAAATTATTGGCGCCCAGTTCCGTATGGCTATCCTTTGGTGGTGGCCTTCCGCTCTTAGTATATCTACAAAACAACCGATGCCATAGAGATTCATTCCATACCACCGATGGTCCCAGAAACAGCCCTAAGTTTGCCAGGGAAATTGGACAAGGTTTGTCTCTTTCGACCATACTCGTCTGTAGTCCATTCAGGCCAACCCACCATGGAAATGTCTTCTGCTTTTAGTGCCTTCCGGAACTCCATCTTGTCCTGACAGAAAGACACGTAGGGCGGACACCAATTGATTGAGACCGACGGGATTGCCGTCACCCAAAACTGTTAAGACCATCCTTTACCCAGCTACCCAGCCATGCTACACAGGTGATTGAGCACGTTGAATCAAACACCTGTGTTGGCCTGCTGGAAAACTGATCTCAGCCTTGCGTAGATGTGCTGGGTTTTTCCCCACTCCACACCACCAGTCCTCCGCACCTATAACAATAGAATGCCACCATGCCCCACTCCACCCCCACCACCAACCCCCTCCCCCCCACACATCATCCATCCCAAAGCACCATCCGGAGCCAGCTAACTCCCTTTTCACACACCCCCCCCTTCGTCTCCCTAGCCACATCCCCCCTCACACCCTGTGTGTGGATGGGTGGACATCGAGCACAAGGGCCACATCACCGACAAGCAAATTTGGACACAACTACGGCACTCCAAACCCAACGCAACACAAATTTGCGCAAACGTCCCAAGCGAACCTAAGTATGAAACGGGATTATCCGCACCGTGTCAAGGTTAACCAGGACACTCTCCCGGTCCATACGCGCTGGCACGGGATCCTAAGTTGTGGACAAAGCATCCTTCGTCGCCCCATTTTTCTGGGACTCGTGATCCCATCCTAACTTTGGCCTTGACCTATCAGACCAGATGTAAAGTTATTGAAGCCCAACCGGTATTGGATCGAGAAATATGGAAAAACACACAGGGAGGACTACTGCTAATCAGTTGCCAGCTTGTTCTATGTAAAATTACAGTGCATGCAGGAACTCTCACCTTGTACAACATGACTTTGTCCCAACCAAATGATCAACACAAAGTATACATCGGGGACTAAGATAAGGTACTCAAAATGACGGATGACAAACAGGACTACCGATATGCAACTTAATGGTCCCTGTCCAGTCCAATGACCTAGAGAAAGAATCACGCTTGCATCTTCAGGAAGCTCCCGGTCCTCCATGTGAAACATATGCCCTCTGGGTCCCGTACTGTGTCAGTCTGTATTCGAATAACTTGTAAACTGCTGACGGATGCAACTAGGAAAGGTTTCCGGTTGGTGACAAAAAGAATCTCTGAATGATCATCGAGCTTCCGGTCTCCACCATTGCCACTTTGCCACGCCCATACCTCTCGAACTGCCCATACGTCTTCAGGAAGAAAGCAGTCATAGTTCACCATACCATGTCACCTAGTCTTGTCGTTAAGGTTGATGGGCGCAGCCCAACCCCTATATAACTATTCCTCAGCTGCCGGCGATTTCAATAGTTGGTTTAACTCCAGCTTGACACTGATCCATTCCAAGTGGCGTTTAACTGACAAACGTTCTCAGGGCCATCTTTCCAACTACGAACTGTTGTACCCCCCATGGGTCCTTCTTCCCGATATTTGGAATCCCATCTGGCACACCTATCACGTAACACCAGACACTGTACTGCACTCACACCACTTTAACTATCCACGCTCAACATAACTCACTGAGACCAGCATTCCACAGCGCAACAGCACTCCTGCACTACTACATGGTCAGGCATTCTATGGACCTAGGATGGAAAAGGGAGCGCTTGAAATGGTTTCTACCCATCAGCCAAGATAACACATCCGGTGATTTATAATAAGCCATAGGTGGCATCTACTTCCCTGCAGGCACACTGTCCCCTCGTTTAAGCCGACGAACAAATCTTCAGACATTTCCGAACGTGCCCGCTTTGGTCCTGCAATATTACATGGACTATGTCCTCAAAAGAAAATACTCCCGAAGGTCCAACATCATTTGTCTTTGTGATATTTCTGAGGCATGGAAGCCCCAACCACCTAGAGACTGTTCTCGTTACCACATCGAGAGCGGCATTTCATGCGAGGCATTTGTTCTCCTCGGCCCAACTCCAGGTTAAAGCTTTGCTGTGCATACTATATGCCCTAATCAAGTCGAGAAGGAAATTTCTATCACTTAACATGGCTCACACATTAATAACCAACCAAACAAGAGAATTACCATCTCCCATGATTGTTGGAGGCCCGTCCCAAACCGTTCTGGGTCCCACACGAACAATTTGGTTGGCGAACCTATTGATGCAGAAGGTGATTCCGGAAACCTCGTCTTATTTGCTCCCAGAACCAGCGGTGCAAGCATTTTTTGAATAAGTGCTCCTCCCAATGTACAACTACTGTCATTGAAGACAACAAGGGATCTCCTTGTGCTTCTCTGCTTTTCTCATGCCCGAGCCAACACAAGTTTGGTTTCTTTTTTCTAAGTCGAAAGGGAACAAAGACTCCCACCAGAAAGTGGAAAATTAGTTTGGAATATCCCCTAAACTACAAATATCTTTGGGGGTCAGGGACACATGGTTTCTTTCTGCATTCGTTGATGCAGATTGCGGTGGGCCCTGTTTCGATCACAACATCACGCCCATTTGGGTTTGGGAAAGGGAGTGCCCTTCACTGGCGGTCGACATGTCCAATGCCAAAAGTGAATACAGTAATCGTCACTGACTGGATTGGGGTATTGGGTTTAAGAAAATCGAGAAAGAAAGAATCGAGAATGAATACAGTAATCGTCACTAGCCGGAAGTGAAGTCCTCACTGTCCGGAAGTTCGCATATGGCAGTTACGATTATTCGCAATTTATTCTATGGCCCAATTATTCATTAGCGCCACGGTATTTTGCCTTTTCCCAATGTCAATCGCAAGGAAAAACACAAAGAGAAGAGGAGAGGAGAAAAAAAAACGTGCAAAAAATAATTTACTTCCTGCTTCGGAGCATACCGCTAACTCTGATGTTCCCCGAATTTATGCACCGTCTAATATGACGATCATAACTTGGGCCTTGTGTTTATCTATAAATTGCGCATAAGGAAATCAGAGAAATTTATTAGAACACCTCGATCCAATATACAACGTTAAATGAAACGATCACTTGGCCATTGATCTAGCATAGGTCAAATGTAACAGAGTCATCATCTCGGGCTCTGTACGTGTACTACCGTAATGGGGAACGCGGCGAGGTTCCCTTCCCCATCGGCGCACGCCCAGCGCAACAACGTGTCCTTTGCATTGGTTTGGAAATAAATGGCCATTAAACGTGGGAAGCACTTGGTCCGATTAATATCAAACCTTGAAAGGCACATTCCTCAGGTCCCCAGCAATAGTAGCCTGGCAAGTTTCAATAATCGGACGTCAGAGGTTGTCGAGGATCGAGCAGCGGTCACTACACACACACACACACACACACACACACACTGCTGGAATTATAGATAGAAGATAGATGTCTCGAGGCACATAAAGTAAACAGTAAACAATCAATAAACTTGAACTAAACTCAGGACAAAGCTTCTGGCTCTAGAAAATGAGAACATAAAACAATTATACAAAAGGGATGGTCAGGTGTCCTATCTGCCAGAATTAGTTTATGGATGTTAAAGATCCCACGGTGTTCTTCACGACGAGTAGGTGAGCTTTTACCGGCACCATGAACAAATTGCAAATTTCTGCCACAGCTACTCAGTCGAACGCCAGGCCTGGCAAACCGGTTCATGAAAGATGTGTGCTGGCTGAGCTTCCCACGGCCAACCACAGAAGAACATGGGAATGACTGTGACCATTACAGAGGAAGAAGATAAAAGGGATGGTCAGATAGAAAGGGAATTTTATTATTAAACAGGTGAAGCTTTAATTATTCCCACGAGGGCATACACGCAGGCACACCTCGTTTTTAATGAACCTTAGCTCAGCTAAAGTCACCTTGAGAAGGGTTGTTGAAATACCAGCAACATTCCACAAGCGGTTTCACACCCATCTGTCATAACAAAATAAATAATAAAAGCCCTAACAGTTAATCACATTTCCTCATCGCATGAGTCATGGACAACTTTGTCATATTTAAACCCTTACAAATCCAAAACATCCTGCTTCAAGGAAATCACATGAGGAACATCCAACCACACCCAATTTGTCACGAAACCAGGGGTTTGAGGAAATGCAGGAATTGCCCCGAAACGGCGCAAGATGTGAAAATCTCGACATGGTTTACAAGTTTGGAGCGGATGAACAATCACAGGAGTGATAAGGATAAGTGGAGACAGCAAGTCACAAAGCCCTAGCTTTAAATCCCAAAACGTTTGTCCTTTGCAAACACTGGGTACAATTGGTACCACTCCGCCCCCGCACGCGGGTATGGGGTAGGGGTGTGGAGGTTGGCAGGGGCGGGAGGAGGAGGAGGAGGGGCAAAGAGCCGCATTGGCCTGCAGTAATTTTCCACTGCCCAATCCCTTCGCGTGACAGAAATCGAGGTTGTCAGGTTTTTGCCAACAGTGCGAACAGACTGCGGTCATAGAGATTCTGATATGAATCTCCAATAGCAGCGCCTTGTCAAAGGCAGCAAGCACATCGTTGTTTAAATGGAAACAGCGCAGACACGTGGACATCGTTATCCATCCAATCTTGTACACACACTGCACCACTTAGTGACTTGGGAGGAGGGGGGGGTAGGGAGTATGACTTGGGAGGGGGGGGTAGGGAGTATGACTTGGGAGGGGGGTTAGGGAGTATGAACTTATGGGAGGGGGGGAGTAGGGAGTACGACTTGGGAGGGGGGAGTAGGGAGTACGACTTGGGAGGGGGGGAGTAGGAGAGTACGACTTGGGAGGGGGGAGTAGGGAGTACGACTTGGGAGGGGGGGAGTAGGGAGTACGACTTGGGAGGGGGGGAGTAGGGAGTACGACTTGGGAGGGGGGAGTAGGGAGTACGACTTGGGAGGGGGGAGTAGGGAGTACGACTTGGGGAGGGTGGGGAGTAAGGGAGTACGACTTGGGAGGGGGGAGTAGGGAGTACGAGTTGGGAGGGGGGAGTAGGGACGTACGACTTGGGAGGGGGGGAGCTAAGGGAGTACGACTTGGGAGGAGGGGTAGGGAGTACGACTTGGGAGGGGGGGTAGGAGTAACGACTTGGGAGGGGGGTAGGGAGTACGACTTGGGAGGGCGGGGTAGGTGAGTACGACTTGGGAGGGGGGGTAGGGAGTACGACTTGGGAGGGGGGGTAGGGGAGTACGACTTGGGAGGGGGGTTAGGGAGTACGACTTGGGAGGGGGGTAGGGAGTATACGACTTGGGAGGGGGGTAGGGAGTACGACTTGGGAGGGGGGGTAGGGAGTACGACTTGGGAAGGGGGGTAGGGAGTATACCGATTGGGAGGGGGTAGGCGAGTACGACTTGGGAGGGGAGGGGGTAGGGAGTACGCACTTGGGAGGGGGGTAAGCGAGTAACGTACTTGGGAGGGGGGGTAGCGGAGTAATTCGACTTTGGGAGGGGGGGTAGGCGAGTACGACTTGGGAGGGGGGGTAAGGCAGAGTAGCACTTGGGAGTGGGGTGTAGCGAGTACTGACTTTGGGAGGGGGGTAGCGAGTAATCTAGAATCGACTTTGGGAGGGGGTAGGAGTACGACTTGGGAGGGGGGGTAGGGAGTACGACTTGGGAGGGGGTAAGGGAGTGTACGACTGTGGAGGGGGTAGGGAGTAACATACTACGACTTGGGAGGGGGTAGGAGTACGTAACG
>CM068957.1:41932478-41944678 GCA_035128595.1 Eptatretus atami
TCTACCACTCCTTCCCAGTTAATAAGGGAGTACTGATAAGGGCCAAGATAAACACCTAAGTATTTCACCCTCTCTCTCGTCCACCTTAGATGTTCCGGAGATGAAACCTACGTAAAGAACCGAAAAGAGTAGTTAGATCCTGATCATTTCAAATTATTACACAGACATCATCAGCATCTCTCTCTCTCTCTCTCTCTCTCTCTCTCTCTCTCTCTCTCTCTCTCTTCTCTCTCTTGAGTGGCAAGCCTGTGGCTGCTGGTTGCATCATTGGTTGGGACGTGGCTATGCCGCTGATGCAGTGTCCCCCTTACGAGTACACTGGTGCTCATTTTGCCGACCTCGGAAGGATGACAGGCTGAGTCAACCTCCTGGTGTATTTTAATTCAGCAGCCAATGGGGCTTGAACTCAGGACCCTAGGATCCCAAGCCACCACCCTCACCACTAAGCCAACACCAGGCTTATCATCAGCAGATGCAGATACCATGATGGTGTGTTCTTCTGGAGACGGTACAAAGCCAGAAAGAGAGTTCCTAAGATTAATTGGTAATGGCTCAAGAGAAAGGCTAACCAGTAAACCTGACAATGGACAGCCTTGCCGAACACCCCTCTGAACCTGAATGGGCGACCAGAGACCATCATTTATTTTACACAAACTAGATATATTGTTGTATAACAACTTAACAAAACCGATAAACATTTCACCCAGGCCGAACTTTTGCAACACTTGAAACACATAAGTGTGATCAAAACTATCAAAAGCCTTTTTGACATCAAGGAAGATCAAACCAACCCCTTCTTCCTCTTTAAGGCCACAATCAATGAAATCTCTAATTAAAAAAATATCAGAGATTATTCTCCCTGAACACAGTCGCTCTGGTCAGGTGAATGAGAGTCCCGATAACAAGTTTAGCCGATTGGCCAACAATTTGGAAAAGAGTTTGTAGTCAGAACACAGTAATGAAATGGGCACCAGTTCTTGATTTGACGGAGATCGTCGCTTTTAGGAGAAGACAAACCACCGCTCTTCCAGCTGAGAGGCAGGATGCCAGAATGTAAACTTTCTTGCAGAACCAACAGTACTTCTGGACCTAAGATATCCCAAAATGCTGTAAAAAAAATTCTACTGGAAGTCCGTCGATTCCAGGGGCTTTTCCATGTTCAAATGTATTCAGAGCTATGCTGAGTTCCTCCAGGGTGAGCGGCTTTTCAAGAGCTTGACGCTGACCACAACTCAAAGAAGGAACATGATTTGTCATCTCATCAACGCAATCTTTACACACAGATTCCTTTGCAAAAACTATAAAGCTTGCCCGGCTGACCCCACAAGGTGGGGAATAATTGGGGAAAGTGGGATTAATTGGGGCCGTTGAAGAAGTTTGAGGTTATAGCGTGTACCGTCATCCCAAAAGGTTGTTCGTGCATTTTAAATGCTATTTGAACACACCATTCTACAAGTCTTTAAATATTGCACTCCGAAACTGTATCAGGGCACTGCATTAATAAGGGCAATACATCATACTAAAATATACAATCTGGTGTCTGTTTGTCTGCCTTCCTCCTTGGACAAATGCCGTGTTAAAGTGTATAACTAGCTTATCGTGGCTTTTCGTGGGGAACCCGTACCAGAAGTAAAAAATATTATAAACCACAAACATGTATGATTACCTTTAGAAACAGTCACTACTGCTGTTTAACAGTAAACTAAAAGGGAGGAAACCCGACGTTCTTGAGAGATTATATGCTCATCGCGTCCCCCACAGACTAACGGGCCCGAGCCTTAGATCTACTATAATCTACTTACCCCAGAGAGGATAATATCATGGCCCTGCCTGCCGCTCCTCTAGGCACTGGATGTACTGATTAGTATCAAGCATCAAGTATCGGGTTTCTTTCATCAACACAAATACCTTTCCTCGAGCTCGAACGAAAAGAAAGGAAAGATAACTTTGTGACAAGTCTTGTAAAGTACATTATCGTATTGAAAGCCCCTCTGTTATCCACTTTATCTCCCACCTTTATTGCCATTTAATCTGGGTCACAAAGCAATAAAATCACAGTCAATGCACTTACAGCAGTCATTCAGTCCTCTGTTTATACCTTACTAGCAAATATAAACGCGCCATGAAACATTGAGTGTTTCTTCAATGAAATTCCCAGTAATTTCTGCCAATTGCAGACATGTCTTGTCCATCATTGGCCAAACCATACGTGACCACACATGTGCTTTTTTCCCAGCCAGCTGTGGACAAGACTGGCCTGCCTCCACACCAATAGATTCCCTCATTATCCAATGTTTTATTTACTTGACTGTACAGTCTTTCGTCCTGTCACCGTATTGGAATTTCAATTTGGAATTCACAGTGGGAGTAATTTTGGCAAGAATTTTCCTCGTTTTGTTATACTTTGGTTTGAATAAGTCTTTTTGATTTCTGCCAGTAGATATACACATCATGGACCGGTCATGGGATGGAATGGCATTTGATAGGATGTCAGGAGAACAGCACAACAGCAACAACAACAACAACAACAACAACAACGTCGTGCCAAACTGAACAAATGGAGGTAACAACAATCCCATGATGATTGGGCTCGAAGTGTCGCCCAGCGGAATGTCGTGACTCGTGACATCATCCGGCATGGCAAACACCTTGACAAAAGCCCATTTTGGCCCGGGTAGTTACAAGCAAATTTAAATTCCGTATGTGGAATTGTAAGACTGTTAATTATGCCTACAAGTTTGGCGAGCATACACAAAACAGTGAGAGATGAATATAACAGGAAAAAGAGACACCGTAGTATTACTTACGTGCGTAGAAGATAGAAGATGTGTCATCAAACCTGGTAGTACATAATGTACTGCTTCATATAACGAAAGATGTGCTCCAGACTCGCTTTTCAAGCTTCTCTTGTCCATCTTTTTTAAGCTCAGTAATTTTATGAGATAAATTCGACCCCCTTACTTTTCTACATTGTCGTATCGTATCGTATCGTACACATGTTTGGCCTTGAGTCAATTTACGAGTTTGGATGGTTGGTGTATGCCTGGTGTTGGCTTAATGGTCCGGGTGGTGGCCTTGGGATCCTAGGGTCATGAGTTCAAATCCTGCTCAGCTGTTGAATTAATACCAGGTGGGGTTAACTCGGCTTGTCATCCTTCCGAGGTCGGCAAAATGAGTGCCAGCATGCTGGTATACTGTGTTGGAGTGGAGACCCGTCCAGGATTGTGCCCAATAGCCTAGGAGACTGCTTCGGCAACACCAACGCTCTGCACAGAGTATGGTCCCAATGGATGGATGGGTGGTCGGTAACATCATTTACTGGGGGCACGGCGAGACGGCTGATGCAGAATTCTACTGGCCTTGACATTCCTGCTATTCTCGATATACGGGGCGCGACAATACAACACTACAAATTCCTGTCGTAACCCTGTAGGTTCGGGCATGAATTTGTGATTTGTTCGAGATATCCTCGACACATCACCGACTTTTCATCAAAAGAAACAGTGGGACCTTTAATACCCACCAACTGATGCTTGCAGATGAGTCGCCAGCGGCCCTTTGCGAAGCAACATCTTGCCAGTCCGACAGATTATAGCTGGGTCAGGAATCAAACCCAGACGAGACAACTTCCAAAGTAAGTGCACTGCCTCTGAACCATCTTGTCAGGAGATTTCTACAATGAAAACAATGATACAAGCAAGGTCATTCGTCCCACATTTTAATACACAGTACTTCACAATTATGTTGTTCTGTCCATATCATGTTTAATGGATTTGTAGGGTCTACTGGTGTATGTCCAAAGTCATACCTTTTGAAATATTTTCGGGATTTTAGAGCCGACGTGACTGCAGACAGTAGAACGGGGTTAATATCCTTTTTGAGGACGACGTGCTCCACAATTCAGCATCCTCTGTTGGCGCGGACCTAAACACCACGTTTTATCTGGATCATACTTGGCTAAGGGTCACACCGGGGCAGTTGTCTCCAAAACCCAAAGGTGGAAATACAACTTTCCGAGTGTATTGCCAAACAGTGACCAGAATGCTCCATGTCATGTCCCTTCCTTTCCCACCCTCAACTTTAATCTCCCAAACATCTTTTCACTTCTCTCCAAACTCCACTGCCCTCCTTTTTCCTGTCATCTACTCCTCTTCCTCTTCATATCAGTTTAAATGCTTCACATTTCGTGAATACATCAGTGCTGCAACATTTTTATCTTTATTTCACTACCAGCAGTGCTGTGAAACTCATTAACTAATAAATAAATAAATAAATTAATTAATTAATAAGCAATGCCAAAAAAACAGAAAAGAATGTAAAAATGTCACTGATTTTGAAGCATTGTTCAGCAAAAGATTCATACAATCCATCATAAGCTTTCATTTCTGTTGCTGCAGCACAACACAACATTCCTATCATGAGATAGATACTGTATGTTTTAAGCTTACACAGCTGAGAAAAGCCATACAGCAATTTGTGAAAAGTTCACCAAGAAACATCCTGTGGAATCCAGAACTCTGTGGAATCTCAAGCTCCAGGAATTATTGGTATCTCCCACGATAAATGGCGAAACACAAGATATGTTGTTCTCAACATTTCAGACAGGTTGCAACCTCTCCTACTTCTTCTTCTTTGTCACCTCTCCTCCGGTGTAGGCCTCTGCTGTCTCAGCTTACTGTTGCCCCAGCAATTCAAGGACGCACCTGTTCTTCCAGGAACCCCCACCTGGTTAAACTCCGAAATCCACGCTTACTGCACACCTCGACTCTTTTGTTATTTGCTTTTCCCGTCTGTGTAATCCACTCTTCCCTCCATGGCTTCAAAAGTGGGTATTGCATGTCATTCCCCCATTTTTTTCCTACAATATGTTACCCCCATCAACCCTGCTTCAATATAATTGATCTAGGGGTCTATTTATTGAAGAAAACACAACTTTAATTAGTCTAGAATCTAATTCAATTGAACCGGGAGGCCGAGTAGTGAGTGAGTGGCACTGGCCACTGCCGCTGGTAGCGTCGGCATGAACATGATAAAATGATGAGTCTAAGTCCGATTGCAATCTGAACCGGTGCGATGGCAGCACGGGGTCAGATATATGATGACCATAAAGCTGGAATATAGTCAGACTGACATGTCTGATATGACCAAAAACGTGTTAGGGCTGTTAGTGTGTGTGTGTGTGTGTGTGTGTGTGTGTGTGTGTGTGTGTGTACAACAATTTACCTTTGCATGTATAAGACATCATAGTAAGGTAGACCAGCAAATTAGAGAAGGAAAGAGAGAGGAGAGAGGAGAGAGTGGGGGAGAGAGAGAGAGGAGAGAGAGAAGAGAGAGAGAGATGGGAGAGACGGAAAAGAGAGAGATAGGGAAGCCAGAGAGAGAGATAGGGAGAGAGATGGAAGAGACGAGAGAGAGAGAGGAGAGAGAGAGAGAGAGAGAGAGAGAGAGAGAGAGAGAGAGAGAGAGATAGGGAGAGACGGAAAGAGAGAGAGATAGGGAAAGCCAGAGAGAGAGATAGGGGGAGATGGAAAGAGAGAGAGAGAGAGAGAGATGGAAGAGAGAGAGAGAGAGAGAGAGAGAGAGAGAGAGAGAGAGAGAGAGAGAGATGGGAGAGGATGGAGAAGAGAGAGAGGAGAGAGAGAGAAGAGAGAAGAGAGAGAGAGGGAGAGACGGAAAGAGAGAGAGATAGGGAAAGCCAGAGAGAGATAGGGAGAGATGAAGAGAGGAGAGAGAGAGAGAGAGAGAGAGAGAGAGAGAGAGAGAGAGAGAGAGAGAGAGAGAGAGAGAGAGAGAGAGAGAGAGAGATTTAATAAAAGCATTGTGAGTTGCAATTAATCATGTTGACCAAGAGAATGTGGAGAAACGGATTCCATGTAAAAATGACATACTTGCATGGTGGTTGAATGATCATGATTTAAAGAAAAATACAAGTAGTTTTCCAGTTTAGTCGATATCATTTTCCCTTTATTTATTTTTTTCTGATATACCTGCATTCCCCTGCATTTCCATCCTCTTGAACGCTCTTCTCTGTCCCTTCTTCCTCGTTTTTCTTCTCACTTCCCCTTGATAAAACAACATGTTTAAACAATGACTATTGCAATAATTAACAAAATCATCAGAGATCCTAAATCTTGGATGAAATCGTATTAGTCCATGAGCCAAGACCCGAATTTTGGGTATCGGTACCACCGGGGTGATAATTCTCTTAGGTGTTTTAGCTTGCTACATGTCTCTAGTTTATGTTTTGATATGATAGCCTTGCACACTGGTAGCTTAATGGTCGTTATCACTTCTTGAATAGACACACCCTACCGAAAATTCAGAAAATTTTTAAAATGTCAAATTTGGGGAAGGAATGCCTAAATGTCACTAAAATGAATATAGTAATTGTCACATTTAATACAAGTCCTGTAAATACACACTAAGCATGCCATGGGCTTGTATTACTATTATGGCAAATTACTCCTCCTCAATATCATCTACGTCAGACTCGGAATGACTGTTGTGCTACCGCTCTTCTTCAATAGCCTTGTTCTGGCATGTCTGTAACTGCACATGTCCGTACACTTCAGGCCATTGCTGAGGCAAGTAGACTTAGGGAGTTCGAATGACCGCACACACTTGCAGGACAGTAGCTGCATAACAGCATCTGTGCTGGTGAGCTCGCATCCAGTTGACAGCAAGCTTGCCGTCCTCATCTGTCATCCAGCCGCAGTCTGTTGGGTTCGCAACAAATGGCTGGCTCTGCAGACTTCTCCTCCAGATCGCAGCCTGGTAGTTTGCACGTAGTGCATGCATGAAGAGGCAGTCCTCACAAGGAGGGAGTTGACTTGACTCCACCTCTCCACGTCTCGCACAGAACAGCTCATACCGAAGCTTGTTCACCTCAGTTGTGTGGGTAGATGGCAGGTACATGTGGCAGGTGATTTCCTGTAGCTTCTCAAATAGTTCAGGAGACACTTCCCATGAGCGCCCAAGTTCGTGGAAAGCATCCTGGTATGTCTTGTCCATCTTCACCTGCTTGAGTGTCGTCATCTTCCCCGGCCCGCGAATGCACTGACGGTATCACAGCCTGTAAAGGCATGCATACCAATCAATGAATCACACAAGCTGCCTCCAGTGTACGGCTCAGTGTGGTGATATCCAGGAATCTTGTCCGGTTCTTCGTCCGCACTTCTGGAACAGGTGGGATGGGATCTTGTGGCACATGCCCAGACACAGGACCATGACATCTGTATCCTCTGCAGTGATGATGACAGACTTGTACCCAGATTCTGCTGCATGAAGTGCATGGAGAAGGAGGCGTGTGTCTGCTTCTTCTTGACTTGACTTTAGCTCAGGAGCCTCTTCCCACTGCTCTTTGGTGATCTTGAAGCAGAGCTGCTCACATGTGACATACAGCTCCTTGCCCTCGAGCTTGTCCCTGTGCTGTGGTTTTTTCCATTCTTCTACCAGGAACTTGATGAGACTTGCCTTGTTGGAGGAACTACCGAGTAACTTTCTCCATGCTGGATGTTGTGCCCAGGTTGAATGTTCTTGAAATGGATCCTTGTGCCTGCACTTCTGTTGGCTCATTCTGCATCTTTGATGGATGTCTCCTTGTAGACGTCAAACACAACATCAATGCGCCTGCTCTTAGCACCCTCATGGACAACGTGACTCAGTGCTGTGCCTGCAAGCTGTGAAAAAGTTTTGTCGTTTCCCTTCAGTTTCTGGACCAGGCTCATCCCATCAATTATGGTAGCAGAGGGCTCGGGGATCACCTCTGCAGGAGAAACATTCCTCTCCAACTCCATTGCTAGGGCAGCCTTGTTGGTCTTGCGGAGAGACCCATTACCGCTGGCAAGTGCCCATGGCAAAGGCCCCAGGGATGAGCCAAGACATCACTCATTTTGAGCTTTCTGTTCTCAGCAACAAGGATCATCTGGCCAAATAGGTTCCTGTTAAATTTTTTTAGGGTAAATCCCAAAATATGAGGAAATTTGAAAAATACCTAGGAACAACTCTGGTAGAGAATCAAATTCTACATAGGTGTCCAAAGTTTCGCGTTGATCGTGTGATTGATTTTAAAGAAAATGAGGAAAACCCGAGCGTCACGCTGAAATCTGTTTTTATGGGTAGCACCCATTGCATCACAAAATCAGACTAAGCTACCAGTGCGGGAAGGCTATCATATCTTAATGTATTTACAGTCACTCTATAAACATTTTAGTACATTCTGTTTTAGTCACCCCAGGTGGTACCGATATCTGGCCTGGCTCATGGACTATATTAAAAGCGAGGGACACAGGGCAGGTCATGAATTGCACGACATAGCACAATGTACACGCTGTAGTGGGCAATGCGCTTATACGTCTCCCCTTGTTCATTTATTTCATTGCTTATTGTGTCGAACTGTTGCACCACTGTCAAGTTCATCCCCTCGATCTTCTCACTCTTCCATGAGCCTCAAACTTGTAAAAATAATAATAATAATAATAATAATAATAATAATAATGATGAAGGTTTAATGGGATCCAACAAGACTATGGAACCTGAGAAGGTGATATAAAGTGCTAAAAGGCATCACAGCAATGTGAATAGTCCACAGTGAAAGAGAAACCCAGCCAGACTGGTATTTTCACAAAAAATGGACATTGCTCGTCAATCAATGCATGAGTGAACAGTGTTTCACAAACTTTTATAACTTCTATTGTCGCACCACTCCCATCCATTCCTTACGTCACCTCACACAACACGTCATCACATCCGTTGCAAAAAAGACTTGTTACACAAACACTTGTTATTCATTCTGCATTTGAGTTGGAAAAAAAATTGTCAATATATTGTCCAGTAGAGTTTTGTTATTAACTCCGCCACCGATGGTGAGCAGGTTATGTTTCACTCCTGTCTGTCTGTCTGTCTGTCTGTCTGTCTGTCTGTCTGTGTTACTTTGCGAAAGTATTTTTTAAAGTATGTTGGTCTGTAGCATATGTTTGTCTGTTTGTCATACAATTTTCTGTCCACAGCTTTGAAGCAATCGTTCTGAAATTTTTTTGTGCATGTAAGTGACCAAGGACAGTAACGCACATTTTTGGTCAGGATCTGGATCCGGATCCGGATACTAGAATGTTTAAAGTGAATCTTCCAAAAACGATACATTGCATGACATCTCAAAACGTTATGGATGGATTCGGACCAAACTTGCTGGACAGGTTGGGTGTGTGACAAGGACGAATTGATTCAATTTTAGTGAAGATTCGAATCCGGATCCGAATACAAGAATTTTTTTAAAAAAAAATTCAGTTCTTCTCGATGGCAGCTTGGCTTCTGGGTAGCTATCATTTTCTTGGAGCGCAGCAGGGCTGCTGATGCTGTGCCCCTTTACCAGTACACTGGTACTCATTTCACTGACCTCAGAAGGATGACAGGCTGAGCCAACCCCACCTGGTGTTAATTCAGCAGCCAACAGGGCTCAAACTCAGGACCCTTGGATCCTAAGCCAGCCACCCGAGCTCCTGCTTAAGGCACAAATACCAGGCATGTATTTTTAGATCCTCCTGGAGGATCTCTAAGTCTTACTCACGTTGTTGTTTCTGCTTTCTTTGTGGACTTTTTTGTTTCACAGCCTGCAGTTTTCATCGAAACTTCCTGAAACTTGGCATATATATGTAAAAATTCCCTGCACAGACAGTAACGTCTCCGATTTTGAAAATTCCTCCTAGAAAAAAAAGTTTGACGTCAAAATATCTCCGCTAATGGAATCGCCTAAAAAATTATCTCCGAAACTAGGCAAGCTTTTTGAATTCTGTTTGCGGGAATCGCAGGCATTAGCAGAGATGAATTACCGCACATATGATACATCGCTATGACGTCATATCATATTTTATTGACGTCATTCTATTTTTTTGACATTTTTGTTTTCACAACCCAGAGTTTTCATCGGATCTTCGTGAAACTTGCCATGTATATGCAGAAAGCCCACGCGCAGGCAGTAACCACTCCGAGTTTGGAAATTCTTCCTAGAAAAAAAAGTTGACGTCATAATATCGCCGCTATATGGAAATCGCCTGTACCATTATCTCTGAAACTAGGCAAGCTGTTTGAATTTTGTTTGCGGGAATCAAGCCGGGCATTAGCACAGATAATTTATCGCAAACCTGATACATCACAATGACGTCATATTCGTTTTTATGACGTCATCATTAAGATGACGAGGATCTTGCTCATTTGAGCTGTTTTGTTATATAAATGGATGATAAACTAAAGACGTTTTTGAGGATACTTCACATATATGGTTTGTGGAACAAATTACAAATAAAGATTTGATTATTTTATCGACTGAAGTTAAAAGGAGATTTGTAAAATATTTCAAATTTTCAATCAATAAATATAATGACTGAAGCATCAATGATAATTTATTGTTTCAAGGTGAAAAGAAAACTAATACTAAAAATATGTTATATGTTAAAAGTAAAAATAATAGAGTTATACAAAAAGGGGACGTGTTCAATGTGTGGATTCAGAAAGAGCCAATTCATCTCGAAAAATTGAAACTGATGGTGACAAACAAAAGTTTTTATCAGAAGTAAATTTACAACTGGGATTGTGGGGAACTACACCTACCGTGGTAACCTTTCTGCGGACTGGGAAAAAACTTGGATAAAAGGTACATAAGATGTAAATCCTAAACCTTGGGCAAACCTAAAAAAACAAGGTTCATGAAGTTTGAATGAAACACGATATTGATTATTATAAAATTTCATCTGCAACCTGTGGCTGCTTGGTACATCATGGAGTACAGCTGTGTCGCACTCCCTCAACCCATCTCCCCCTTACCTCATCCCACCGCCATTACTCTTCTTACCCAGACACTCTCATCCTTCCTCAACACATGACCCAACATCTCAACCTGTTTCTCTTCACAACATCCATCACAGACTCTATTCCCATCATCTTCCGCAGGTCATCATTTGTCTTCCTCTCTCTCAACGATACTCCGCACATCCACCGAACCATTCGCATTTCCACCCTTTCCAGCCTTTGTTGCTGCTCCATTAGTACCCTAGTATCACTCCCATATAATCATTGTACTCCTCACACATGTAGCATACACCTTTCCCTTCAGCTCAACGACACTCCCCTCCTATCAGCACGCCACTCAGTTCCCGAACTCTTCCATGCACATCTCACTCGAGCAACCGTCGAAGAGTCTGATCCACTCTCTCATTCAGCATGTCTCGAGAGATGCATGTTTTCACACCTTCACTTCACACATCTCCAAGATCCAACTCAACAATTCCTTCATCTGCAGCTCCCTCTATGCACACCTTACACTTGAATGTAGCTGCCACACTGGTTATGCCCTCTCACCCCACTACATTTTGATGAACCCATTCAGCACACATTGTACACTGAATGGAGTTCACTCCGACACCTTCCTGCACACAGCACACGGCCACTTCCAGTCCTTTGCACCTCACACATGCTTTACCACTTGCCATCACCTTCGTCTTTCCGATATTCACCTTCAAACCTTTTGCCTCCATACATTCCTTCCACTTGTTCATCTTCTCCTTCAGTCCATCCATACCCTCTGTAATCAACACCAGATCATCTGCATACAGAGCTCCCACGGTAAACCTCCTTTACCCTCCGAGCAGCACCTCCATCACAACTACAACAGAAGTGGACTTAGTACCGACCCTGTGTCGCACCCCCCACCTCACAAGCTCACACTGTGCCCATCCTCCTCCTTAAGCGTGCGTGCTCTCTCGTACATGGCCATCACTACTCTGATCAACCATTCCTCCACTCCTAACTTCCTCAATGCCCCTGTCATTACTCTCGTGTGGAACCCTATCAAATGCTTCTCCAGATCAACAAACCCAAGAAACAACTTCTTCCTCTCCATTGACTTCTCCTGCAACTGCCTTACAATAAAAATTGTATCTGTCGTTCCTCTTCCTGGCATAATCCAAACTGCATTTCGTCAATCTTACCTTCTTCCTTATCCTCTTCTCCAACACCCTTTCCAATACCTCTCTTCATGCTCCAACTAACTTCTGCTCTATAGGAGCCACAGTCCAGAGGGTCACCTTTCTCCTTGTACAGAGGGCGAGGGTACTCAGTTCCCAATCCACTGGAATGTGGCCTTCTCTCACCACCAGATTACAGATCTCTGTCATTCTCTTCACCTCCAACTTCCCGCTGCCTTCAAC
>CM068957.1:41986187-42026243 GCA_035128595.1 Eptatretus atami
CCTTCCATTCCTGCGAGAAGCTTCCAGAAAAGGGGCGTTCCTCCGTTCCCAGCGCCTCATTCCACGAACCGACCAATGGTGAACGATCTGCCTCGCCCTTTCCCCACACCAAGTGCGGAGAAAACAGGCGGGAATATTAGGCGGGAAAAATCCGCGTGCCATCGAAGTTCCTTTGGTTTCCTTTTGCTCGCGTTTATTGAATGAATGCGGAGAGATGGTTGTAATGTGTCCGTGGAGAAGAAGGGAATTGATAGCTGGCATAGCGGCGAAGGTGGTTAGGTGGTTGGCGGTCGAGGCGATCGTGGTTGTGGCGTTGGTGGTGTGGTTGGCGTTGTGGTTAAGGGGAGCGATGTTGGTTGTTGTAATGGTGGTGGAGATGTGGTTGGTTCAAAATAACGATAGAAAAAGAAAAACCTACACAGAGGATCACAGCCCTGTGACACGAATAATTCCCATTAAACAACGGTGGGGAAATCTAACTGAACACGGACTTATCGGCATAACCAACTAAGAACCTATATGGTGTTCTGCGAATTTCCACAGCCGCAACTATACGCTCGTTGACCGGTGTTACCTCATTTATCATTGGAGTCAGCTTATTGGACACAGCTACAGCAACTCCTTGGACATGGTAACCATCAGAGCGACCAGACCAATTAGAAGGTGTAACCGCCCACCATGATCTCACCATATTCGGTCTCTGAACCTCAGAGAGTGTCGCCATACCGATGTCCAAACGCCTGAGCTCAGATGATAACAGAGACAGGTGATCATCCTCTTCGGGATAGGACATTCCAGGCACCCACCCGAAGGGACCTTCAGGTTAACCCAAAGAGACTGCCGCCTGGTATACGACACCTCAGCACCACCCGACATACGCTAATGCAATCTGACCCAGGAAGGTTACCCCGTGGTTTTCCTCCTATCATCAAAGATTGGGGGTCCCGAAGGCTTTGCCCCAATTCTGTCATCTGGTGAGCTGCCCAGCGAAGGGCAGCTGCACAGGAGGTACTCCCACAGAGTGGGTTTTCAGATTTATTTGCATTTTCCTTGTGTTTTGCAGAGTGAAGCGTTGGTTTTACAGTGGCCAGAGTGCAAATCCTGCCATCAACCTCAAAAAAAAAGTAACCCAACTGCAGGAGGACGTCTGCAGACACAGTTGGGTATGATATATGGATGGCAGTTGGCTCACAAGGAGCTCCTCCGCCCTTTAACAGGTTTTGTTTTAAATCCTGCTGGGTGTCCATATCCAAGCACCCCTCCTCACCAAGAAACTTGGTGTGGGAGACGGTTTAGTCACCGACAACCCGACTATGAAACAGGTTAGTACAGGTTTACATGTTACCTGAAGCAAGTCACACATCTAATCTGGCCTGGCCTGACATATGACACTCTGAAGCTGTGGCTCAAATCCAAGAGCATGGTACCATTCCAACCTAAGCTGGAAATTGGCAAGCTCATGGATGAAATGGTGTCTGAGGAGTTTGCAAACAAATTGAGTGAGGATCTGGGGGGATCTGGAGATTCTAAAGAGTTGTGGAGTGCCTTCAAGACTACCATTTTTGATGTTGCTGGTGGGTGTCGTGGAACCCACTGTGAGGCAAAGAGGAACTTTGTCTCCCAAGGGACACTGGATACCATTGACCAGAGTTGCAGGGCCAGGCTTAATGGCAGAGCTGAGCTGCTCAGGGTGCCGAGGCGTAAAGCTGTACATTCGGTGAAGCTGCATAAGGAGGCTTATGTGCGAGGAATGTATGAAAGGGTAGAGCATTACCTGTGGTCAAGTGATTGTCGTCCTGCTTACAGACGAATCCATGCATTGTATTCCTCCAGGCCTGTCCCTTGGTGTACTGCAGTTGGAGTAGAGGGTGGTGAGCTCTCGACAACGGAGTCTGAAGTGAAGGCCCACTGGGCCAATACGTTAAGCGGCTGTACCAGGCTGACCCATCAGCGGTTGAAGTGGATGTCAAGGCTGTTACTATCCCTATTGCTGATCCTCCAATCAACTATGAACCACCTGATCATTTTTGGAAACACAGGCTCCAGTGTATTGGTTGAAAGGGAGCAAAAAGCTCCTGGGATTTGTGGCATCCATGCTGAAATTCTCAGGGCTTGTGAAAATGCTCCACTCATGTCGTTGCATGCAGTTCTGTGCTCTGTTTGGAGCACAGACATCATCCCAACTAATTGGAAGAAGGACCTTGTTGTCCCTCAATGGTAAGGGAAGGGTGATCACCAGGATTACAAATACCCAGGGGTGACACTGCTCTCAGTGCCGGGCAAGGTCTTTGCTCAGATAATTTTTCAGATGGTTCCCCATCGTCTGCTTGAACACCAGTGCCTATAGCAGTCTGGCTTTACAACAAAGAGATCAATTATTGACCATATCCTTTCTCTTCAGGTCCTCACCAAACACAGACGAGAGTTTCAACAGGGGCTGCTCTCAGCTTCTGTTGATCTCTGTAAAGTGTTCGATTCAGTGAATCTAGTATTTTAATGACCTCTTGGATGCTGCTATCTTGTCTGTACCTGTTTGTGGTGAGGATGTTGAGGTTATGGAGAGATTCACTTACTTTAGCAGTGATATTCATTTCTTCAAATGAGAGACAGAAATCAATAGACATATGGGTCGGGTTAGGGGAGTCATTGATTCACTTGATTATGGAGTGTGGTGCTGTCGGTACCTATGCAGGAGGATGAAAGTCTGAGTCTTTAAGTCCATTCTTGCTTCCAGTCTTGCTCTGCAGATGTGAGACGAGCACTCTTACCAAGGATCTGAGACAAAGACTTAACGCCTTCGGTATCAGGTCTCTTTAGAGAATCCTTGGCTATCGCTGGCCAGACTCTGTGTCTAACGAGCGTTTGCTGAGAATCAGATGAGATTTGTTACCTGCATAGTCCGTGAGCATCAGCCGTGGCTGTATGGACATGTGGCTCTTTTTCCTGACGCTGATCCTGCTCACCAGATTCTCTCAGCGAGGGAGCTTCATGAGTGGAGTCGGCCAACTGACCGACCACGTGCCTCGTGGTAGCAGCTAGTTGATCGGTGTCTCAGGAGGTTTGGTTTGGCTGGGCAACTGCCAGGAGGATGGCCAGACAGAGGTCTGTGGAGTGGATGTGGCAACGCGCTGCTCCGGCGCATGCTCCCACATTTGACCTGACCAACTTACTTGTCTCTATTGAGAGAAAGAAATGCTCACCTCCACTCCTTTGTACCTCTAGTCTCCTGCCTGTGGAACCACCTTCTTGAGTCATTAGAACACCTTCTACCCTCTCGGGATTTTCAATGGGAATGCACCACGATCCAATTTCATCTTCTGTCCCTACCCGTGATTCTCTCTACTCCTGTGAGGTCTCCCCACACCCACTCCCTTTACCTGCAGGTTCCTATCGTTGTTTCTTTCCTATCCTCTTCTCCTGTTTGCTCATCCACCTGCTTGCATTATTGTGTAGCTCATTCCCCACCACCCCACTGTCAGTGTGTTTTTCGATTGTCATCATACTCTTTCATGGGCCTTCATTATTTCGTGGATAATTTTTTGTTGTTGTTGACAAATGCATTCACTTAAAAGCATTCACTCCAGTATCAAATACTTCTTAGTTTGTATAGAAATATCCACAGAGCAGTTCCACAAATTATTGGCTATCCTCAATTTAAACGTCACTTACTCCGCATGGTTTCTCAACAACTCATAATCATTGCAGAAATCGAAAAACTGCAGATAAACTGCAGCAGATTGCACACCTCAACATCCATCCATCCATCGGGACCATACTCTGCGCAGAGCGTTGGTGCTGCTTAAGCAGTCTCCTTGGCTAGTGCACACAATCCTGGACGAGTCGCCACTCCGACACAGGATACCAGCAAGCTGGCACTCATTTTGCCGACCTCAGAAGGATGACAGGCAGAGTCAACCCCCACCTGATATTAATTCAACAGCAGAGTGGGACTCAGGATCCTAGGATCCCAAGCCCACCACCCTAACCATTAAGCCAACACCAGGCATGCACCTCAACAACAAATTGTTAATTTGATGATTTGCTGGCCCAAAAATAGTTTTTGGGTTAGTGTGGGTAAAAATGACAAACATGTTAGTAAATGTGCGCAGAAATCGAAATCTACTTGAAACCCACACGCTTCTGGCAATATGTTTACAAATGGTGTCGCACACCTGATCGAGGAAGGCGAAAGCCCTGCTGTATTCAGCCACCGAGTTGCAAAAGCTGTGGAACAGTCGCCTCCCAATGGGTTGTTCTTCACACTCACTGGCGAAAGACAGATGCAGCAGTCGTCGAATCTCCATGCATTTGGCCGGCCCTGGAAGTGCGAGACTGCGGCGGCGTTTTGACCCTCCGACACCAACATCCATGCTTTTGCGTGCCTGCAGGTAAGCCGTGTTGGCGATGAGGTTATCCAGGCCCCCGAGGTCACACATAGTTTTGACCACCGTGACTTTCAAGTATCAGCCAAGAGATAAATCGACTAAACCCAAGGGTAACGGGAAAGATGTTGCAAAAGCAATGTCGGAAATACAAACAACATGTGTAAAAAAACCAACGAGAGAGATAGACAGCAGCAGCATAAATAGCAGAGACAGTTTGGATCTGTTCCATCTGGCATCAGCATCTTTATCTCATTAAGGCGATTAGCACAGCAGATGATGTTATCTGCAGGATGTAATCTGGGTAACTTTGACTTAGCTGTGGATTTTGATGTTACCCTACTGACAATCTAAGGTTGAATATCCGTTTTCATTCATTCTAACTGCGTATAGCAACAAATTGTAATTCAAGTACTCTTCTTTCCACACATTTATTTAAAACTTGGAAGAAACTAATTGACTTTTTTTCAACAATAAATCAACATTGAGTGTATTCAGTATTAAAGGGAAGATGCTGCATTCATGAAGTTGCCATGAATTCGTCGGAAAAGTTCAATGTATGGAACTACACGATTACATTTAGGTACTACCATAAAGCCAAATCTCTCGCTCATTGAAATGAGACGAGGCTGCAGCAAAGAGGAAGGTAAGCAAAAACCTCCTGAATAATGAAAGTGCTTTTCGGTAGCATCAACGAAGTGAAAGCATTCGCCACTATTACTATACATTGTCTTACTTAGTCATATACTAAATGGTGTCCTATTCCAGGCTTACTGGTGTATTGGGGTTGCGCATATCTGGACTCCAACTGGCAGAAAAAGATCTGAGATGCAGGCCGGCCTGCTCACCAGTTGAACTAGAGGATGCTATCAATAATGGAAAGGGTCCCAAGGACGTTCCTTTAATTAGTTTCCAACATCACACTGTTTCAAGAACAAACCTTGAAACCAAACATTTGTGTAATTGGTCATCCAAAGATGGTCACCAAGGTCGATGCAGGTTATCTTTTCACCCCTGTCTGTCTGTCTGTCTGTCTGTCTGTGAGCAGGATATCTCAAAAAGTTATGGACGAATTCTGACAAAATTTGGTGTTCAGGTTGTATTGGGTGTGTGATGAGGACGAATTGATTAGATTTTGGTGAAGATCTCGATAAGGATCTGGATTCGATAATTTTTAGTGTGATTCTTAACCATTGAGAGATGGGACCAAAAACGATATATAGGATGATATTTCAAAAAGTTGTAGACGGATCATGACAAAACATGGTAGTTGAGTTGGGGAGGGGACAAGAACAAGCCAATTAGAGTTTGGTGTGGGATACAAAATGCAAACTTCAGCCTTGTGGGGGTATGCGCTCTACCGAGTGCCGTTCTAGTTACCCTTACCGAAGGAGAAGGCATTGCATTTGGGTTTGTTTGTTCGTTACTTGTAAAATCGAAGATTTTTCAAGTATATTGGTCAATCGATTTTGTTATTCTGTCTGTCTGTTTGTCGCCTACAGGTCACAGTATTAAACCGATCTTCACGAAACTTCAACACATGGTAAAGTTTGTCATTTGGAAGAAGCCTATTGTTTTTGAGGTCAAAAAGGTAAACATCGGCCCAAGGTCAACAACTTTGGTGGGATTTGTAAAATCTTCAATTTTCATCCGATTTACTTGAAATTTGAAGAGTATTTATATATCTGGTCACCAAATTCAACGAGCCAATTATTTTTGAGGTCAACATCGGCAAAAAGGTCAACATAGGCCGAATGTCTAAAATTGTCAATTTTCATCCGATTGACTTGAAATTCGGAGAGGAGTTGCATATTTGGTCATTGAATTCAAGCACCAATTATTTTTGAGGTCAAATTTGTTTTATGGATTTTGCACATATATATATATATAGTTACGGTTATGAGGGTAGATGGAGGAATTTAATTGGAAAGATCGGATCGTATAGAGTTGCCTGATCCGTGGACGTGTAGGAGACATCTCGATGTAAACTAATTAAGGAAACTGTGAGCTTAAGTGTTATGTGTCACACATGGGGGGTGTGCGGTGTTAGTTAGATAGGGATTAAGAAAACTCCCCCCCCCCCCTGTGAATTCCTACATTTTGCATTTACAAGCCAGCCATGAAGGAGTTGCGTTTTTATAACAACCACAATTATATGGACACCCAGCAGGATTAAAAACAAAACCTGTCAAGGGCGGAGGAGCTCCTTGTGAGCCAACGGCCATCCATATCTAGTCCTAACTGTGTCTGCGGACGTCCTCCTGCAGTTGGGTTACTTCTTTTAGAAGGTTGGTGGCAGGATTTGCACTCCGCCACCGTAAAACCTTCATTCCGCAAAACACAAAAAGCAAAAAATCTGAAAACCCACTCCGTGGAGTACCTCCTGTGCAGCTTCCCTTCGCAGGGCAGCTCACCAGATGACGGGATTGGGGCAAAGCCTTCGGGACCCCCAATCTTTGATGATAGGAGGGAAACCACAGGTGACTTTCCCGAGTCAGATTGCGGGAGAGTGGGTCGGAGTGGTGCTGAGGTGTCGTCCACCAGACGGCGGTCTCCTTGGGTTAACCTGAGGCGGTCCCTTCGGGTGGGTGCCTGGAATGTCCTATCCCTAAGAGAGGATGATCACCTGTTCTGTTATCATCTGAGCTCAAGCATTTGGACATCGGTATGCAGCACTCTCTGAGGTTCGGAGACCGGATTACGGCGAGATCATGGTGGGTGGTTACACCTACTATTGGTCTGGTCGCTCTGATGGTTACCATTCCAGGAGTTGCTGTAGCTGTGTCCAATAAGCTGACTCCAATGATAATTGAGGTAACACCGGTCAACGAGCGTATTATGAGACTTAGGATTCGTCACTCCTTCGGTGTCATTTCCCTGGTCTCTGTTTATGCTCCGACTGAGGCGAGTGATCTCACCATGAAGGATGCATTCTACGCCACGCTCGAGTCTGTGGTTGATCAGTGCCCCAGACGAGATACACTTCTAGTCTTGGAGGATTTCAATGCATCAACTGGAACTGATAGCGATGGTTATGAGACATGTGTTGGTCCCCATGGTCAGGAACTATGAACCAGAATTGCACTGAGTCCTTGACTTGCAAGAAGTCATGGACTTAGGGTGGCCGTTCATGGTTTTAGCGCCCACAAGCTCATCGCTGGACTTGGTATTCCAACGCTGGCGGTGTGCAAAGTAGATTGACCATGTCCTCGTTGATGGTCACTGGAGGATGATCCAGAACTGCAGGTCTACCGGAGTGCCAGTTCCTCAATACTGACCACTGGCTTGTTTGTAGCAACTCTGAAGTTGCACCTTAAATCCAGAGAATGGTACCATCCCAGCCTAGATGTTGGCAAGCTCAAGGATGAGAGTGTAGCTGAGGAGATTGCGAACAAGCTGAGTAGAGATTTGGGGGGTCTGGGTGCTTTGGGAGGTCCTGAAGAGTTGTGGAGTGCCTTCAAGACCACCCTCCTTGATTTTGCCGTGGATGTCTTGGAACTCACCGTCGGGCAAAGAAGAATTTTGTCTCTCAAGGGACACTGGATACCATTGACCAGAGTCGCAGGGCCAGGCTGAATGGCAGAGCTGAGCTGTTCAGGGAGCTGAGGCGTAAAACTGTACGTGCACTAAGGGTGGACAAGGAGGCCAATGGGCCGACCACGTGCCTCGTGGTTGCAGCAGGTTGATCGGCATCTCAAGGAGATGGGGATGGGCCAGGCATCTGCCTGGGGGATGGCCAGACGGAGGCCCCTGGAGTACCGGCGGAAAGTGGACGCAGCAACGCGCTGCTCTGGCGCATGCTCCCATACCTGACCTGAACCATAATAACAAGCAAGCACAACGTGCCGAGCAGGCAGAGGACCTGCCTTCCTGGGTTTTTTGTGCCAGCAAGCCACGCTCAGAGGTAGAAGAAGGGTGAGGAAGCCAAGGAAGCCGAATGAGGAAGCCGCACGGTCTCTGAGTCTTGGCATTGAATACCGCTCACGAATAATCTCAGGTACGTTTTATCCGCTGCAAGAGAGTGGCTCGGTGCCATTTTTGGGCATGTCTACCTGTGCAGGACGAAACGCCTCGATTCCCAAGTTCCAAAAGACCATCTCTTGACTTAGCTAAGCGCCAGAATAAAGGGAGGATTTTCTTTCATTTTGTTTTCCCTTTATTTGTATCAAAATCCGTGTTTCGAGGTGCCTCGACTTCGACTTTAGTTTACTTCACATATTATTACTACATTTTTAATCATTACCCTTGTAAATATTTCTATTTTCATTAAATCCTACGTTTATTTTAAGTTGATGTGTGCGTGTATTTGGCGTGGGTTTCGAGTATAAACCTCCATTGTGCTTCCATGTGATGTGCATCCATCACTCCACTAGTGCCGATTGCCCCTCCCGCACATGCCATAATCTCTGAGGATCACGTGTCCACTTCCTGAAGAAAACCGCTCGGCTATCCGGGCTGGGCGGTGTTAACCGTCCGTCCACCACAATTGGTTCAGGGGGATTTAGCTTAACCCTCCCTGAGTGCAGACCCGTGACATTATACATATATATGTATTTATATATATATATATATATTGTTGCGAATTCGCGCCCGTCGGCGTGCGATCGGCCACGTGAACTTCGAAATCAGCGACCGCCTCGCCCACCGGACGGACAAATTCAGTCGTGACCCTCCCGGCTAACGCGGGATCCAGTCACGGGTGGGCCTTTCGCGCCCACCACGATCGTGCCAATCGGCCACGCGTGGGATAGGGTTGTTCGCCAAACTCGACCTACCTAAGTACCCACGCGGATGGGAAACCGGGCGATCGCACCTCGCCGCCAGGTCGACTTCGGACACGGACCGCTTAAGACGGTCCGTTCCTTGCTATCGGATAACCGAGCGGTGTTATCGTCGGCCTCGACGGTTTCCTGATTAATATCGGGCGTATCCAGCCCACTATGAACCTTTACGCTGAAGCCAAGATGGAGGTTCAATTAAAGAAAGACGAAGCGAAACGGGCACAGTTCAACAAGTAAGCACATTTAATTCACACACACATAGAGCACACATATAGCACGTATTTACAGCCACAATTAGCAAATGCACATATATCAATTTAAGACAAAAACAATAATGCCAGCAACGCAGAGCTACGACCGACTAAACGCGAACACTCGCAACACTTATACAGTTTCTACCTTACAAGACACGGCGCCACAACACGCATTCACACCTAAGCAAAGGAAAGACCCCCTCAAAGGCAAGGGAGTCAGACTGGGCCCGTGGGCCTAATGCGCGTGGAACCTGGATGAGCGGCCAGGTCCACGAGACCGAAGTGGTCCTACCCGCGCCCTCTGGCGAGCCGCAAAATGTCGCTGCACGGCGGTTTCGTGGGCACCTGCTGGTGTAAAGTGGGAACGGGGCCCCCTTGTCGCACTCTCTCAGCGCGGGGGGAAAGGGGGAATTGTTGATGCTCTGGGAGGGAGTATGCTGGCTTGCTCGGAGTCCCGCGATGCGCGATTCAACGCGACCTCGTCGCTGACTTCCTCGCCCCGGACCCGACTCCAGGTTCTCCTCAGCCGATCTCCCTCCGCCAGCCGTTCGCCTCCGTCGCCGTTCGCCTCCGTCGCCGTTCGCCTCCGTAGCCGTTCGCCTCCAGTAGCCGTTCGCCTCCGTAGCCGTCGCCTCCGTACTCATCTGCCCCACTTCTGCCACGATTCGCCTTGCGCTCGTCTTTTTTATCGGCCAGGAACCCACCATATGCAATTCTCGATCCAAACGACCTCAGGGGCGGAGCCACGCTCGCCGATTGGATGGAGAAAAAGGGGCGTGAATCTTTCCTGATCCTCAAATTGCATATCCCGATTTCCTCAGGCGCGTCTGGAGCGGGCCAAGCCGCCCCGGCTTCCTAATTGGATGAATCAGATAAGTGGGCGTGTAGCATTCCTGATCCGATTCTCCTCGGAAAAACCGCCATCTGCACTCTGCGGCTCGCGTGTATCGCCTGCAGATAGCCGACGCTCGGTGTCCACAGGTGGTGGCGGGTGGGCCATAGGAGAAGGTGGTGGAGGGTTTCGGCGTGTGTCCGATGGCCATGGTGCCGTTTGGAACGGCGGTGATGTGAGGTTTGCGGGTAGCGAGTGGTGAAGGTAGGTTGTGGCTGCTGGCGTTGTGTTGTGTGTGGCGTGGGTGGGCTCAAAACAAAAGGTAGAACAGAAAAAACGCCTAACTCAAAGGATCCAGGCCCGGATGAATCACATTAATTCCCTCTATAAACGGTTTGGAGCTAACTACACATGTATTCAGAAATACCGTCACCTATGGACCTGGATGGTGTTCGCGAATTTCCACAGCCGTAACAATATATATATATTATATATATATATATAATATATTATAATATATATATAATATATATGTGTGTTGTATATATTATATAGCGATATGTATGTGATGTTTATATATATATATATAGACGTTATATATATATATATGTGCTGTGTGTATATATAATATATTATATATATATATATATATATATGTGTGTGTGTATATATATATATATATAATATATATTCTGTGTGTTATTATATTGTTGCGAATTCACGCCCGCCGGCGTGCGAACGGCACAGTAACTCGAATCGCGGCACGTCGCCACCGGACGGACATTCAGTTCGTGACCCTCTCGGAACAATGCAGGAGCTAGTCACGGGTGGGTCTTCGACCTCACCACAAACGTGCCAATCGGCCACAGCCGCGTAGGATAGGGTTGTTTCGCCAAACTCGCGCGTATCTAAGTAACCTATGCGGATGGTTAATCGGCGATCGTACTCTGCGCAGGTCGGACTTCGGACACGAACCGCTTAACAGTTCGTTCCGTACTGCAGAGATAACCGAGTGGAGTTATCGTCGACCTCTGACGGTCAAGTATTAGGTTACCGCGGAACTTACACCCACTACCAATCTCTTACGCGATGGCAGGATGGAGAGTCAACAAAAAGGAAGGAGACGCAAGCAAGCGGAACAATTGAACAGGCACATTTATTTCACACACGCAGACAGCACAAGGCACGTATTCAGTCACAGTAATAATAATAAAAGGCACGTATTCAAGCAGAAAGAAACAGTAAAAGAGAGATACTACGACTAAGAACGACACACGGCAACACATTACACAGTTTTACTTAACAGACGGCGCCCCACAAGCATTTACACAAAAAGCAAAGGAAAAAGAAGCCACCCTCATAGGCGAGAGGCAGACAGGTCCGTAGACCAAATGTACGTGGATCCTGGGGATCGGCCAGGTCCACGAGACCGGGAGGTCTTACCCGCGTCCTGCTGACGCGATAGCGGTGCAAGCCGCAATGTTTCGCGCCGCTGTGCCCCGACTCCGTGCCCTGCTGCGTCGGCGAGCCTCTTCGGCGTGCTCCCGCGAGCGGTTCTTGTTTGGCAACCACGTTTAGGTGGGGGGAACGGGAGGCCCCCGGCGACTATTCAGCGCTGAGATGGGGGGGGGGGGAATATCGCTGATGCTCAGTGAGAGGGGTATGGCTGGCTGCCTGGATGCCGCGCGAGTCGAGCGACCCCCACCACACAACTCGTCGCCCCGTCGCCGTCTTTCCTGCACTCTCTGCAACTTCTCTCCAACTCTTCTCGAATCTCCTCCAGCTCACTCACCTCTCCCGAGTCACCTTGCGCTCGCATCTTTATAGGACTCAGGAGGAGCCGATATGAAATATGCGGATCAAAACGGCGATGGAGGCGGGGCCACGCCACCTCTGTTCAGCATTGTCAGGCAAAAGGGCTGAACCTCCCCTTGATCCGCATATTTGCAATAACGGACTTCACATACACGCGCTTGGAGGCGGGGCCAAGCGCTCCGCTCGCCCCATTGGACGGAGGGGAAGTGGGCGTGAAGCATTTTGGATCGAATTTCTCCCTCGGAAAGGCGCCATTTCGCTCTCGCGGCTCGGTGCGTTTGGCACCAATCGCCGAACAGGCCTAGACAGCCCGACGTTCAGTGTTCACAGTTGCGGTGTTGGTTGTGAAGGAGAAAGCAAAGGTGGTGGAGGGTTTTCTGTGGTTGGTTTGATGGTTATGGTGTCGTTGGAATGCGGTGAAGCGATGTTTGCGGGATGGAGTTGTGAAGGTAAAGGTATGGCTGTTGCTTTGTTGGTGGCTTAATGGTCGAAAATAACAATAGAGAAAGAAAAATGCTAACTCAAAGCGTCGCAGCCTGGATGAATCACAAGATATTCCTTATACAACGGTGTTGGGCTAACTACACATGGACTTACCGAATATCTCACCTGAGGAGTCTTTATGGTGTAATGCGAATTCCACAACCGTAACATATATATATTTATATATATACTATATATATATATATATATTATATATATGTGTTGTATGTATATTGTGTGATATATAATATATATATATTATATATATATATATATATATTATATATAATATTGTTGCGGTTGTGGAAATTCACAAGATCATTCAGGTTCCCAGGAGATCAGTTATTTCGATAAGTAAGTGTTTCAGGTTAGAACCCCACCGATGTGTAAAGGGATTGTTGTGTGCCGGGCTGTGAATCTTTGAGGTAGCCATTTTTCTTTCTTATCTTTTTATTTTAAAACAACACAACATCTCCTACAACATCAATGCACATCTCCTACAAAATGCATTCCTAAAACCCATCATCCTACAACATCACAGCAACCGTCATCTCCTCACCATCGCAAACAACGCCAACCATCTCCTGAACAAACAAGCGAGCCAATTTGCATAAACGGATAAAACGAGGGCTTCCCCGACACCAACCCGTGACGTCGGACTTGGGTTTCCCAGCGAGGCTTACCAGGGTTGAGAGGTCGGAGGTGAAAAGTGGGCAGAGCCCGGCCTCGGGTGAGAGATCAAAGAGCGGCTCGCCCCTGGCATATAAGGCGGACTCGAACGAGTTTGAGGCAGATTCATCGCTCTCTGGAGACGGGCAGTCCGGGAGAGGGAAGGCACACGGAGCACGCATTCGGGGGAGGAGGCAGACGGTGGGCGGCAGCGCAGAGAACGGGCACTCGGATATTCGTCCCTCTCTGGAGTCGAGCAGCTGCGTCTGGTCGTCGAACGGCCCTGAGACGGTCGAGCGACTGCTGAGGTAGTGAACGGGTCCCGAAGAGCATCAACTAAAAGAGCAAAGACCCGTTCACTCCTCCGAGCGCGTCGCCGGCCAGGCCCGACCGACCAGGCCGCGTGAAGGCCGGAGACCGAGGGGAACCGAGCAACGCTCGCCAAGCTGCTCAAGCCGCCGGCCGCCTGCTAAGCGACTGGCGCGTGTGACACGGAGGCCAAGCAAAAGACACCAGGGTCACCGACCCGAAGACCGTCGAACCGTCACAAGGGCGGTCAGGTAACCTGCCCGCCTCTTGTGAGCCTTCGGTCATCCAGGCTCCGAGTTAACTAAAGGCTCACGAGCCCGTTTCTTTTCCTGGTTTTTGTATGAAATCTGTGCGCCTTGTCTTTATAAGTAGAAATTGTTGGTTAAGTGCGTGCCTGTACATAATAAATAGACATCGGCTGTAGGCTTGCTCGTATCTTTGACCACCCCCCCCATTGATTGCTTATTTGAAATAAATGTCCCCATTGTTTGAATGTAATCTGCTCGTTGCATCATTTCCTCTCCATTGACTTCCACGGCACGTTCGGGAAATTAGCAGGCTATTAAAGCCAATTAAAGTGGTCAATTGGTCGACGGAACTTGGCGATTAAAACCCTCAGCATCGCACACGGAACGAGCGCGCTTAGCGCTCGTTTCCGTACGAGTTCCGTCGAGGTATAAATTCTCGTACTCTGTCTGCGCCGATAATTAGGTATACCGTATATCGAGTCGGCAATTAACCCTGTACCGCCTGACAGAATATTGACAGTTTATGGTGCTTAAGGCACCCGTAGCAGGTTTCCGGAGTTGTCCAGGAAGCTACGACTGAATTCCGGTTTTCGGCGACGCGCACTGCGGTTGGCTGAAGCGTTCGTGCGTAGGCTGCCAACCAACTAATTCGTAACAATACATATATATATATATATATATATATATATTATATATATATATATAATATATATATATTTGTGGGAATGGGTTACGTTATGGCCATGTTACACACCACACACATATATATATTACATATATTGTTACGGCCATGGGTACCGAGTGTATTATGAGGGGGTTAATCCCCATTTATCCTTTGAAGATCCGGACCTGGGGCCACCGCTAACAATTAACTTTGTGGTGCGGTGGGTTGCTTTACAACCTCGAACGCCAATCAGTTAACCACGAGTTCCAGTGTCCGCCGTCTAATTTTGCCGTTTAACTAGAGGTCACATGGCTTCCTGAATGAGGAGCGCGCCCTCGGCGATGCACCAATCTTATCTTGATTAGATCTTAAATTGGGTGGCCGAGTGTTTACCGCTGGTGCATGCTGACTATGACATGTCAATTAGTTTGAGAACTACCTCCCAGTCTATCTAGGTTCGGACAATGTTGAATCAATGGAAGGAAAGGACAAGCAGGGACAGGTTGAAACGCCAACAAGGAATTTATTAATAAGGAAAAAATAAATAAACAGAATAACTTTTTCTTTCCTTGTGGTGAAAATAGGAAAATTCAAATCAATTTAAATAATCTCAAACAAATAAAGAATTAATCAGGCATTGATAGAAAAACAGACAAAGAGCAGATGCTTATCACTATCCCTTATTTAACGATTAAACACAGACAAGGGTACACAGCAGATCATTCAGGGGGGAGAGGAATCCAGTCTCGCTTACCAAGTAGAAGTCGTAGTGCTTAGTGTGTAAGTGTCCCTGGTGTGTAAGTGTGCCTTAGTCCGTTGCCAGCGCCCTGCCTTGCCGTGCATCCTCTCGCAAACAGGCTTCAACACCAATCGACGTCACGTCGTCACCCCCAGGAACCAGGGACGCCAAGAATCAGGTACGCCAAGAGCATGTCTCGAGTAGAACCAGCATTAACGATCCAACTGTCACCCACCGTCAAGAGCCACAACCAATGAACAGCTGCAAGGAATCTTTCGTAAGATTCTGAGACTAGCACTGGAGACCTTGCATGAGCGCACCCTAAAAGCAAGCCGCCCAACTGCACCAAAACAAAACGCCGCACTCACAACCCGTCGAACTGAACGGGGGGACGACTAAAATAGCCTGTCCACCCAACTTCACAAAACTAAATGTCCCAGCCACTCACCAACCGTCTGACTGAACTGACTGGAGCTGAAAAAGCCGCCACCAACTGTCCAAAAGTTCCTCTCGTCCTTTTTATAGGTGGCAAGTCTGGGGGCCTCAAGCAGACTCCAGCCAAATCCACCTGCCTATTGGCGCATCGGTGCGCGTGGACAAAACGCAACTCGCGAATCATATCCTCCTTAACCAGAGCGAGATGCAATCCCCAAATCAGCACAGGCCCAGCTTACGATGCCATGTTTGTGGCGCTGGATGAACGGCAGAAAGCAGCCATTTGCCAAAATTACCGAGCGAAAACGTGAAGCGCTCACAAAACGTTAACGGGAAATTATCATCTCAATGTTCAGCCCGATACAGAAAAGAAAGCCAGTTAGCGTCATAGAGCTGCTGAAAGGGTGTTGTTGTCAAACGTCGATGAAAAAGGTGGGTGAGGTAAATGATCCACAGCCGTATTTGACCGTCAGAATAACTGCTCAGGAAAAGCCGCGTGTGTACTTAATCAAATGTCCTGCAAGTCCAAGGTGTAAATAAATCGTCCACCTCCAAGCCAATGTGTCCTGATGGAAAGGGGTAGACGAGCCTCCGTTGGCTAACGGACTTTTCAGCATGAATGTATCGTAAAGAGAAAAAGGCCATCCCATAAGAAAGGGAATCTATTCTTTACCCTTCTCCAGCATCAAAGTTAGAATCCCACCAAACATGGGATGGGTCTATCCTGGACATGCATTTAGGGAAATATAACTGTCTGAGGACCGAAATGTTTGTATGCATTGTCGGATCCGATTCTGAAATCCATAACAATGTATGTGTGTATATATTATATATATTATATATTATATTAAGATGACATAGAGCAATAAAGGACGATTATTCATGAAGAATAGGACACCTTTAGTAGGTGTAACAATGTTTTAAGGAACTTATAAATGTGGGAATGGAAGAAAATCATGAAGTGTCAGATACAGTATTAGGAAATATCATGAAGGGCAAGGGTCAGTCAGAGGTTTGAGCTGGAGGAGTTATGGCAACTCTCTTGGAAAACGAAGATATGGAACGCTGGTGGACCATCAGGGATGGCAGTGGAGATGTGATAAAGGATTGGGGGGAAAGGGGTTACTGGCTTTCACAGTTGTTGGTTAAGATCTGGGAGGAAGACAAGATGCAAGAGATTGACCATTTCTGTTGTGGCCATCTGCCAATATAATAAAGTTCTGGGAACACAGCGAAATGACACGCATATTTTTAAGTTCCAAGGGGGAATTTTAAGTGTTTAAGTAATAAGGTTTCAGGGCCTGCCCCCCTGCCAGCCTGAACAGTTGACGTTTTGTATCCCACTGATAGGCCAAATCTGCATCTGGACTTGAACCAACATCCAATCTGCTTGTTCTTGTCACCTAACCAACTCATCCACCAAGTTTTGTCGTAACTCGTCCATAACTTTTTGAGATATCGCGCTGTATATCATTTTGGCCCTGTCTTGCAATGGTGAAGAGTCACTTCAAAATTCTAGTATCCGGATCCATATCTGGATCTTCACCAAAATCCAATCATTTCGTCCTTCTCACACACCCAATCTGTCCACCAAGTTTCGTCCAAATCCGTCCATAACGTTTTGAGATATCCTGCTCACAGACATACAGACAGACAGGTGTGAAAAGACAACCTCCGTCCAGGTAACTATGCACCCATGACAAGGAAAATCAAAACCAAACTACAACGGCCACTCGGTGGAGTACATACCTCCACCAGGCTGATTAGTTTACACATTTTGTATCCCACTGATAGGCTGGATCTGGATTCGAAATTGAACTTAGATTAAATCGGCTTGTAATTGTCATCTAACCAACTCATCCATCAAGTTTCATCTGAATCCATCCACAACTTTTTGAGATATCAAGCGATAAATCGTTTCAGCACAATCATGCACTCAATGGTGAAGAACCACTTAAAAACCTCTCGGATCTGGATCTGGATTCAGATCTTTACCAAAATCGAATCATTTCGTCATTCTCACATACCCAACTGTCCACCAAATTTTGTCCGTGTCCGTCTACAACGTTTTTGAGATCCTGATAGACAAACAGACAAACAAGCCGGTAGGCGACATGGGTGGTCGCTATATATTTTTATACTAGTCATACAGTTTTTGACGGATCGGGCTGAAAATTTTTGACAAACAGGTTGATTATAGTGCGCATAAAAGCGCGGAAGCCGATTTTTGATTTTCGATAAAAAAAATATATAAAAATATTTTTCGGATTTTTTCAAAAATTTCAAAGTCCCGTTGCTAGTCAACGGTGGCGACCATAGCAACGGTGCTCAAAAGCATACAACTAGATCCTGGTATGAACCTACCAGTCAAGTTTCATCAAAATCGGTTGACTCCTCTGGCCTCCAGAGCTGTCCATTACATACAAACAAACAGACGGAAAACCTGAGGATAACGGTAGTCTAGCAACCACCCA
The DNA here is from genome assembly GCA_035128595.1 of Eptatretus atami. Classification (NCBI taxonomy): domain Eukaryota; kingdom Metazoa; phylum Chordata; class Myxini; order Myxiniformes; family Myxinidae; genus Eptatretus; species Eptatretus atami. Next base: position 42,004,273 of record CM068957.1, read on the forward strand.
ACAGACATACAGGGGTGAAAACAATCTCCATCTACTTTCGGTGGTGGAGGTAAAAATGTAACACACATGGACATTATAATGAAAGTTCATTGGACTGTATAATGGTGTAATGACATGTACACTTTGCTTCATGTTGGAGTTATTACAAGTTCGAACCCGATGCCGTTGATATATGATTTGGCGTAAGGTCCATTTTAATGCAAGTCCTACTGGAAGCTTTCCCATTAGCTTTTGGGAACACATTCAAGGAACTCAAAAATCACAATGCAATCCACATCAATAAGTGAGACTTCCTACATCTGGTCACTATACGAGAGCGTGGTGAAAAGTAATACCTGCAATTCTTCTCCAAAACAGGTAAAGATTGGGACCAACTGTTTGGTGTGTGGGAAATTTGAGCGACGTACCACGAGGCGTTCTGAAATCCCTGCTTCTGATGCTCTTTAGGTCTCAAAGGAATGCCCAAAGGATCAGAAGAAATTGCAGAATGGGGGCACCAAGAAGGCACAACACAAGCAATGTCAAGACCCTGACATTTTAAACTTTAGCTTCCCCAAGGCAAATGCAGCACTTTACCGTTCGGTGGTGTTAGGGTTAGAGTGTCCGCTCGGAATGGGAAATTTGAGGTCAGCGGTCGGGGAGGTTGGCGATTCAAACCCCGGCCGAGTCACGGATTCGGACGAAACTTGGTGGACACGTTGGGTGTGTGACCATGACAAATTGATTCGATTTTGGTGACGATCTGAATCTGGATCCGATAATTTTGTAAGTGATTCTTCACCATTGAGAGATATGGCCAAAAACGCTATATAGCGTGATATTTCAAAAATGTATTGGGCCCGATATGTTCTCGTGGATCAGGCATTACATGGCAGAGGTATGCGCTCTACCGAGTGCCCCTCTAGTTTCTCGTGTATTCGTATATGTCTATGTGTGTGAGAGACAGGTCCACTTATGAGCCTTAGATACTGTTAAATAAAAAAGAAAAAAAGTATATACGTTGAATGAAACAAAGACAGATATTGACATCAATCTTTATTCTACCATGGTGAATGAATATATATTTTTCAACATAATCAGCCCAGAGGTCCAAACATTTCTGTCATTGTTGAAGTAGTTTTGTGATTCAGTCACGATGGAACTATGATGCATCCTGCTGACTTAACCAGCGCTTCACAGAGGCCTTCACATCATCGTCGGAAGAAACTTGTTCTCTACAAAGGTGATTCTTAAGTTTGGGAAAAAGATGAAAATCTGATTGTGCCAAGTCAGGGTTGGTTATCCTTTGTGGTGGTGGTACATCATTGACTGTCTCCTACTCTCATGATGGTAATAATTGCACCCAACTCTCATCTCCACTGATTCATAGCACTGATAACATTGTGCTGCCTGCCCTCTTATCTGACATCTTCACAAACATAGCACTGAGACATTGAGTGTCAGAATCAAGAAACCTCACACTCAGTGGCATGAAGTACTAAGGTGGGACTGTGATTTGTTTCAGTGGAATATCTTTACCTGTTTTGGAGAAAAAGAACAGGAAGTGATACTTTCCAACAAGCCCTCAGGTTTTTTCCCCCCCAACTTATGTGGTTATAAGAAAAACACACAATTAAGCAGTGTACGTTGTGGTAGACCAGGGTTCGCAGGGGTACGAGAGTGGCGGTAACCCTCGTTGTCCCCGGACTCACTGGGAATCGAGGCCATCACACATGAATAAGTCCGTGTCGTGTCGCTAATCAACCACGAACGCCAACCATTTAACCACGTGACCCAGTGTCCTCCATCTGACTGCCGTTTAACTGTGGTGCACGCAGTCTCCTTATTGGGGAATCGTGCCCTCAGTGGTTGTGCGACTTTTATCTTTATTGGATCTTGAGTAAGGTGGCCGAGCTTACCACGAGCACAATGCCAGACTGATGTGAGAGCCAATCTGTTGGGGAATTATATATAATCTGCTGGCTAAGCTAATGTGCGGACCATGCTGGACCAATGAAGGAAAAGACGAAAACGAGCTGGGTACATTTATAACAAGCCATTTATTTACACAGCAAGGCGAGGAAAGTTATGTGGCACAGTAATAGGGTTTATTTACAAAATGTAGAGCAGGGGAAAGCAAGGAATTTGTAGGTGCGGCAAAAGAAATGCAGTTATTTATAATAGAAGACAGTGCGGAGTTAACCCGATAACCTTCTACAATCTTACTTCTTGGTCTCCCGTTTCGTTATGTTACACAGGTTACACAGGTGTCATCACACACACACACACACACACACACACACACACACACACACACACACACACACACACACACACACACACACACACACACACACACCTGAGGAAATTAGATTTAGCCCAGAGAGGAGAAACAGTTGAGGTGTAGCAACCTTGTTGTACTTGGCGCGGTCGGCGGACCTACGCAACCCAATCGCTTCGGAAGGGAGAGGAGTGAAGAAAACCGGGGGTGCCTATGGTGTGTGAGTGGGAGATGCAAAAGGTGGTGCAGTGTGATGCAAGAGGAAGGTGTGAGAGGTGCAAATCAGTAATCATTGCTCTTTTAGTTTGTGTGTCCGCAGTGGACGAGACACAGATGGAAGAAACAGATGCATGAGTAAAAGCTCAACAAGGATGTGTGAGAAAGTCTGTAGGTGTTATGAATACTGGCTGCGGAAGGCAACCAAAGCTGAGCGCCGATGCCGCGGGGATAACCCCGGCACGTCTTGGTAACAGCTCCCTCGCCGCACTCGGTTGCTCCACCCCACTCGCCTCGCTCAGTTGTGCTGCCCCCTCCGCTCGGTTGTGCTGCCCCCTCCGCTCGGTTGCGCTGGGCTCAGTGAAGAGATTTGGCTCGGAGGCTGGACGAAGGAGAGAGCCTGGACAAAAGAGACAGACTGATTCTGATTTGCTCTCTTTTATAGAGCCTGTGTGAGGGAGGCGCCAAAAAGTGGATCAACAGGCCTGGTAAGCATTCCCGAGCTCACTCATTTGTGCATAGCAGTCACCCCTCGCCATAGCCACGCCCCATCAGACTCCGGAGTCGAACATGGCCTCATTTGCTTCTTGGCCGGGCCACGTGACAGAGCTCCACAAATTAACATTGGCCGAGGATTTTTGTGAGCGCTCTCCGGCCCTGAACATGCGCTGGACTCCGTTTCAAGCGTGGTTATTTAGGGAAACACCGGAGCTACCCGCACGTCGCCGAACGAACCCCAGAGCAAGCCTGCACATAGAGTTACACACCGAAACACCCCGACTTGCAATGTCCTTTATTCCTCCAGCACCCTCAGAGACTGTGGTGAATGTTCAGGGAGCTAACTGTGGTTGGAACAGTTTGTAGTGATTGTTGTTAGGTAGAGGAAGCGCTGTGGCGTTTGTGGTGAAGGTGTTGAAGCGTTGGGAGTGATTGAGGTGATTGGTCACGTTTGTGGTGAAGAGGTCAGGTGTAGGTTGTTGCAGGGAATTTTAGGTGGCTTTTGTAGTAATCGTGGTGAGCGTTGTAGCATCGTGGTGAGCATGGCGGGGATCTTAGGTGAGGTGTTGGTTGGTTTGTGGCACGGTTTGAACAGGAAATGACGCACTATGCAAATGAGGTGGCTGCAGATGCTGCCTCCCCACGCTGGCGAGTGATCTGGTGTGCGTGCTTGCATGGTGGGGGTTGTGTATGAAATAAAGGGAAGTAAACCAAAAAAAAGTCAAAGAAACCAAAGAATATTGGGTTTAAGACCGAACTAAAAGCCCTACGCAACACATCTTGTCCAATGTACCAACTAGACATATGGAAAGGGCGAACTAAACCAATACTAATGAGATAACTGTCTTAGGATCGCTATATGTTGTGTGCCATTGCCTCGGAGGAGTGCTGGTTTTGCAGAACCGCAACAATATACTGTTGTGGGGCCAGGTCTCAGTGGCGAGCACGACCGCAAGGGGGAGCAGTAGAGCCGGCTCCACCGAACACCCGGAATTTAGGTCGTACCTTTCCGATAAACCCGAAAGGTCACGGATCCCTTATCGGACCGAAGATCGCCAATAGGTCGACCACGTGGGGTAGGGTCAATTGCCAATTTCAATATACCTAAATACCCACGTCGTCAAACTACCGGGGAAATTCACCCTCGGCAGGATCTGAACGATCCGGGCCGTTACCGAGCCGGATCCGAGTCGTACCCCGAGCGGGGAGTACCAGAACCCTGCCGGCCAATTGCACGATTACGGCAACAATGAGGCCTCCTAATTTCCATTCGCAGCGCGGCAAACCAATGAGAGAAAGGACAAGGACGAGCTGGGACATTCAACAAGAGGGGATTTATTTACAATGGGGGGAAGGGAAGCACACGAAGAGCAGAGTTATCCGAATAAGAAATGTAATGTACAATGAGCAAAAGAAAGCACTTACACAATTCTACTTGAAGACTGGCCCACACACAGACACACAACCCAAAAGAAATGATGGCCGTGGCCTTTATTGATACCCCCAGCTCGGAGGGAAGGTGAGCTGGAGGTAAGGATGCTAGCTTGGACCTTCCAGCCTCGTGTGGCCCTTGACGATCCGGCTTGGCGGGACTCGAACCCGCAACTCGATGCCGCTGCAAGCACCGGGTACGGAGGGCGGCATCGAGCTCCAGCATGCTCCTCCGGCACGCGACGAGACAGCGAGCGCAAGCAGAGGAGACAGGCAAGCGATTCTCGTCCTGACAGACTCGCAGGCAGGCGATCCTCCGCGGGACAGACTCGCAGGCAGGCGATCCTTCGCGGGACAGGCTCGCAGGCAGGCGATCGTTCGCGGGACAGGCTCGCAGGCAGGCGATCCTTCGCGGGACAGGCTCGCAGGCAGGCGATCCTTCGTGGGACAGGCTCAAGGGAAACAGACAGGACCTCCTCGCGCACACCCGCCTTCTCTTCACTCTGGCCATGCCACTCGCCTCCCGATTGGCCGGTGGGTTGTCAGGCGACTCGTGGCGGCTCCCGATTGGTTGGGGCGCGCGTGTGGTGCTCGCCCTCCGCTCATTGGCTGCAGGAAACGCTCTCCTCCCCTCCTCGGAGCGGAGCTTCGACCCGAGGCGACGAAAGCTCCGCCCACGTCCCCAGCCAAAAACACATGAGTAATGACGACCGGTCGAGTGCGGGAAGATGGCGTTGTTGTAGTGGATGTAGTAGTAGTAGCTGTAGTTGTTGTTGGTGGTGAAGAAGCGAAGATGGGCGTTGTTGTTGTTGTTGGTGGTGAAAAAATCCTAACTATAAAATAATTCACAGCGCACGTACAATTAATCACCCATTAAACATAGGACGGGACCCTACCTAGAAACACATACTTACCGAAATAACTGATCTGTAGGACTTGGCTGTTGTGTGCAATAAGCTTCCAAATTCGTGACAATACAACTGTGAATTTCTGCGTCGCCATATCTTGCCTAAAAATCCCTTTAATACAGGTTGTGAAATGCATGTGACATGTTATGTAGATAAAATGAAGATGGAACTTTTATTTTGTGCACAAGGTAACAGTGGAAAGTAGTCACTGGAAAATGTATCGTATCACTGAGCAGTAGACACCACTCTATGTAGGGTAGTTCCTCACCTTTCGGCCAGGCCAGCTGCAGTTGTATCCCTCTCTGCTGATTGTTAGAGAAATAAGCAACAGTTCTTATACTCATAACGTCTTTTGAGGCAGGAAACGATCCATGTTCTCATTTTGTTCATTCATGAAGACCAGCTGGAGAAGCTCCCAATTTATGTGGCCAATCTCTATGAGGTCGTCTCTGGAGCTCCTGGACGTCACAATCAACTACAAACGGTCTTGGGCAAATAATATATCCAACTTGGCCTCCAAAGCTAACCACCACCTGGGAATTCTCTACATGGTAAGTCCTTCCTTTGGCATTCTCAGCTTAACGGTGTGCAAGACCTTCACAAATGTCAGGAATCATTTCCACTGGGAACTGGTGCGGTTAACTCTATTGTTCCCAACAGCTTACCATCTTAAGGCAATGGGGGTCCAAGATGCTCCCTGTCATTGGCTTCTCACAACAGGTCGATTTGTGGCCTTGCAGTCTTCTTCCGGCTATATGAGCAACAGGATAGCACAGAGGGAACACACTCACTGTTGCGCTGTCCCGTCTATGCTCGATTCGCAGGCACGGCCTTGCAGTAATGAGTACACTGTTCCTCAAATGGACATTTAGCAGAGCATCTGTTCACTGTCATGAGCTGGTGGGCTTTAAAGGCACCTAGGCCAAAGTCCTATGCTGAAGTTCAGGAACACCGCATAAGCAGTGCAATCACAACTCAGTAGTGATGCAACTCGCAAGCCAAATACGCAGTTCAATCCTCGTCAAATATACATTCACAAACTGGCTCGATTCTGGTCTTACTCATCATGCACTCACCTCTTTGCCCAATTCCTGCCCTTTCAAGGCTGCAAATCCTTATCTTTCTCCTCCCAACCCCAAACCAGGTCCAAAGTTAATGCACACCTCCATTTATTAATTCCCCCTTTATCTCACCGTGTGTGTAATTGTTTACTTGACACCGAGTCTGATGTCTCAAACTCTTCCCATCAGGACTTTAAAGTCTGGTGTCCACCCTCACTTCAGGGTCTTTCCAATGTCTACCTCTGAGCTTTACTACACCCATTGGGACCCTATCCTCCTCTTGCCTAATACGTTTTGCTTCCGTCTTTGTGCTACATTGCATGTTTGTTTTGATCGTCCTATTGGCCCATCATGCACCTTTTCCCCCGTGCCCCCACTGTTCTGCTCTTCCACAAGTCTTGATGTATGTATTTCATTAAAAAAGAATTCTCCTCAATATTTTTTATTGTTGCATCATTGCAAGTCAATTCCATGAGCTACAGAAAAGGTAAGCTACCATGCGTTCATTCAATCCCAACCTTTCCACAGCAAAACAGCAAAAACGTTTAAATTCAACCTATCAGGCAAACCTAGATGAGACACTAAAGGGAAATGGCCACACGATTTGTGGCAACTCCTGGGTATTAGGCCAATAAATAAAGTGCCGTCAGATTAACTGTCAATACATGTGGAAAATCCAGAAATAAACCAATTGTTCTTAAAGATCACACTCGCGTACAGAGTGCACATGAAAAACCGCTGAGAAAGTACTTGGTGCCAAAGTCTCGAACACCAAAGAACAGTCTGGTTGCACAATGATGAATGTTTAGGAATACTTGATGGGTCTCAATCTTTAAACATCATAACTCAGATGGTTAGAGATAATCTTCCCTGGTATCCCAGTCATCACGAAACCTCTCGCGATCCCTCCCCTCACCCCCACGCCGCTTACTCAAAGTCTTCGCCTTTCAACAAATAGTCACATCACAATTCTGATACAGTGAGTGCTCGTTACATACTCCTCGACACAAGCCAGTTTGGACTTTTTATGAAATGCAGGAAGTGGATTCAAAGGAGGCACTCGCTATGAGGTGATATGTGCAGCAAAAGATGACCCCAGGGTTGGAGGGTCGACTTGCATGATGGTCATTTGCCAATCCGCTGGACAACCCAATCCTGCTGGCAGAGTGGGCAGCGGTTGTTCTGCTTCACCCAAAGCGACATGCAGCAGTTGTGGAAGGAATGATTGCATTCTCCCCAGACCACTGCAAGGCATGGCCACGCAACAGCTGAACACACTTTGCTCATCTATTGCAGAGAATCAAAAACCCAACAGCAGCTAGAACTTCAAAATCCTCAAAAGGTGATTATAAAAGCACTTCCACTGCTCAAACAAGTGTTGTTTGCAATTCTGGAAAGGACCTTTAATGAGGTCGTTTGGTCTTAAAAAATAAAAAATAATTAAAAAAAAATCACTGTTCATTTCATTTCAAAATCATCAGATTACCGATCATCATCACAGTGTTTGCTGGAGATTTCATTCACATTGGCTTTAGGAGGAAATATTATTTTGATTCGGTGGTCATTCGAGTAAAGTTCTATGGTCTGCATATAAAAGGAGCCGTGCATGTGAGTGACACCCATTGGTTGGAGTTGACTCTGAAATTGGTTCCAAATTGTCAGTGATTTTTTATTTTAATCACGATCTGGGTAAAGTCACAAACTGGTCCAACACGTGGAACATGTCTTTCAATCCGGACAAATCTCACACTCACTTTGTCTCTCCGAAAGGACCGTTTGGAACCCCCCTCCCGCCCCCCAATCCACTTTCTCAACAATCCTCTGGAAGAAGTCCTTTCTTTCACGTTTCTGTGTCTCACTATGTACCATGATCTTTCCTGAGAAAGCCACATTTCTAACCTGGCCTCCAAAGCCAGTCGCCGACTGGGCATCGTCCGTCGTGCAAAGTCCTTCCTCGGCCCACCTGAGCTCCTGACCACATACAACGCTTTCGTCCACAGCCTGATGGAGTGCTGTCCTCCCCTCTGGGCTGGTGCTCCTGCCTCCCACCTTTCTCAGCTTCACGCTGTGGAAACCAAGGCATTTCAGAACATTGGCATCTCCCGCGATGAGGCCGAGTCTTTGGGCCTCTCACTCTCTCACCGCGGCAGGTTTGGTGGTCTTTCTGTCTTCTACAGTCTCCTCTCTGGTCTCCCCCCCCCTCTGCTCTGTTTGCGATTTGTCCCCACCACATTTCCACAGGGCGCTCAAGGTCCGCCAACAACCTCTTTCTGGTAAAACTACCAAAATCACGAATCACTGCTCACCTTCACTCTTTCATTCCTCTTTTTTCCCGCCTTTGGAACAAACTCCCTCACTCTGTTCAATCCCATTCTTCCCTCCAGGCCTTCAAAACAGCTGTTCACCACCACCTCTTATCGTCCCCTATCCAAATCCCCGATCTTTTCTACCCCCGTTAATCCACCCCAAACCCACCTCCTCCAAATTCCCTGCTTTCCTTCCTGAAAGTCCCTGTAATGTCCATCTTTATTCCCCATGTTCCCCGCCCCATCCCTCTTCCTTCCACAGATCTCCTAATGTCTCTGTTCCCCACTGTTTCATCCTTCCCTTTCCCACCCCTCTTGTCTCATGCCCCCCCTTGCTGTGTGTTGTGTGTTAACTCTCATATGAGCCTCGACAAGGTATACAAAAACAAAACCCTTGAGAATTTCCCCTTGAGAACAATTCCTCTCAAGCAGCACTTTTACTGCGGAGGTTACGCAGGTCCTTGCTTGTATTTCGGACTATATTTTGCTCTTAAAATTGTGAGTTGAACAGGTGACTGACGGGTTTCTGTGAAGTCGGTGAGAGCATGATAGGGGAGCAGAAAGTGTTAAACGTTCTGCTGTGTCAACGTGGGAATACCCGTTTGCTTTTTATGAGCAGGAGGAGGGGGCGAGTAAAGATGGGACAGCTTTGGAAGGGGGTGGTTGAGGCTTTGGATGGGAGAGGGGTTGAGGACTTTTTCTGGTGGGATTTGAAGGCTTCAGTGTGGGGAGGGGATTGATGTCTTAAGGCTGGGAAGGAAAGAGTGAGGACTTAGGATTGGGAGGGTGACGATTTGTCAGAATTGCATGTGTAAGTGTGTGTGTGTGTGTGTGTGTGTCACTGTGGGGAGGGTGACACAATCATCCTCCAGGTAAAGTGTGCTCATGTTGCAGAGAGAAGTAAGATACAAACATTGATTCAACCATCGTGTGGACGTGGGGAGATCAAGACCTGCTATTTGTTGCCATTTTTAACATATGCTCATGAAGCAAGACTAAACTTACCGACACAGTCCTCCTGCTTGTTCTCCGCTTGGCATCGGAGGCACGCGTCTGCAAAACAATTTGTTTTCAATGTAAGTGGGCAAAAGTGAAATTTCCACGTCTAAGGCTGATAAATCGATGTGATTAGTTTGGCATGCCTCAAACATTCGAGACGTATAACACCAGTTTCCCAACAATGCTATTCTGTTGGATCGCGGCTTACAAAGACAAACACGGAATACGCGTCTTAACTTCACTCTTGCCGCAAGCCTGGTGATGACAAAGAATGGATAGGGACAGAAAATCTTCTCCTCCTCCTTTAGTATGCAGCACAAGAAAGGCTGCGGGGTAGCATCGTTGCCTGAGGGCAGGCCTGTCCCACTGATGCAATGCCCTCGGTAGGTTCGGGCAGGAATTTGGAATTTGCTCATGGTGCTGGCGATAGCTGGCAGACTCTTCACCAAGGACACCATGCAATCTTTAATTTACACCAACCATTGCCAGCAGGCGGGACGCCCAGTTTCACGTCCATCCAAGGGACGGCACACATTCATGAATCCCTGCCTGAGAAACACCGGGATGACAGTTTATCGCTGGGTTGGGATTCGAACCAAGGCTATACGGATTAGAATGTGTGTAGTGTGCGTACCTCTAGGCCATCCTTCCAACCTAGAGGAAAACCAATTATATAACAGTGCGATGTCGCCGCGCTGTAATAATGGCTTGCTAGGCTACAAGCAGGTTTGCATAGAGAGTCATGAGCACTCAAGTCACAAACAGTTCTTGTGTGTTCTCTCTTTCTCTTACTTTGCTCAAATCAGACTCAGACTGACAATTCTTCCAGTTTCCACCCACAGGCCTTGCACCACTTACGACAGCGTGTCCATGCACTCACTATACAAAACAATCCCCAGTAATTCCACACCGGTCAAGCCAGGCTAAATCAGCTTAGAGTGGATGGAAAGCAGAGTTCTGATCTGGGGGTGGGTTATCGCCATAAAAGAGGGGCAGGGGGCAGGCTTGCAGGACAGGTGGGCTCTAAATGATTGACAGAAGGCCTCACACACATTGGATACAAAGACATGATCCACCGAGATGAAGCAAACAGCACAAAAACGAAGTGACAACTCTTCTACATTTGTACACCTCAGGGGGAGGAAGGAGGATCATCTGTGCCGAAGTCAAAATGCCATTTTAAGACAATTTCACCCCATTGTAAGGCAGGGTGATGACAAGTAGATACCATTTTATTTATACAGTTAGCGGCAAATCACAATGAAGCTGCTTTCAACTGGTAATGCATCCTGAGGTTTACATGTGTTTGGATGACAAGGACAGCAAACATCGGGCTCGTGAGATGCAGAGCGAGCTTGATCAATAATGTGGACTTCAGACACCTCACCTTGCCAAAAGGATCTGAGTATTGGTCTGATCGAGGATCTTTGGGCTCAGTTAAAGATCCAAAATATCCTCCTATAAACAAGAGTGTGCTTCAACGCCTGAAGCACCTTGGTTCCCAGTTTATACCACTTTTTACAGCACACCATTTAAATTTGATCAATCCATGAATACCCCTGTATTTCTGAGACATTCTCCGTTCTTCCTCGTCCTCTCATATAGTCACACCTTTTCTCCTTCCTCCTCCCCCCCAACATTGCACCCTTTCTTCCACCTCACCCCCCCACCAAATCACACCCTTTCTTCATCCTGCTCTTCTTCCTCCCCACATCACACACCTTTTCACCCTCCTCCCCTATCATTACACCTTCCTTCCTTGTCCTCCTCCTATCACCACACCTTTTCCTTGTCCTCCTATCATCACACCTTTTCCTTCTTTCTCCTCCTTTCATCACACCTTTTCCTTTCTCCTCCTGTCATCACTCTTTTCCTCATCCTCTCATCCGCCATCACACCTTTTCCTTATCTCCTCCTCCTGTCATCACACCTTTTCCTTCTCCTCCTGTCCATCACACCTTTTCCTTCTCCTCTCCGTCATCACAACTTTTCCTTCTCCTCTTCCGATCATCATCACACCTTTTCCTTTTCCTCCTCCGTCATCATACCTTTTCTTTCTCCTCCGATCATCACAACTTTCCTTCTCCTCTTCCGATCATCACAACTTTTCCTTCTCCTCTTCCGATCATAATCACTCCTTTTCCCTTTCCTCCTCCTGTCATCACTCCTTTTGCTTTTTTCCTCCTCCTGTCATCACTCCTTTTCCTTGTCCTGTTCATCACACCTTTTCCTTCTTCTGATCATCACACCTTTCCTTATCCCCTCCTCTCGTCATCATCACACCTTTTCCTTACCCCCTCCTCCTCCGGTCATCATCACACCTTTTCCTTATCCCCTCCTTCTCCGTCATTCATCACACCTTTTCCTTCTCCTCATCGATCATCATCACACCTTTTCCTTTCCTCCTCCCGTCATCACACCTTTTCTTTATCCTCCTCCTCCTCCTCCTCTCTCCCTATCATCAACCTCCCTTTTCCTCCTGTCCCCACCCAAGACCCATAACAAGGCTGTTATATCTTCTCCCAAAATCAGAACACGCTTTAAAAAAACAAAACAATGCTTCATATATATAATATATAATAACAAAGTGATCCTTATTATCTCCTGATGGAACATGTTTTACAAGCTCCCCAGCTCTCCCTGGAATGAACCACATTTATTAAGAGGTTGAAGGTATCGTATGGATGGTAATTCGTCTCACACGTCACACTTCGTAGTTCGTAACCGACCGCAAGTCGCTCGAGTATACAAGACTTAAATATCTCCTCCTCCTCCTCCGGTGTTCCGAACCTCCGACCTTTTAAATTGAGCAAGTTTTAAGATATAATCAATTCAGAGGTGGATCCCATGACCAATCAGCTTACAGAGCGCTCACCAAGCGGCTTAAGCGTTCAAGCAAGCACTCCAACGAAATGGTGAATAAGGAACGGCCGGCTTGGCAAGCGATAGCAAGCTGATCGGTGATGGAACACACCCCAGGTATTAGGCCTAGAGATCGATTCGATCTGCTCGGATGTTGAAACGACCCGTGACACTGAACCTGGAGCAAGACTGACCCATTGACTTGTACTCTGCAAATGGCGCACGTGTCGCACTCGACGTCCCAACTCCACATGGCCACCGCGTTCCATCTCTTCAGAGAAAACATCTCTCTTCAGGCCGAACGCCTAATCTTTCCTTTTTCTTTTTTTTTTTTGTGCGAACTGCGGGTTCAGCTCCTCTCATTGGCCTGTGCGAATCACGTGGCGCTCGACTTACGTCACGGCAATAACGTGAGGAGAAAAAAAACAAACCTATTAATAACCGCAACTTTCAAAAAAGTCACATGATTTGTATGAGCCAATGAAAAGCGGCACATTTCAAAAAAGTCACATGATTTGTATGAGCCAATGAAAACGGCATTCATCTCGGAAAATCAAAACGCCATCGGGAACGCCTCCACACGGATCCTCGAGAATTCTCTCAGGATTACACAAATCTTTCATTTTCTCTCATCAGTTTCTCACGTACCGGAGGAACCGGAAAACATTTGTGAGAAACTCGTGTATCTGATTAAAAACGAGTCGTTCTTTTAGCAGTTGAAACGTTTCCGGATCCCAAAATCACGGAGTCACCAAAACTTAATGTAAACCATTGCAAGATGTCTTCTACAGGGGAATAAGAAAACAGCAACTCAAGAAAGGTAGAACAACGGTTATTAAAAAAATATTAAAACTGATAACTGCCACGAACGATTCCGCTATGGTCAACATGTCATACATTTATAAACCACAACTACAGGCGTCAGCTTCGTATCGCTGGTGGTGGGCCAGAAAATTTTCAATGGTGTGGGAACGTGGTCAAACTTCAGTGGTCGAGGGGGGAGGGGACCGAGGACATGGGTCAAACTTTCAGTGGTCGAGGGGGAGGGGACGAGGACATGGCGTCAAACTTCAGTGGTCGAGGGGGAGGGGACCAGGACATGGGGTCAAACTTCAGTGGTCGAGGGGGGAGGGACCGAGGACATGGGTCAAACTTCAGTGGTCGAGGGGGGAGGGGACCGAGACATGGTCAAAATTCAGTGGTCGAGGGGGAGGGACCGAGGAATGTCAAATTCTGGTCGAGGGGAGGGGACCGAGGACATGGGTCAAACTTCAGTGTAGGTGGGGAGGGCATGGGCCAAACCTCAGTGTTGGGGGACGGGGCCAACTTCAGTAGTTGGGGACGTGGGCCAAACCTCAGTAGTTGGGGGACGTGGGCCAAAATTCAGTGAGGTGGGGGGAGGGAATGGCCAAAATTTCAGTAGTTGTGGACTGGGGCCAAAATTTCAGTAGTTGGGGACGTGGCCAAAACCTCGGTTTTGGACGTGGGCCAAATTTCAGTAGTTGGGGGACGTGGGCCAAAACTCAGTAGTTGTGGGACGTGGGCCAAAATTTCAGTAGTTGTGGGACGTGGGCCAAAATTTCAGTAGTTTGGGGGACGTGGCCAAACCTCGGTTGTTGTGGGACGTGGCCAAAATTTCAGTAGTTGGGGGACGTGGGCCAAAACTCAGTAGTTGTGGACGTGGCCAAAATTTCAGTAGTTGGGGGACGTGGCTAAAATTTCAGTGTTTGGGGAGACGTGGGCCAAAGTTTCAGTGTTTGGGAGACGTGGGCCAAGTTTCAGTGTTTTGGGACGTGGCAAAGTTTCAGTTTGGGGAGACGTGGCCAAAGTTTCAGTGTTTGGGGAGACGTGGCCAAAGTTTCAGTGTTTGGGGAGACGTGGCCAAAGTTTCAGTGTTTGGGGAGACGTGTGCCAAGTTTCAGTGTTTGGGAGACGTGGGCCAAAATTTCAGTGTTTGGGGAGACGTGGGCCAAAGTTTCAATGTTTGGGGAACGTGTGCCAAGTTTCAGTGTTTGGGAGACGTGGCCAAAGTTTCATTGTTTGGGGAGACGTGGGCCAAAATTTCAGTGTTTGGGAACGTGGGCAAAATTTCAGTGTTTGGGGAGACGTGGGCCAAAATTTAAGTGTTTGGGGAGATGTGGGCCAAAATGTCAGTGTTTGGGGAGATGTGGCCAAAATGTCAGTGTTTGGGGAGACGTGGGCCAAAATGTCAGTGTTTGGGGAGACGTGGGCAAAATTTCATGTTTGGAGGAGACGTGGGCCAAAGTTTCATTGTTTGGGAGACGTGGGCAAAATTTAAGTGTTTGGGAGATGTGGGCCAAAATGTCAGTGTTGGAGGACGTGGCAAAATGTCAGTGTTTGGGGAGACGTGGGCCAAAATTTCAGTGTTTGGGGAGACGTGGGCCAAAATTTAGTGTTTGGGGAGACGGGGGCCAAAATTTCAGTGTTTGGGGAGACGTGGGGCCAAAATTTCAGTGTTTGGGAGACGTGGGCAAAATTCAGTGTTTGGGAGACGTGGGCCAAAATATCAGTTTTGGGAGACGTGGGCCAAATTTCAGTTTGAGTGTGGCCAAAATTTCAGTAGTGTGGGCCAAAATTCAGTGTTTGGGGAGACGTGGGCCAAAGATTTCAGTGTTTGGGGAGACGTGGGCCAAAAATTCAGTGTTTGGGGAGACGTGGGCCAAAATTTCAGTGTTGGGGAGGGACGTGGGCCAAAATTTCAGTGTTTGGGGAGACGTGGCCAAAGTTTCAGTGTTTGGAAGACGTGGGGAGGTGCATCCCAGAAGTTTGGTATAATTTCATAAAAGTTGGAGGGAGTAGTTCAGTGACAACACAACACAGATTTATATTGTTGCAGTTCTGTGAAACCGCCACACCTCAAGGCAAATGCACAAAACATATAGTGGTCCCAAGGCAGTTATTAACCTCCGCCATCGAAGATGGACGGAGGTTACTGTTTTCACCCCTGTCTGCTTGTTTGTTTGTTTGTTTGTGAACAGTATTACGGAAAAACTCCTGGACGGATTTCGACGAACCTTGGTGGGGGGATTAGGTATGGTCCAAGGATCATGCCATTAGATTTTTGACTTGGTCCAAAGTCCAATCTGGCCGCTATGGCGGCCATTTTGAAAAAATTTGAATTTTTGTTTTTGCATTTCTACATGTTTTAAGTGATTTCCAACCAAAAAAAAAATAAATTTGTTAGAGAAAAAAAAAACAAAATTTTGCAACTTTTTTTCAAAAAATTTCGATTTTATTTGAAAACTATTTGAATTTTTTTTTGCATTTCTACATGTTTTAAGTGATTCCAACCCCAAAAAAAAATTTGTTAGAGAAAAAAAAAAATTTGCAACTTTTTTTTTCAAAAATATTTCGATTTTTTTTTTGGCATTTCTCCATACGCGTCGATCTAGTTTAGTTTATTCAATCGTGCTTCAGTAGAGTCTGATCCGTTTTGACCTACAAGGAATAGGATATCAGGTTCACTTAAGTGACCCAGCAGTATTGGCGGCGGAGGTTTTGCACTCTACCGAGTGCTCCCCCTCTAGTTTCATTAGTATTCATTTTAGTTAGCCCTTCTCTCATGATTTGACGAGTGAGTTGATGGGACAAGATGCATTGCGAGGGCATTCAGTAAGGTCTTTAATTCCATTCATCAATTTTAATTTACTTTGCACACATGACCACTCCAAGCAATCATGCACGCCACAGACTGAACGGTGACATCATTAGAGAGCCTCATGAACATATTCTGCAGCGGCCCCGTTCAAACTACGCACCATTCCCCAACGGACGTTTCATTTCAGACTCCTCAGTACTCGAACCACAATGCTGCAACCTTCACACAAACACCACATTGCTTTCCTAAAAATCTCCACAATAACCTACACTCGACCTCTTCACCACAAATGCCTCCTCACTGCAAGCGCTTCAATCACCTCACCACAACCATTCCAACTGCTTCAACCTCTTCACCACAAATGCCACAGTTCTTCCCCAACCACACTACAACCGTGATGAAATTCCATAACCACAGTGAGTACCCTGAATGTTCACCCTGGTAAGGCCGTCCACAGGTAAGGTTTAAGAATGTCGGGGAACAACGGACATGACCCACCATGATGCATGGGGTCAGAACAGATTGGCACATAGCTTGGAGTGCAACAATACGCTGGGGTCCATTCAACATAATCTGAGTGGCCCTGGCGCTCCACTAAATAGTGACCCTCATTTGAAGCCCAACGCACGTTCGTGGCTGGAGAGTGCTCCAAAAAACCTGCAGCTCATGTTAATCCTGGAGCCCTGTTGCACGGCGAGGTTTGAGGGTAAATGAGGCCATCTTCGGATTGGGGGCCTCGGAGTGGGGCAACTTCTTGGGGAGGCATCATTGCACCAATAGGAGCACTCGGATATGCGTACAGAGCGTTTTGATCCAATTTTTGGCTCCTCCTTCACCCAGGCTCAATAAAATAGCTGGGAGAGAGTCCAAGTCAGTAGTCTTTGCGAGTCAGTCAGTGTTGAGTCAGTCAGTCTCCGCATGAGGTTAGAGAATCTTCTCCTGGGTGTGAGGCGGCTGCTTCTGAGTGCAGAGAGCTGGACGATGAGGAGCGTCCAGACCTGAACAGCGGCGCGAGGGGAAAGGTAGAGCAAAGCGCTGAGTAGGTGGAACACGAGACCAACAAAAGACGTAGTAATTACACATATAGACTTTCTCATCTGCCACTTTAAGCTATCATCGCATGTTCTGTCTCTCTCATCTGCTGTAGATGAACAAAACTAAAAAGAGCAACTGTAGATATGCACCCCTTTACTCTCCCTCTTCTGAATTACATTTGCATCTCATTTCCCCTCATTTTGCATCTCTCCACTCGCACACCATAAACACCCCAGTTTTCTTCCCTCCTCCCCTCCTAAGTGACTGGGTTGCGTTGATCCATTGACCGTGTCAGCTATTCTCGAGGTCGTTCACACTTCAAGCTTTCATCTTTCTTGCTCTCCGATTTCCTCGGGTGTATCTTACGGTGCCTGTTATGTTAGTTTCAAGATAAGATTGCAGAAGTTAATTTTGGTTTAGCGCTGACCTGTGTTTTATGTCTTCTCTTTTTTAAATAACTGTTTTTCTTTTGCAACACATCATCAATTCTCGCTTTCCTCTGCTGTACACATTGCTTAATAAATCCTTTTATTATTGACCTTTCCTCACCCTTGCTTTATGAATAAATTGTCCTCATTATAAATGTATCCAGCTCGTTCTCTTTTCCTCCACTGGTCCAGTATAATCCACACACAGTTTAGCTGGGAAGTTGCACCCTGCCAATTTGGCTCTTATTAGCCGGTGCGTACTTGGCAGTTCCGCTCGGCTGCACCCGATACTGAAAGTTCCACACAGTAAGCATTGAGAGCATGTGACCCCCCTTGGTAAGGCCGTCCACAGGTAAGGTATCATGTGGAGTCATGTAACCCTGCCAGGATTGGCGGTACCAATCGGCGTTTGTGGTTGCTTAGCAACCCATCAGCGCACAGAGTTATCTGTGCCCCACGGCCTCAGGACCGGGTGTTCAGGAGGGACCTGAATGCTTCCTCTCGTGGCAAGCCTCGAACCCCGGATCCATAACAATATATAGATGTATCAGAGAAGTTTATACTTCAAATGCCATCCAAAAAAAAAACAGACAGAAGGAAAGAGGTTTCCATTGTGAGTGAAATAATGTTATTAAAAGTGAAATAATGCATGGTTACCTGACTTACCAACTTAAAATCGCTGTCTGCTGTTATCCCCCGACTCAATTTCTCCCAACCAATTGTCTGCCCGAGCTATCTGCATCCACCATATTTGTAAGAAAAGCTACCAGAACCTGCACATGTGTTCATCCATCACATATTCATTAATCATTGTGACATCATTAAATCAGTGTATAAAAGTATGTACAATTAGGATGCGAGTATGTCTATAATGCATGTACAATTAGAATGCGAGCACATCAATAAAATATGTACTATAAAAACACCCTGAACAAATTCCAAATTCCTGCCGTAACTTACAAAAAAGTGTGGATGTCATGGACTACTACTGTAAAGTAAGATAAAAAGACTTGTGGAAAAAAGTTTGTTGATATGCTTGTACATAAATATCCCTGTCTGTAATTTATCAATGTCAAAAAGCGTTAATGTGATAAGTTTGGTGAAGAGGTGCAGTGTCGTCCCATGGATGAGAAAGGCTACAGGTCATTATGGCGCACTTTTGAATAACTGAGTGTGTCGCTGATTGGTACTCGAGCGTGCCCAATCTTACAATAGTTTTTTGTAAGGGAGAATTAAGGTATTGTATACAGGGAGAATAAAATATAAGGAGGAAGGAAAGTACGAAGTTGAGACAGTACGCCGCCCATGTTTCGAGAAATAATCTTAGCAGTTAATGAAATATGATTGGTCCAGTTAAGTTTGTCATCCAAGGTAACACCTAAAAATTTCGCCAAATGAACAAAAGTAATGGGTTCGTTGTCAATATAGATAGAAGAAATAGTGTCAGACAGAGGTTTGGCGGATTTACTAAAGAACATGCACTTGGTTTTATTGGGATTTATGGAAAGTTTGTTTGATTCAAACCAGAATGAAACATTAATGAGCTCACTATTAATGAGAGGATTGATCAAAGAATCACAACTAGGATTGGAATAGATTATAGTTGTTATCAGCAGTAAAGAGAAGAAAAAAAAAGTTAATAAAGAACAAAAAGTGTGTAGATCGTTAAGATATTGTTGTGATTGTGGGGGTCGATGGAAGAATTTAATTGGGAATGTAGCATTGTGTCGAGTTGCTTGGTCCGTGGACGTGTAGGAGGCATCTCGATGTGAGTAAGTAGGGAATCTGTGAGCTTGTGTTACGTGTCACCACACGAGGGGTGGTGCGGTGTTAATTAGCCGAGGGAGTAAAAATAAGTTCCCCAGTACGTGATTGCCCTCTGTAATTTTTCCCTATGTTTTTATATTTCAAGATCGGCAATAAAGGTGGGGAACAGGTCCCTGAAACCACAACAAACGGGCAGAAAGGCCCACCTTCAAAGGTTGACAACAAGCGAAGTCACTCACCCAAGGGACGATTGATGAGCGTGACGTCAGAAGCTAGCTGAGCAGGCAGAAGCCCCGCCTTCCCGGGTTAGGGTGCGAGCAGGCCACGTCCAGGAGGCAGAGGATAAAGAGGACAGAGGAGAGTGATCGAGAAGGAAAGGTTGGCTTGCGCGTTTTTGGTGGAGAGCCGTGATCAGTAGGCTGGACATTTTGAGAGGAATCGGACTCAGTGGGCTTGTGCATTGTGGGAAGCTTCTGACTGAATAATTAAGGAAGGGAAAGGCAGAGCGCACGCACGAGGCAGAGTGAGAGGCGAGAGTGGAGGTTGAGCGCACTCCGAGGAGGACGACATGACCACTGAATTCGTGTTTAGGCGATTTGGCTCCCGTGGTGAAGTAAAACGCTGGCCTTTTGCTCTTGGTCGGGTCGGTGAGGACGATCGGAGCACACGAAGCCATTACACTGGGGCTCTGAGCCTTGGTGTGGAGTTCCGCTCGTGGATTGCCTGGCATGCGTTTGTCCCGCTATGAGCGAAGCGCTGTTTGCACACATCTGCACGTGCGGATAGAAGTGCCTCCATTCCAGTTCCACAAGGATCAGCTCTGGACCAAGCCAAGTACAAGAACAGTAAAAAGGGAAGGTTTTTCTTTTCATTTTGTGTTCCTGTTTGTGTTTAAGTCTGTGTGAGCAGCACCTCGACTATAGGATTTATTTACTTTATTCTTATCATTACCTTTTGAATTATTGCCTGTTGTAAATATTCATTCATTTTCAGTAAATGTATTCCTTTTCATTTGAAAGAAACTGTAGTGGCGTTCAGATATAAACCCCCTCCCTCTTGTGCAACTTGGTGCAGCGTCTCTGTGCTGTGCTCCTCCTGGGTGGATCGTCTCTTCGCCATTGCGACCCTTTCCCGCGCATGCATTAGTCTCCGAGTCTCGGTTGTAGCCTTCAAGGGAGAAGCTTTGCCATCCATCCAGGTAGGGGTTAAACTCCCTGGACACGACAATATAATAGGAAATACAAGAAAAATACAAGTAAAACAGACACAGGTGGAGGCCATTCAGCCCATCATGCCTGTGCAAACACCATCCTAATTTATCAACAATTTAGGAAAAGAGGAGACCCAAGTATAGATCCTTAGGAGAGATTGTCCAGGCTGGAATTCCTCAGGGTAGCGTTCTGGGCCCTGTTCTTTTTCTGGTTTTCATCAATGATCTCTCCGACTCTCTGGAAAATCCTCTTTATCTCTTTGCTGATGACTTCACCCTCTGCCATCTGTCATCACTCAGACCGGCATGCAGCAGCTTCTTCGCTCACTGCTGATCTGGGTAAAATCACAAACTCGTCCAACACGTGGAACATGTCTTTCAATCCGGACAAATCTCACACTCTCACTATGTCTCTCTGAAAGGACCATTTAGAAACCCCCCCACCATCTTCTCAACAATCCTCTGAAGAAGTCCTTTCTTTCAAGCTTCTGGGTCTCACTATCTGCCATGACCTTCCCTGGGAAAGCCACATTTCAAACCTCGCCTCCAAAGCCAGTCGCCGACTGGGAATCCTCCGTCGTGCAAAGTCCTTCCTCGCCCACCTGAGCTCCTGACCACATACAAAGCTTTCGTCCGCAGCCTGATGGAGTACTGCTCTCCCCTCTGGGCTGGTGCTCCTGTCTCCCACCTTTCTCGCTTCACGCTGTGGAAACCAAGGCATTTCGGATCATTGGCATCTCCCGCAATGAGGCTGAGTCTTGGTCGTCCTCGTCGCTCTCACTCACACTGCAGTTGGTCGGTGGTCTTTCTGTCTTCTACCGTCTCCTCTCCAGGCTCGCCCCCCTGCTCTCTCTGCGATTTGTACCCACCACATTTCCGCAGGGCGCTCAAGGTCCGCAAAAAACCTCCTTCTGGTAAAACTACCAAAATCACGAATCACTGCTCACCTTCACTCTTTCATTCCTCTTTTTCCCGCCTTTGGAATAAACTCCTCACTCTATTCAATCCCATTCTTCCCTCCAGGTCTTCAAAACAGCTGTTCACCACCACCTCTTATCATCCCCCATCTTTTCTACCCCCGATAATCCACCCAAGCCACCTCCTTCAAATTCCCTTCTTTCCTTCCTGAAAGTCCTTGTAATGTCCATCTTGTATTCTCCATGTTCCCCACCCCATCCCTCTCCCTTCCACAGATCTCCTAACGTCTCTGTTCCCCACTGTTTTGTCCTTCCCACTCCCGCCCCTCGTCTCATGCCCCCCTTGCTGTGCGTTGTGTGTTCGCTCTCATACAAGCCTCGACAAGGTATACAAAAAAAAGGTGTTATAGTTAAACATTTCACGAGATTACAAGATAGATATACTTATTTCACG
>CM068957.1:42042687-42060017 GCA_035128595.1 Eptatretus atami
TTGGATTTCTATTCTTAATAGAGTGAGAAAGATTTGGCATTGAGAGTGCCCAAACGACTTTTCCTTTGCAGTAAGAACAGCCTGCTCTCAAAATGGGTCCCAGATTAGATTCCATAAACGACCAGGTAAACATCTATGAATGCACAAGCAAGGAAATTATTCAGTTTGTAATAAGCCAGCTCTGTTGGATGACTGAGGCAACACGAGCTTCCTCATTTCACCTTTCGTTCTGTCGGCAGCTGCAATCTTATGATCCCACAACCTCTTGATCGTCGCCGATTTGATACTGATTACAATGAGTTTTCGCAAATGTAGCTTCACAAACATTATCACCCAGTGCATACCAAAATGATCGTCGATCCGGACTTAATCATTTCTACCATCAACAAAAAAAGTTAAAACAGATGCTTGCTAAGTAGTCAGCAGACTGCAACCTCAAAACCTTGTTCGACCAGCTTAAACCACAGACAGCGTTTGGTCAATTTAATGGTTGGACGAAGGGCAAAGCTGGTCGAGACATTGGCCGATTTTCTGGAGGCCATGTTGTAGAGATATGGCTCAAAATGCAGCCAGCGGGGTGGTGAACACCGAAAACTTGCTTCACATGCTGATGGTGTTGAAGTTTGCCTGCCATTTCGGTTGGTGCGCCAGCATATTCTAGCATTTTGCCTGCAAAAAACTAAACTGCCGATCAGCTGAAGGAACTCCTTATCGAATCTGCATCAGCTGTAGTTGGCGTGCTGGCGGGGTTACTGTGATTTCTTTGATATGTACAATTGCAATACCAACCGTAGTGTTTATCAAACTTGGAGGACCAGGAAGTTGGCCAAGTGCTGTCAATTCTAGAGCAATCTATGTTTCTTAGGGTACGACTACGTGCACATCTCAAAAATGGTTCGCAACTAACTGGGATTACTGTTTTGATGGCAAGACACTCTCATTGTCGTAAGATGGTTAATGAGTAAAAGCTTTACTGAGTGATATTTCAGAAGGTTATGAGATCGACCGGGCTACTTCCATATTCGCTTAACCAAGCGACGGCACACCGCGTTTCCCAAGCCCCTTCAATGCCAGAGCGTACCCATTGGTATGCCAAGTGTTTCAATTGACAAGACTGCCTGCTTTAAAAGACCTTCAAGGATACTGCCGGCATACAGCGAAGCCACCAATTATCCCTCACCCAGATAATGAGTATGGTTTCAAGATGATTGAACGTGAAAGGACCGCTTTTCTTAGCTATCCATCTGCGCGACGAATCCAGGACAGCTTGGACAGGCAGGACTGTACAAGCTTCACTAGGCTGGAGGCAGGCCTGCCAAATTATATCTACCTGCCACATTAGCAAGGAGGTTGGTGGTTCGTAAGCTGAAGCTAAACTCAGGCCCAAACTGCTGAAGCCCTTCCACCATTGTGGTCCACAGGGTAATAATGTGGATGCTGCCAAATTGCTTCTGGCAGAGAAAGACTTTGACTACGTTCTTTCCTGCTATATTTGCAGATGAGCCTTGGAAAAGTTTTTTCGCGCCAAGCCAGGCAAAGAAGCAGGTGGAAACTTCTACATTGACGTAGTTGACATTATGGCTTACAGCGAAAATTGTTAAATTTTGCAAACACTTCAATTAAGCATTGGACATTTATGCCCGAATCTAGTTCTCGTGTTGCATTGATTGCGACAAGAATGCTACAACTCCATAAATCCAGATGAGCGAAGTGAACTCATTGATGAGATTTACCCTCAAAGGGACACTCAGGATCTCTTGGGTCTGACGATGCCCTTAAGCATAAAGCTAGTTTATTTGGCGGCGACACCTTGTTCCATTTAAATAATGGCGATAGCCACTAGTTATGGAGGAGATCATTGATGATGAAGATGGTACGAGGTGTCATCTTGAGTTTCTAGATAATTGAATTAGAGATGGATTGAGTTGTGCCGGACTATGTCAACCGTCTTTTTACATAATGCCTATTATTGTAGGACAAGGACTAAAAGCGTTGCCGATTTCAATTTTTGGCTGAGCTGTTATCCTCTGTAGATGCACCTTTAGCTATAGTAATGCTGCATGTACTACTTTAGCCTAACATTTTCTATTGAAAGCTCATGTACCAATGTAAAAGTGACCCAAAGAAAAAGCTTTGGGATGCCTCATGGAGGCAGAAAAGCTCTTTCCAACTTAGTGATATAACATAGACATAGTTTTAATAGGCATAGTGTTGTGACATGCATATTAGTGTTTATGTAATACGATATTATGACAACTAAATATTCAAAGTTTGACAGCTCTTACACACTTGCATCTTATTACAATCAGCCATCTCTCACCGTTTATTGAGTTAGACACAAAAAACGGTGCAAAAAAATACCAAATTCAGTAATTTGACCCTTGAAATTATGACCTTTTGACCTTTAAGATGACCTCAGGGTTGGTTGTTTGAAATGGACACTATTAACTCGCCGTCCTCAAAAACCCTATATGGATCCCGAGATCGTGGTCTCTAGCCCTTCTAGAAGTCATTTTAGCTCCGCACTCAAGTTTATCCTTTTTTTCCCCAAGGGGGGAAACTTTTTTTTTTTTTTTTTTTCAAGTTTTACAAACCCGAGCATTGGGAGTTCCAGTTCCTTCTCTTAGGAGTCTATGGTTTGGACTTTAAAATTAGATTTCAACTTATTAAGGAATTGATTATGAAAATAGATTGCTTTTTGGTGCTGCTAATTGCTTTTGGTGATCAGAATAAATTTGTTGTTGATGAAATTGAGTTGGGCATTAGTGAATATTACTCCTCATCTTAAAACAGAAGAGATGTTTGAAAAGAAGACTTTACTCAAAGAAAACCACTAAATGTATTCATACCTTAAAAAGGAAGATGTCAACACGTTAAACTGAACCAAACCACTTACAAGGTGGAATTTGAGTGTTCTGGAAGGAAAGCCACATATCTGTGGATCATTTTTTAAAGGAACAGATGGAGAATACTGCTATTGATAAGAATAATGGTGAGTGATTAATGCTAAAGTGAAACAACTTTCGCATTCTCTGATTTTGGACATTTTATCCATTTTTTGGGAAAATTGTATGGAAGGAGGGGGGGGGGGGGGGAAGAAAAAAAAAAAAAAGAGGGCGGTGAAAAGAGAAAAAAAAAAAAAAATTCATTATGCTGAAGCATGGCAAGGTCTTAACCAAAAGGTGTGTGAAAAGCAAATGATAATAAAGACCCATTTGGATATGGTTGCATTAAAATTCAAGATACATCTACGCGATTGACCTGAGCACTCAAAAGCGGAAACTATTAAGTCAAATAGGAGTTGGATACTTCCCCATATATGCAAGAGGAGGGAGAGTGAAGAAGTTGATGCATATTTTGCTTTTGGTAATGAAACTGAATTACAAGATTAATACAGATAATGGTTGTTTTGATTAGTCTCACATAATTTTTTTGATTAATAAATAGTTGTAGTGTCAACTGGGGTATATGTTAATCAAATCTATCTTATAAACTATCATCTTGTGTTCATAATCAAAAGCCTTGTATGATTACGTTCATGCAAGTCAGAGAAAAGAAGCAGTAAAATTGATGCTTTGCTCACAAGAGAACAAGGTGAAAATCTTGAAACGGGACACTAGCTCACTTTAAAATTAAATGTTCAAAACCAATGGTTGAAGAAAATATTCAATAAGGGAGGATGAGTGGAGGATTTCTCCATTTCTAATTCCTTTATTTGTGGTTTAAGTGTGGCTGGGGCATGACGTGTGGTATTTCAAGCAGCGGGGTGAAAACTGCCAACGAAAGGAAGGCTCAAATCCGGGCTCAAAAAGAGTTGGAAAGACAACAAAGATTTGAAAAAACAAATTAGGTGGAAAGTGTTTTTGTATTTGTAGATTTTGCTGGAAAAACTTTGAAAAGCCTTCCTGATAAAGCGAGATTGTTAGTTGGAAGATGTGCTTTCTTTCTATCGCACAAGCAGGTGTAAAATTAACAAAAGGGGTTAATGGTTATATCTTTCTCATAAATAAAATTTGAGCATGATGGAGTGGTTTTAAAGAATTTGGAAAGAAACAAAACATCAAATTATAGAACTTGCCAAATGTAAGAAATTTAAAAAGTGATAATGTGGTTATTTGTCTTGGAGGAGATTGAATTTAAAATACTTGTCTAAAATATACAAAAAGAAATATGATTATTGGAATTTGGAAGATCACATGTGAAAACCGGTTTTCTTCTTTGGTTTGTTATTTATAATAATCAGGGTTAAATATTATTTTTGATAAGTCTTTTGTTTAGTCTTCCACCACCTGTTTGAAGTCATGAAATTCTACCAGAATTGGATGTTTAATCAAACATTTTTTCAAGTTCCAAGAATTTAAATTCCAAGTGGTGTTGGTTCAATTTTGGTCTATATGTGTTATTTACAACTCAACAACAACAAAAAATTTGATGCTATTTTTCATCTAATAGAAATGACTTTTTGTTGAAAAGATGGGTTCTTCCTTTAGGAGCTATCTTCAATAAACTGGATATTGATGTATCAAATAACAAAAGCACAGGCCATGTATTGACAGAAAATTATAGTGTAACAAAAAAAATATTAACAGGAAAAATAGCTTTATAAATCAATAAATCTATCCAAGCCCGGACTGAGGCGGAATGACTGGTGAGATTAAGTGATTTATCACAATATATGTCCCGAAATAAAAATGGCTTTGTATTCCAAAGATACAGAAATTGATTTTATCTCCAGGTCGTATAGAATTTACCAGTTCCCAATTGAATAAAATTTTTTATAAAGGAAACCAACAATCATTTGCTTTTTGAAGACGAGCACACTTGAGAGATGATATGAATGATTTAGGGTATAAATTGGTCATTTTAAAAATAAACCTAGAAGACCTTGAAAGAATCAAATAACAGTCTCATAAGGAAGATCATTACAACAAATTAACAATAATTGCATCAGGTTAAAGCGATCGGCTTCGAGCGAGCGGAGCAAAGGAAAGGGCAGTGTGAAATCTTGCCGGTGAGAGAAGCTGAACCTGAGCGCGACGATGTCTGCGGATCAGCAGGTTGGTGAAACGTGAGCACCGGAGGTGGGGCACGTTCGGCTTTCATTGAGGAGCACATCTACATGGTTCATCCCGGAGTCCAGGTGACGGAGCCTCTGACTGTCCCTTACTCACCTCACGGCTCTACGACGTCTTTGGAATCCCATGCGACCCCAGCCTGCCGGAGGCCCCCAACACTCGATTTTGGCCTTGGTCTGGTGAACAGGCCAGGCCTGGACTTGTATACTGGACCTTTGCGGAGAAACCCAAGCTTTTGAAACCCACCATCGGATCTTTCGCCTCTTGGTGCAGTCGACCTCGCAGGGTCAGAGCGCGCCCGAGGACTGCGTGCGTGAGGGCGGCGACACATGGACGGAGCGCCATTTCGCCACGCAGCGTGTTTTTGAGCTTGGGCGCTCAAATCCGTAAGACATCGGGTTGCCCCGGCCACAAAATTCGTGGCTTTGACACTTTCCTCTCATCCATGAACATCACCAAGTACTCTGTATCTTGTCTGCATGCTGTCCGTGTCTTGTCTGCCATGTCGGTTTAAGGACTCGTTAGCGGGTCCCCTTCGAAACCCGTAGCTCCCTAGTTAAGGAACGGGTATAGTTAATTATAACATTGTCGTTGAATGGCTTTGCTTGTGTCTTTATTCCCGATTGTCCAAAAAATCTGGCTGATTCGTATGAAGTTGTCGCTTTTGAATAATTTCATTGCCCGCGCGAGGAACGCATTCCCTCGATTTGGATGTAAGAACCAAAATGGTTACAGGGGGAAAAAAAAACTGGGGCCCCAGGGTGGGAAAAATTTTTTTCGCTCGGTTTCTGACAAAAACCAGTCTGTAACGGGGTCTATTTTCCCAACTGTAAGGTCCAGGGGTACGTTGGATATTCGCGATTCGGAGACGCGGTTGACCGCAGGCCTGTGCCAAACCAGGCCGCGTTTATAAACCCCCGGAGACGGCGGTGGTTAGGGCTGGCGCCGAATCTGTAACATTGGCTGTCGAGAGTAGGGTTGCGAAAACCCCAAACTGGTACGGACAGTGATTGACGCGCACTCTATTCCGAATTTTCCCGCCACCACCGAATCCCTCACAATATATATATTAGTATATTATATATTATATTATATATATATTATATATATGTATATGCCTGGTGTTGGCGCAGTGGTTTAGGGCAGTGGCTTGGGACCCAAAAGGTCCTTGGAGTTTCAAGCCCCGCTTGGGACACGAAATGAATAATATATTAATGTATATATATGTATATGTATTATTATATAATATATATAATGTATATAAAAACAAGTTCGAAAAACCACCAGGGGGGTTGACTCCAGGCCTTGCCATCCTTCCGGAGGTCGGCCCGAAATGAGTACAGTTGTACTGCGGCCCGTGTATTGCCCGTTTAGATAGGTTGCTACCATATCCCTGTGTGTCGTAAGAGCGCGGACCAGGGGGTTGCGTCAGGGGAAGGGGCATCCGCGCCGTAAAAACCTAAGCCAAATCATTATGCGGACAACAAAGGGACGGGGTCCTTGATCCGCTGTGGCGACCCCTAACGGGGAGCTCCGCCGAAAGAAGAAGAATAAGATATATAATACATATATATATATTATATTATATCATCATCAAGCCAAGCGGGATGTATATAATTGGATGCCAACCCTTATCCATTGCCAGACCACGGAAAGACCAGGGGGCAACGAGGAGGGTCGCTCGAAAGGGTGCATCCGGGAGTTTGGTTTGGGGCCGGGTCGTGGCATTTTGGCTATTAGGGGGACCCGTGGCTTGGCGGTGGAAAGTCTGCTGCCATCCGACATTCAGACTGCAACCCTTGGGGAGGCACCCAATTAGCGATGGGGGTGCCAGCTCGGGGAAGCATGGCCCTATGTTTAATGTCAGGAGGCTCCGAGCCTGTGCCAAAACTGATAGCAATTGGAGGGACGGTTTTCCGATCCCGGAACCTGGAAGGGCGTGGATGATGCGTGTGTAAGAATGAGGGCATTATGGCTGGCTTCCTTCTTGTGGGGGAAAAATTATATTAATGTATTCTTAAACTTGTAACAAATGGAGTTTTGAAATTTTTAAATTTTATGGCCCATTTTAAGGGTCGAACTTGGCTGTCCTTTTTTAGCCAAAGAGTCTTTTCCCTAAATGTTGCTAAAAGTCTTGTTCTGGAGCGGTGTGACTGGGCTGATAACAGCGAACCTTTGCCTTGAAATGTACGTTCGATGTACTTTCTCACCTAGGAAACATGTTATGCAGATTTGAATTGGCAGCCCCACCCACTCTTCCCATGAAAGTATAAAATGCTTCGAATGTAAAATTTGTTTTTAGTGGCAAGCACGGTGAGGATGGTATGGCATCTCAGTGGCTTGAACTCCTTTGGACTGACACAGTACCAAGTAATAATAAAACTCTTCTGATTCAATGTACTTGCAGCTGTGGAAAGGAATTAACGGTTGGTTTTATGGCTTAAAAGTAAAAAGTAAGATAAAGAAAATAGAACCAAATAATATTGCAACAAATGGGGCCGTTCTTGTTTAGTTCAGATTTGAATTGAAGTGTACCGAGGGATACAATTTAAACCGAAAATCGGCTTAGACGTTAAGGCCTTGAAGTTAAATAGGATCCACAATCAACCAGTAAGACAATCCTTCAACGATTCACAACGGGGTGGGTGAAAATCCACAACCCAAGGTTGGCACCATAAGACTCGGATTTCGAACCCGAGTTTGGTGCCGCGTGCCAGTCACCGGAGGTGCTTAATCTGCCCGGGAGGCGTGGCCTTGGGAAAGGAACGGACAAGTGCTTGAGCGAAGCAAGGGAGGAGGCGTTCCTCAAGCGTGGGCTGTCTCAGCAAAGGTAACGCATTTCGAAACAAGAAAGTTTCATTTGTCAGATACATTTTTTATTGATAGGAAAGAAGAGGTAGCGGAGAGAGTCCGTTTTGAAAGTCAACGAATAAGTACTGTAGTTGTTTTATAAAGTGCTGGAGAAAGAAGATGGAGGGAGTAATTTAAGTGAGCATGACGAAGCGACATGCCACAAACCGGCCGCAGGAGGGACACGTGAGATAATGTTTTGTATGATACTTACCTGATAGGAGAGATACTGTGATCAATTGAGGCCAGATCATTCTCAGGGCGAGGCCTACCCATTGCACTCAGCGAGGGAGGTTGACCTTTGCGATTTCCCCCCAAATGTTTGGAGAAAGCCGGACCGTGAAAATTTTGTAGAATGCAGCGAGACCGCATTTTGACGGCTGGGAGGCGTGGCTGGTTGATTGGCATTTGAGATACATGTGGTTGCTGAGTGAGTGAAAAATGAAACTTGTGCCGAGTCCAATAATTTCATTGCCATGAAATGTGCTCTATTGGATTTTTGACGATTTATTTTTAAACACTAAAGAAATTCAGGCCAGAGGTTAAACAAGCCTGCCTTGTTCGTGGTTTTGGGTGTTTATTAAAACGCCAAGGGTTGCGTGTTGTGTGTGTGTGTGTGTGGTGTGTGTGAATTGAATTCAATTGGGGGTCTGAATTGAAGCGATGTGAGCTCGCTGGGCGAATTAAAGATTTGCTGGACGAGTGTGATACATGAATTGTCTTGTTAGAAATAATAATATTGCAACCAAATAAAGCCGTAAGAGATGGACATTCATAAATAAATTAAATAATTAAAATCACCCCGGCAAGACAGTCTGCAGGACGTGACTTCATGTGCTGAGTTAAAGGCTGTTGTGTTCTGTTGGAGGTGTTTCAAATTTTTTGTTTAATGCCATTTTTTCCTTTGGGGTTTTTTGGTGTTCCATTTAACCGGGGGCCCGAAGGGTCCGAGCTGCCACTGTGCAGGCTGGCCCCTCCTGCAGTGTGTTTTGTCTTAGCTTTTTAGCTGGTGAAATTCGATCATATGCAGACTTTCCAACGCAAGAGTGGGGGCTATTATGTCGATGTTGCGCATGCCGTTTGCCAATGAATGGGAAAGACGTTTCTGAGGCTTCGATTTGATTGTACTTTGGAAATGGATGTAGAAGATGTGATTGATTTGGAGGATATTTTTATTGGGGGTTTTTGTGGGTGTGAAAGCCATGACAGAAGTAATTGCTAACTGTGGCGTTTTTTGCCTGTCTTAGAGTTTTTCTTTTTTTATTCCCACCGGAGTTGGGAGAGAACTTCCCTGTCCTTTTGTTGCTTGGGTTTTTGTGGGTCTGCACCCTCTCTACTGAATCTGTTTAAATGAACTTCCATTTAGGGAAAAAGTGCTTGAAGTTTATTTAAAAAGCCATTAGGGATTTTGGATAAATTGTATAATACAATTGTGAATGTTTCGAAGATTCGGGAGAGGTGAGCTTCCTCCGCTCGGCAATTGTGATTGAATTTGTAATTACTCACCCGGCAGGTTTTGAGTGCTGGGGCAAGCTGTGGGACGTGTCAGAAATGTTTCCGAAGATTTTTGATCTGAGTTGTTAACCCATTGTACTAAAAAGATGTGATTTAAAATGGCTAAGAACGTGATTTTTGAATTATTTTTTAAAAAAATGATTGATGATGTTTATCACGTGGGCGGATTCACAGATAATAGATATGCCCTCGGATGGACTTGAATCGGCGCGTGCCGTTTTTATTCGTCTGTGGAATGTTAATGTTGCCTTAACTAGTGCTTGGAAGGCAATGGGCAAACAACACAGTTGTAACCCTTTGATCGATTCAGTCAAGGTAAATTCATAAGATTTGATTTAGTACGTGATGCCAGGACAAAATATCGTACCATCTGGGGCACCAAACGATAACCTTATTTTTAATTGATGGTTACCCATTATACTTCACAAAAGCATTGATTGGACAACTGCAAACTCAACGGCTTAAGTTTTTTATAGCATAATATGTTTTTGCGCAAAAGTACACAAATGTACAAATTTTGGTCATCATGGTTTAATGCTAAATGTGGACAAGGCCAAATAAAATATAAATTTCATAATGAAGTTGGTTTGTGTGTTGTCTGAAAGTGATTATACATAAGGAATATCTATCAAATATTATTGCATAAACATAAAATGTGATTGTAATTTCTCTTGGCGTCCTAATTCTCTGCGGACATCGATAATTGCGGCAATATTGATCACATAGCATAAATATTTACTGCTAATGGACATGATAACATTTATTTGAGATTTTTCATATTGATTATGTTATTTAAGGTTGAAAAATATAGACCTTCTAGTTTATTATACTAACATCCATAGTCAGTATTGTTTTGCAGTCGACCAGCTTGGTCTTCATTCACCGATTTCCAAATATCAAGTAAGACCATTTATTCCTAAGGTTAATTTTATACCTTGTTGATCTTAAATTTGTATAACATACTGTAAGTCATATTAATATGTATTTCAGCTTCAAGCAAAATTGGAAATATTCAAGGATCACAGAGGAAATAAAAATGATAATAGGAGTGGATACATTTATATGACAAATAGTTGTACTTACCATTTTATATTCTTTTCAGCGTGACTCTGTGACTGTGGAGGTAACCACACTACAATGGGATACATGTATGGCTCACCAAGAAGAAAAACAGAAAATGCAATCATTGAGTTAAAAGAAGGGCTTGCATTATTTTTCAAGCAGACTGTCGAATCTGACTGACCAAAACCCCGAAGACGATGAATCTGTGGTGTATTACTCCCATCAGCAACTTACGGAATTTTGGGCCCATCCTGGAAACTTAAAGAGATGCAATACCCGGCGAAAATTGTTCTACCACAGAGACGTAGATCTGATTTCTAACACACAAGAAATTCTTCAAGAAGGTTCAAGAACCTGCACTCGAGCCGAATGGTTCACCAAAAGGAGAAACTTCTCAGTGCTCTTCAACGGACATCTCGTGTCTTAGACCCTATTATGTATTTCTGTGAGTAACGGAAAGCAAATATGTGGTGTTTCGAAACCAGGGAAACAACTCCACAGTCACAGAGAACTCAGGTCAATGAAACAGTAGAAAGGTTATGCCAGGGCCAATATTGGATCAGAGAATACGTTGCCATCACATCCAGAGAGCTTGGTATGCTGCCGAGGTCTCATTGACATAATCATGTTACCGCAAATCACTACCGTGGAGCAATGGAAAAACACATGCAAAAGTTCACTGAAGATGATGACGCTTTATCTGCGCAGCAGAGCGGAGCTATCCTCTCTCTGTTCAAGCATGCCACAAGACATTATGTTTCAACTGAAGTTGTCAGATGATGCGAAACGACTGAAAAGTTGGTTGAATTTCTTGCACATACTTGCATCAATGATGTGTAAACCCTCTACGAAGAAGAAACATTCGCCGGAAGCTAGAATGTGAATGTCAAGAATCACTCATTTCGTCTCTGATGATAAAGGAAAACTTCTTGTTAATCCAGATGGCCTTTCTTGGAGCAGGATAGTGGCAATGTGCAAACAAACATGATGCAAGGCCGAAAGGAAACAACTACAGGATGCAAAGTACTCCAGATGATATTGTTTACGAATTTTGGAATTCATCGCACACAACATAAGTTTCCCTTAGTCAGCTATGCTCGTTAAGTGCATGTTTCCCTAGATACTCACCTACCATTGGTTTAAAGGTTTTGAAATTCGATTAGATGCACTGCCCGGATCGATTTAACATTTAGGAAAAGAAACAATGGAGGACGTGCCCTCCCTCTTCTGCGAAAAGAGGAAGAAGAACCCTGCGGTTGACGTCAACAAACCCCCTCCCACCCGTGGTTTGAGCGGTGGGGCTTGGATCACGAGCGGCATTTGAGTCACCGCGGGGTGCGGGGTAGGGGGGTGACCAAAAGGATAAAGAGGACCATCTTTTCTTTGGTTCAGGGAGAATCCAAAAGTGAGTTCGTTGGAAAGAGTTCGCCGACGTGAAAGTCCGGGAGAATATCCAAAAAAGATCGAGTAAAAGGAGTCCCGTTGAAAAGAGTCCCGTGGTAGGCTTGAGTTCGTGGGCTGAGGCTCGTGGGAGTTCCCGTTGCCAGAGTCGTGTGTGAGGTCCCGTGGGAGGAGTAAGCTTTTTGCATTCGGCAGTTGGGGGAGACGGAGGAAACCAGAAGCCAAGGAGCTGCGTGGCGAAGTCGGACGTCGCGAAGGAGACGCGAGCTGGAGGCGCAGCCTTGCCTGCTGTGTCGCGCAAACCGCAGCCGTTCGTGTGGAGAGAGCCGAGAGAGCTCGCCTGCCCACACGGGAAGGCCCCGGAGCTCGACGTCTACGCTAGCCTGCTGTGGGAAAGGAGCATCGTTGGGTCGCCCAAGCCAGAACCACGAGGGTGCAGGTTAACCTTGCCAACGCTCGTTGGGACTCGTTCGGTTCTGCCAAGTCCCACGCCATAAAGACCCAAGAGATCCAGTCTGCACCCCATTTGCCTTTTTTGATTGGGGATCTTTTTTCCTGCTTTTTCTTTCGAACATGAATGTTTGTTGGTGCCGAGTCCCGTAAGTAAAAACTTGTGGTAAGTGGACTGTACATTAATAATTGCTTATAGACGGTTTGGTAGTTCTTTTGTTGCTTGTTTAATTGCATACGATGTTCATTATAATAAATGTCTGTGTATGTAAACCTGCGTCTGGCTTCGTCCATCCCTCATTGGACTCGAACATTTCGTTGTGTTGGGATTAGAAAGCGTTGGTTTGCCCGTAAATTAGGGGGCACATTTGGACCACGGTTTCTCCGGCCGGATTACGGCCGCCTCGGAATCACCCACGGCACAAAGCTCGCCTCCGGTGGGTTTGTTCCGTACGAGAATCCGTACGAGGTGGAATACCCAGGTAGTTGGATCACGTGGCTTTAGGATTACATTGAAGATTGGGCAATCGACCCTACCCCACGTGATCTGCGATTGGCCGTTATTCGGTTCTTGTACAAGGACCGTCCGCCGGAGTTATCCGGGCGGCGCATCTATATTCCGCGGCGATCGGTTCAGGGCCGACTCGACTGTTACGCGCTCCTTCAGAGCGGCAGTCGGTTGGCAGCCGAACACCCGGCCGTGTAACCAATATTGAGAACATTTGGCAAACTTTCTGCCGAAACCACTGAGAGGCACAAATTAAAAACATGGCAAAAGAAAAAGCCTTGGCCCCACACCCCCCTGCTAAAACTGAAATCATGCTATACTGTATTGCCAGAATTACTTTAAAAGATGTTTCTGAAACAGCTTACTTTCATGAACAGAACAAGATGAACGCAGAAGGTGGAACGAGTTTGATCCAATCGGTAGGTGTCAGGATTGTATCTAATGCTGTCTCAGTAGAATTCTATGCTGCCCTGCTAAAACACATTATTGCTACCACTGGGGTGTTAAGTCACTGGAACAGGAAATTTTGAGGCCTTCATCAAAAATGCTCCAATCGCTTGGCCATCGTAGATTTATTACTCCAAGCTGGAAGAAATAGAGTGACTAGCTAATTAGTGCCTTCAAAAAGCAGATGAAAAGAAGCAGACGAGGTATAGTTCACCCATCATCTTCCATCCTGTGATTCCTCCTCACTTGCCTATGACAACATGAGAGTAGCTTGAAGAATACTTTTAAGTGGTGGAGGCCACATCACAAGGGGTGGAATGGGATCATGATTTACAGCCACAGGTTCCACACAGCCCCAACCTCAAGAAACGGAGGCTCAGTTTTCTCAACCAGGAAAGGGAGCGTAGTGTAATACTGCTGGTTCCACTAGATATTTCCAGGGAGTACAATCCTGGAAATAGAACGGGGGCTCACCCAGTACTTGACAATCCCACGGTATCTGATTCTTGCAATTTGTGAGGGAATATTTGCCCGATGCGCAACGGAACCTGGTATAGGTCTCTGACTCGTCTCTTCAGATACCAAGGAATCAGTCAGCTCAGTCCTGGACCGGGTTTCAATATGCAGATAAAGTTGCAACAAAATTGTCCACAAAGACACTGTAGGCTAATCTTTCCAACCGATAAATGCCCCCAGGCTACACAGTTATTGTTCAACAGTTCAACCATGTGTTGATTCAGGTCATGAAGATAAAGGACAGAGCTTGACTTGGATGAGATTGTCTGTGTGATTTGATCCGCTCTGGGTATGCGAAAAGCCTTATGGAAATCAAATGGAAGAATGGTGAATTCTTCCAGATGTCATAATTACGCATGGTCGACTTTCCATTACCTTTGTGTAATCTCATCTGTCCATCATTGGGAAAAGGTTGCCTTCTGCTGGCCTGAGGAGATCTTGCTGTGGAATCAGGATCAATTAGCAGAAGTTTCCTATCACCTCCCGTACTTGAAGGAAGGCAACTTAACCCAATCGAGGAGTCCGTCTCTACACAAACATTCTGTGTATGAAGCGGCTGCTCTAGGATTAGCGTGGAAAGGGATTCTTATCTCTGGCTTTGCCAGAACACCAAGTGAGGACGGAGAAGACACATATAGAAGAGACTATCAACAGCCATAGAACCTTACGTTGCTGGATGTGAGTCTCAAGGACACACTGGGAATCAGTTTCTACCAAATTTTGATTCTGTGTCAGTCATTCCTCACCCCCGCTTCTTGGCAGTATCTTGGACCCACCTTACACAACAACCAAGGCCAACTAGCGTCCTTCTGGGGCCTCCTTTCTGTGAATCTGTGGACAATCATTCTTAGGATCTGATTAGAGCATCAACGGTGAAGAGAAAACTGGCTTTCTTCCTCCATCTTCTGGGATCGACAGAATGATTTACATGAGCTGCTTTGCATACCGACAAACAAATTACGCCAGCGTTTATCATTATTTTTGTATTATATATTTATCATTATTTGTATTTTATTGTGGGCCTGTTCTAACTGCCCCCTGAAATGTTTGAATAAAGTATTATATTAAGTATCAATCCACTCCAGGTATAATTGGAGTGTTTAAACAATGGCTTTGGACGTGAATAAGTTGAACTATTTTTCTGTTTCAGGTCCTCTCTGGTACCTATTGTGATATGACGATTCTGCCAGAGACACATCCACAGGTCACAAACACATGCTAGATGGAGGGTTTTCGGTGCCAGTTGAAAGCCACACCAAACACATTCAACTGCGATCCCAGTTGATTCAGAACGATCGGAGGAAACTGTCAACAAGGACACCCCAGACCGGCCTAGGGCTAAAATCTATTCCAAATGTATCAGGAATGGAACCCAACCATTCCTCAACATTACACCCCCAGATGTTCCAACAAACTGACATAAATATGTGAAATACTCCTGATGATATCCAATCCATTACAAACGTAATCCCCTTTCCAAATTTTACAGGTTTTGGTTATCAAAGGGTTCTCAACTCCAATCCTGGCCGGCAGTAAACCCCGCTACCCTCATCCTGACGCCTAGCAATTACCCGCAAGCTCTTGCCTTCCCAGCAGGCTCCGCAAGATGACGATGTCCTCCGATTGGTGCTTCGCCTACTCACCATGACCTCGACAACCCTCCTCGCCCAGAAAGAAAGATGAGGATAAGCTGTAAAGGCCTCGAAGAACCTTCTGAAGCCAAATTGAACAGAATCCGTTTCAAGAAGGAGAAACAGACCTCATCAATAATCTCCACCGGTGACTAAAAGACTTAAGCAACTCACGTGTGCATTTCATCTCCTGAGCCCAAAAGAAAGGGAAGAAGCTTCGTCAGAAAGTTCCAGGAGAGTCGTTGGAAACAACAGGAAGAAAACTTTCATGAGAGACTCCTAGGCTGAATCTCAAGACGTTTGACACTACCAAAAGTCGTAAAACGAAATCATCAGTAGAAATCCTGAAAAGTGACACAAGTTATTTCGTCATATGATACTTGTTGCTTCCGATGAAAACTAGCATGAAGGATTTCTAAAACATCCTCTGGGCCCATCCCCTGGCCTTAGCCAACACAGATGGGACACCAAAGAAAACAAACAAGGCAGCACTGGCAAGAAAATTAGAGGCTAAGGCAGCACCTGCTGAGATATAGAAAAGACCATCTGCCTGTATCATGAGGCATGAGTGTTGTACAAAAGCTGAAGGTGAAAGCTCACTTTGAAGAACTAGCAGACCATATGCTTGCCTCTGTACTAAGGATTGGGTTGGAGCGAACGCATTGATGGGCTTTGATGTGTATCAACAGCTGTCCATCAGGGGAGCCGAGAGGACCTCGAGGGCGTGCGGAACCTGGGATACAGCCTTCACCAATATTTCCTCGTCACAAGATTCAGCAATGGAGACTCTCTTGTCATGTGTGCCAGTAAGACGAAACTGATCAGGTTTCATGCCAGCCAGTGGAAAAAGCTCGACATATGAGAGTAAAACTGGGAGGAAAAACTCGTATGTCACATGTGATAACCTTTGCTTCAGGCTCACATCGGACAATGTGATTGAAGAAGTAGAACTGAAACATCCAAGAAGAAGCAGACACCAGAGTCATCTTCCACGCCAAACATGCAGCTCCACTGGTATCTTCCATCATATGGTAGCTGAGGATACTGACATCCTTCTTCTCTGTCTTGCCTTCCACAAAGAATAACTGCAGCTGTATTGTGAAATGTGGTTACAGTACTCGAACCAGGTACATCAGCATCTCAAAAGTGTCAGCTGCCCTAGGACATGGCGTGTGTGCTTCTCTGCTCGCTTACATTCATTCACAGGATGTGACACAGTCAGTGCTTTTAGTGTCGTGGTAAGCTCGCTGCACTTAAACGTTTGATGCCACATGATCACTTCAGAGATGTATTCGCAAAAAACTGGGAAAGAATGGCAGCCACTGATGAAATTTCTTAAGGTCTTGGAAGAATTCACATGTCGTCTCTACGTAAGCCAGTCAGAAATCTGTGATGTGAATGAGACGCGATATGAACTGTTCCGTGTAAAAGATGGAAACGTAGAATCTGGACAGTTGCCCCCCTGCCAAAACTGTTTGCATCTACATGCAACGAGGGCCAACTATCAGGCTGCCATCTGGCACAGAGCATTGCAGGCAGACCCAGAAGCCAAGATCCAGCTGGAAGACAAAAAGAGCTGGTCCTATAGATGAATGAGAAACTTTAT
Organism: Eptatretus atami; assembly: GCA_035128595.1. NCBI lineage: Eukaryota > Metazoa > Chordata > Myxini > Myxiniformes > Myxinidae > Eptatretus > Eptatretus atami. The sequence continues at coordinate 42,059,749 of CM068957.1, forward strand.
CAATGATGAGCAAGCTGACACCAGCACCAGACACAGCTTGGAGTTCCTGTCGGCAAATGCAAGAAAGTCATGCAAGTTGCCACCGCCAGTGTATGGTGAATGACCTGGCAAGTATACTCAGGCCTGCTTACTGCAGGAATGTGAGAACATGAAAGACGAGGAGGTCCATGCTGAGCAGGAAGAGGCATCTGATGGTTCAGACAGTGACAGCGATAGTGACACATTATAAACAATAATCAATATAATTTGGTGTGATTCAATTCATGTAA
>CM068957.1:42124851-42141007 GCA_035128595.1 Eptatretus atami
TCCTGTTCTGCAGGGCTTTCTGATCAAATCTGCCCGTTGGTCATTTGAAAATCCAAATTTTGAAAAAATTTGAAGAAAAAAAAACTTCAAATATTTGAAGTCACAGCTGGCTGAAATTCTTGAAGCGCAAGTGAACATCCAGACAGAGAACCAATAGTTGGGGCACTTAGCTAAATATAGGCATAACAATTGTGCATTTTGTGAGGAAAGCACCAAATTTGGCACACTAGTAGCCTAACATATTATGAACAGATTTGGATATTGGGCCATTCTCAAATTTTTGTGGCAGTGGAAAATTGGCTGCCACAGCCATCCGCGGCTGAATTTGAGATGGCCCAATATCAAATCTGTTCATAATATTGTTACGGCTGTGGAAATTCGCAAACCACCATTCAGGTCCTGTAGGTGAGGTATCTTTTAAGTACATGTGTAGTTAGCCCAAACCCGTTGTCCTAAGGGATTTATGTGATTCATTTCGGCTGCGACGCTTTGAGATAGCCGTTTTTTCTGTTCTATCTTTATTTTGAACCAGCCACGTCCCGACCGCCTCACACAACAACCACCGCAACCACCACGCCAGCCATCGTCACCAACTACAACCACGCTCCAACCCTCAGGACAACAACGCCAACAGCCACGACCTTTACCGTCACAACTCGCTCCCACATCATCGCATCATGCCATTCCCACACGGCACCATGACCATTCCCGCAGCACCTGTGAACACTGAGCGTCGGGCTGTCTTGGGCTCGTTCAGCGATACGCACCGAGCCGCGAGTGCAAATAGCGGCCTTTTCGAGGGAAAATTCAGATCAGGAATGCTACACGCCCACTCTTGATCCGTCCAATTAGCAAGCGCGGGGCGGCTTGGCTCCGCCTCCAGGCACGTCTGTGTGAAATCGAGATATGCAAATTCTAGGATCAGGGGAGAGTAGGGTGGATATACTGATCTGGCTCACTTTTCCCATGTAAATGAATGGGGGATTTTCAGCGATTCACATTTTTTTCCCCTAAAATTACACCCTTTTTTCCCAAGGTATATTTGTTTGTCTCCCCTTTTAACCTAGGGGCATTCTTTTCAAATAACCAATGCGACAAGATAAAGATTGGTTCAAGTAGCAACGTAGTAATGTGGTTTGTTCAAGGTATTCTGGAAGAGATTTCTGAAACCTGTAAGCCTAGGACACTCATTTTCAAATAACCAATGCATATGTTTTAGCTCACTCATTGAACCTATAAAGATTTGTTCATTTCTCAAATTCCTCAATAGTTTAATTTTTCTTTGTACAATAATCCCCATCTAAAATATTTTAAAACAAACATTTGAATCTTTATATTTTTTAAGATACCCTTTTGTGCCATTACGAATGATATACTTCTCTTATGATCTCATCTGACCACCTCCTGAGATTGCATATCATTTTGAATTATAGTAAATTGTTTTCCATTGTTCATGATAACCATCGAAGTTTTCAGTCCATTTCAAGGATATTTATTATTTTCTTTACATCCTCCAACTCATTGGTTTTTAAATTGATTCGCTTATTTGTTTTATTACCTTTGTTTTTTAGTATTTTTCAATAAGACTTATTTGATATTTTCACATTCATTATGTTTTCCATTTATATACCAGACTGAGATTTTCCCACTCTTTAGTTTGATTAATACTTGGTTCGACCATTTTTATACCGTTGAAAAACGTTGGCGGTAGCCCTTAAAACCCTAACCCATTCTTCCATCGTTAAAACTTGTGTCCATATGGAACACAATCTATTTCATTCACTCTATTCATACAAATATCCATATGGAACACAATCTATTCCCATTTTTTTCTAAAATAAATCTTTATATCAAAGGCTCCTAATGCCTTTTTATTTACTTCTTTCACTATATATCTTATGTTTATAACTTTATTGTTATTCATTTTCCTATATATTCTTTTCTTATTCATCAAACATTATAATATGTTCTAAAAGTTTATTGATTCTTTATTACATATTTTCTTTATTACCTTTAACCTTTTATCAATCTGATTACCATACTTATAAGCATATGCCTTTGCTCTCAATCCAATAATCCTCATTACTTTTCCACCCAACTCATCCTTAAACTTTCCAATACCTTATTTCATTCTTTTTTGAAAAATAACTCACTCTTCTTACTAAAATTACTTGTATCATACACGCCAATATTTTTCTTCATTATCGTTATAAACAATCATCAGTTTTCTTATATCTAGATAAGCTATCAGTGTCCATTACAAACATGAAACATTTTCACCATACTCTTCTTTAAGTCATTATACAATAATCATACATTCAATATCTTTTGATAATATCAAGAACTGCTGTTCCAATATTAAATTGGCTTTTCCATTACAATACTTTCCTTTTTTCATATGAATAGCAGAAAAGTCTCTGTGAAAAAACCTCTTCTCTCTCAAAACTTGGTTTATTTATCAATCTAGAAGCTTCTTTCCAAGATGTTGCGAATCTAATGTTTTGCCTGTTTCTAACATTTTCCATAGTCTTTCCAAATACAGCATTATTCATTAATTTATAAAAGTCCTCTTCAAATTTTTACTTTGTATTTTGCTCTCATATCTGTATTGAATTTAATATACTTTTTCATCCAAGGACTTTGTTTTAAATTTTAAAACTCTATGAATTTTAAGTACTTCTCACCAGCAGATAATATTTGTCTTCAAGTTCCTTTGATGCAAAAACTATCCCTCTTTATCATGAAAATGTTGTTTAATAACTTTTCTGTTGATTTTCCTTTAATTATTAAAACTTTTATGATAATCACTAACCATTTCTTTCTTGGGGTTTCTTTCTCACATGGCAAAAGGAAGATCTTTATGCTTATTATGAAGATTACTTGGGTACTTCAAAATCACTTCAAAATAATAACCTTCTTCCTCCTCATTCAATTTCTTGAGAAGAAATAACAAATATTCATCAAAGCCTTTCATAATCCTTTTCTTCCACCCACTCTAATTACCATAAGCAGAGATTTGAGACATTGCCCATCCATACAAATTATTAGCATCAAAATACATCAAATAATTACTATCCTTTTTTCACTCTTAATTTGGAAGATATTTTTATTTCTTATAGATATCTTTTTGAGACTACTTGTGATATTCCACCTCTCTTAGACTTCTCAATCATAAAAAGCATATCTACATCACTGATTAATCAATATCTTGTTTTGTCATTTTCACATTGCACTCCAAGCTAAACCAGGAGCTGTGAAATAGTGGGCAGGATCTTAATCCATAACATTTTTTTATGACAGAGTGATTCTAAATGCTATCAAACACATCAGCTAACATAAAAACATCTGTTTTTTTTAGATACAAATCATGATATTCTCCAAGGTTCTTTATCTTAAATATTTTTCCAAATTTCTTTTGGCATGTTTATATTTCCTTACACTTATCTCTTCTTCATAAGGTTATTATAGAAAACTTTCTTTTGAAAGGAAGTTGTTGTTTCTTTAAATCTCATAAATGAATTCATATAATCATAGGGATAAATTCCCTTCTTGTAAGAATTTTCTCTTTACTTTGAATTTCATTCCTTTGTTTGATTTTCCTCTCGAGTTAGATTGCCCTCTTTAACCAGAATTTCATCTATATCAGAATTTCCTCTTTAGTTTAGAATTTCATTCAATTGTTTTGAATTTTCTTTACAATTAGAATTTCATCTTCAGTAAGAATTTCTTCATTAATTTCTCATTAATTAGAATTTCCTCTTTACTTTGAATTCTCTCTTTAATCTGAATTTCCTCTTAGTTTAGAATTTCCTCTTTTGGAAAGATGAATTAAGATTTGGAAAAGAGCCTGTGGGCTTAGATTTTTGATGCTAGTTGGCTAGTGGTGTTCCCTAAACTTGTAAGAATCTAGAAACCTAATACGTATAGGTTTTGTGAATATCATTTTTGCAATGAAATTACTTTTGACTTTGTTTGTTTTATGGCAGAAATATTCCCTTGGTGTTTTGAAAGTTCATTATAAATAGATGTGTATCATTAGTTGGCGCTGTTGTGAAGAAAGACTGGAATCAAAGAAGGTAATTTTATTAATTTAGATTACAACAGGAAGAGCGGGACCTCTATATTTACAGTAAGATGACAATGATCCCTAACTTTAGACTCCTCAATTTCCTCTCACAATCTGACAGATAATTGTTCTTTCTAAAATTCTAATTTTTTCTTTGGTAATTTCATCGGTTCATTTGTTTCTTTTCATTAATTTAGTTTAGTCTATACAATCCTTTTCTAATCGTTTTACAAACTCTTGTGAAGGCATTTTTCCACGATAATGTTCAAGTTTATTATGTTTTTCTCCAACAGTGATGATATAATAACAGAAGCCACAAGGAATATGTTTTTGAATATTTGTATCTCTCTCTTTTTTTACAGAAATGCCAAATTTGATGCTTGTATCATAATTTGCACGATTTTTCTACTATCTACTACACTACTTCTCGAACAGGGAAACTATTGTTCGATTCCACATCCTGTACCAGTATTTATTAATAAGTAGATTTCCAAATCCTTTCTGTATGAGGGTGTTTAGTGACGTCAGCAACTTGTGCGCACTCGTGACTTCGCGGCCATATTGGAGTACAAACAGGGGATAAAGTAATGTCCATTCACGATGGGTGAAGCAGAAAGTTAGTGTTATTCATTGTGCTTTGTCATGGATAAAGCATCAGGGTCAAAGCTTGTCTTGAAACTTGGGTATGTCGATACATTGGAATTTTGTCTAGGAAACGATATTATAACAATTCAGGTTAGTAGAGGCAACACATACCCGTATGAATTGGCAAACGCAGCATGGCCCAGAAGTGAGATGAACCTTGCGACCATACTTAGTGAAGTTTTTACACCCTGGAAGAAATGAAGGCATGGAAAAGTTTGGATGCCTACAACCGGTTGAAGTTTGGCTGGATCAGTGATGTGGCTGTTGGTACGTTGGACAATCAATGGTCGGCCTATAGTGACATGAACTCATGTTGGCAGAGCAGAGATAAGCATGATGTCACATGTATTAATTTTTTTTAAATTTTCTAACCGCTGATTCACTGAATGATATTCAAGAGCGGTACCTGTACCTTACGGGTGATGGAGAAAGCTGAAATTTTGTGTTCCGATGGACATCGAGGCTGGTAAGCTGGAAAAAAAAATCACAGAATCATCAGACAACATCAGTAGTTGAAAATATAAATAAATGAATAAATAAATAAATTAATTAATGAAAATCAAATGCAGTTGAGCAACCCGAGACAATGGGGAAGCACAGTTCGTGTAATGGGGAAGCACAGACTTACATATTATGTAAGCACACGAACTGTGCTTCCCCATTGTCTCGGGTTGCTCAACTGCATTTGATTTTCATTAATTAATTAATTTATTTATTCATTTATTTATATTTTATATACATAATATGTAAGCACACCCCACTAGTATATATATATATATATATATATATATATATATATATATATATATATATATATATATATATATATATATATATATATATATATATATATAAATATTGTTAAGGATTCAGCGGTGGCGGGATTCTCACCCGACTCTTGGCGCCACCCTCACCACCGCCTCCAGGGTTTATAACGCTGGCTGGCTCGGCACAGGCCTCGGGTCACGCGTCTTCAATTGCGATACCAACGTAATCCTGGACCTTACCAGTTGGGGAAATAGACCCCGGTTACAGACTGGTTTTGTCAGATGCCGAGCGTTTTCTGCCAGTCTGTAACCATTTTGGTTTTATATACCAATCCAGTGGTTTTCAAACATTTTTTAGTGGCGACCCAATTTCAGAACCTCTCTACATCGCGTGACCCAAAAGATTCAAACCCAATTCATAATATATAAGATAAGATTTTATATGGCACAAGAACATTTACTGTTTACTTTATTCACCCATGGAGGCCACCACCAAAGGTGAGACATTTGGGAAAGTAGAGCAGTTTTATCATGACCATAGACTGGATTTGTGAAAGTGCTCGGTTCTAACAACAGACGCGCGCCAGCAATGTCGGAGTGCGTTCTGATTCAAGGCTAAATCTTGAGGTGCTCTGACTCCAATGGTAAGAGAACTGCATGATTCACCGATCTCTCTCAACGAATCGCAACTATAACCCAACGAAATACAGTTTGTATAAGTGCAATCAGGGGGGAAGTTAATCTTATTATATAAATTTACTTGGAGAGCAAAGACAATAAGTGGAATAGGAGATTGTGTCGGCCAGATGGTACCATTGATGTGATCACAATATTAAGTTCTGAGACTAAAGATATGATAAGGCGCAAGAAGAGGAGAGGCGAGGCTCTCGGTGAATCATGCAGTTACCATGGAGGTCTGAGGAGCCACCTCAAGCAATTTAGCCTTGAATCCAGAACGCACTCCTAACATTGCTGGCGCGCCGTCTTTGTAGAACCGGCAACTTCCAAAGTCCAGATCATGGTCACGATAAAACGCTCTACTTTCCCAAAAATGTCCTCAGCTTTGGTGGTGGCCTCCAATGGTTTGATGGAGGAGGCTCATCGCAAAGTTATCAGCCTTTGAAGCGGACCCAGACGATGAGTTGCGCGTACGATCGATATCAGTGGATCGTCCAACTGTATGGCGTGCCACGGCGATTCCTTGATCTTCTGTAACGACTGGAGCTTACGTCCAGACTCATATCTCTAATTTTGCATTGGATGGTGTTGTCAGAGAGGGGTATAACTGCCAGTTTCTTCGCCGTTCCTCCCCACCTCAGAAATACCATGTCCTTTGCACATGGCAGCACGAGTTCTTTTCGCAATGGAGTGAGGTTTTTAGTCTTGGCAAATGGAGCGACAATCGATACGAGCCTCTAATGCCCGAGAATTGGTCTGATGGCATGTCCCTCTCTGTCAAGATGCGTATTTTAGGCAAGAAGTTCCTCCAAAGAACGCTCTCTCCTATCCTGATAAGGAATGTTTTGTAGTCAAATGCTCTGCAACTTTTTTTGTTTCATAACTCCGTGAAAGCACTTCAAACAAATCACACACTGAGGCCTCTGTGCCCCACTTTTATCCACCACCAGAGTAAAACCAAGGTCCAGAAATTTATCCTGGTAAGAAGTTCTCGAGATTTGCTGGGGCCTGTGCCATCACAAATAAGGTCTGAGTCGTAGTGGAGCGTGATAGACGTTAATGATAGAGTCGAGTCTGAGTCTGAGAGGCCGTGGATCAAACCAATATTTCCTACCAAAAAAAGAACCCGCCTTCAGGAGCGAGCCATGCGCAATCGGTCTGATAATCCCCATTCCAAAGCGTTAAAGCGTCTGTGCGCCGGTTTCCCATACTTTGAACCGAACGTTTATTATTCAATCCGCGTAACAAGCGAACGCACCGTATCTAGTAAATAGACATTTTTTTTCTTTTTTTTTTTTTTTTTTTTTTTTCTGCTGCACAAAGGAGAGGCGCACTGACCCATCCAAAATTTGTTTGGGCTTACAGGTGGAACGATCACTCCCCACCATTTTTGGGGTCAGCCCGCCACTGTTTAGACAAACCAAGTGCTAGATTTTGAGCTTTGTTAGCATACTGCTGGATTATTTGAACTTTGTTCGATACTTGCTGGATATTTAACTTGTCGTATAATTGCTAGATTATTTGAACTTTGTAAGCACAACTTGTTCCGTTATTTGTCTTTGTCAACATACTTGCGTGTATCTTGAACTTGTTAGCATTGTGCTGGATTATTGTACTTGTTAGCATAACGTGCAAGATAATTTTGAACTTTTTACTTAAGTGCTCGATTATTGAATTCTTTTGGCATACTGCAAGGTTATTTGAAATTCTGTTGGCCCACTTCTAGAATTACACTGAACAACAATTTTTTACTGGAGATGTGTAAAGTGATTTAGACTAATTTGGGGATACGCTGATTTCAAACATTCATAACGTTTGCTGTATCACGCAGGATTTTCAGTAACAGAAAATTCCCATTGCTAGAGTCAGGAATTTCAATGAATTTTACAAAAATTCATTCTTCATTTTATTTCTCATGAATTGCTTCAAAATTAAAGAAATTACAGAAAAAACTCACTAGAATGTATTAAAAATGCTTTAGGCATTGCCTTTGCGTTTGTGCTGCTCAGGGGGGGTGTGTCAGTTTCACGATGCAGGAACCACGAAAATGCATCATGTTCGGGTTGTTGCCGCCTTGGTAACGGTCTCATGAGTGAAATCTGCTTGGTGGAATCGTCGCGGCTCGTCGGACTGCTCAGGTAGGGAAGAAGTTGGCTGCTGGTGTAGCGAATGGATTTTTCAGGACATCCTGGATCAAGTTTTCTGAGGACTCCAGGCAGCTTGCCTGCGCACTATTTCTTCATAGTTGTCCGCGCGCTCGTTCCCCAAGAGTTGTCCGTCACGTTTTGAAGCCTCCACGCTGCAGCTTTTGGGTGTTTAGAGTTGGTGAAAAGTTCGTCTCATAACTGTCGGATTTGCGGTCAACAAAAGACCCAGCCTTGGACTCTTGGCTCCGACAGGTGTTGCCAAACTTTTCCTTGAGTATAAACCACGCCATTCAGATCCATTGCGACAACTTTTCATCAAGCCGAACTTATGTGAGTGTGGAAGGAAACTTGGCTGGGTCGACAACGGGTGACATGCTTCACGTTGTGTGACCAGGTACTGCTCTTTTCGCTCTTCCAATTTTCTTCGTCCATGATTCTTGCGTCTCTGCTATCCAGAACAAAGGAAGCACATGTTTCGGTGCCTGACTGCAACTACAACAGCGCCACACTTTCAAGTCTCCGCAGAATGTGCAGTTGAAGTAATTGTACTTGATGAATCAAAGCAGCTGCCGCATAGTTCATAGGTCTGTATGCGAACGCGTGAGCCGTGGGGACTGATGGGTTTCTCGTTGCCATTGTGCGAGCGAAAACGCCGTCAAGCTGTTTTCCCCGGTCGATGAAGAGGCCAGTCTGCAGGATCGTGATCACCAGTTCTTTTCAACAGACGCGTGATGTCACGCAGAATGTCATCGTGTCTCCATCTCAAGATAAGCATGTCTCTGGACGTGCTCTGAAAAGGATATTTGGTGTTAGTTCAAGTACATTCCCTGCTGCCAGCTTGGAAATCCAAGCAGCTCTGCCTCGCCTTGACAGCGAGAGATCTCTTACAAGATCATTTAGTCCCTGTTCGACGGTGTGATTCTTGAGTGTCGGGTTCAAAAGGTTTATCATAATCTTTCCAACACTCTTAAGCTATGCTTTTGTCAGTGGAGGTGTGGAAGGGTGTTCTCGTCAATCATGAGGCCCAGTTTACGAGCAGAGACGCAGTCAGCGTACTTGATGTGACCTTTATTCTCTTGTTGAGCCGGCGATAGCTTGTGCGAGAACAAAATCAATCATGATGATTCTGCGGCTCACGCCTATCAATGGGCACCCGCAATGGCATGTGCGCGCTTGCCACCAACCACTGGGTCAGAGGTTGTGTGACAGCTGTGCAGAGATGTGTGGTGCCCAGCTCTGTTCTTGTCCCCACCTAAACACCGAATAAGTGAAATGGCGGCTTTCATCCACTGCTGTAGATATTACTTCGCTGTTGATCTTTTTTGTAGAAAAGAATAAAGAATTTCAAGGCTGATTGTACAGGGAGCTACCTCATTTTCGAAAGAAAGAAATATACCCACGTAACACAATTGTAACGAAATAGACAGTAAACTATGTAAATTTCATGAAATCTGACTTCTAGGCAATGGGAATATTTCTGTTCCTGAAAATTCCTTTACGTGGATACAGCAAAACGGTTATGATTTGTTTGAAATCAGGTACAAATTAGTCTTAATTCACTTCTAACACATCTCCAGTAAAAAAATTTGAAATTTGTTGTTCAGTGTTTATTTGCTTTGTTAGCATATTGCAAGTTTTTTGAACTTTTTGTTGCATACTGCTCGATTTTTGAATTTGTTAGCACATTTGCTAGTTATTTGAACTTTGTGAGCACACATTGTGAGAACTATTTGAACTTTGGTAGCTATCTTTTAGCTTATTTGAATCTTTGTAGCAACTGCGAGATATTTGACATTGTTCGTACTGCGAGATTATTGAACTTTGTTTAGCATACTTGCAAGATATTTGAAACTTTGTTGGCACAACTTGGGGAATTATTTTGACTTTGTTACATACATTTCGATTATTGAACTTTGTTTGTATTGCTAGAAATTGACTTTGTAGCATACTTGCAAGATTATTTGAACTTTGTCGCAATACTTGCGGATATTTGAAATTGTTAGCATACGTGTAGATTTTTGAACTTTATTCGTTTACTTGCTGGAATATTGAACTTGTTAGCAATAACCTTGCTAGATTATTTGAACTTTCTTAGCACACTTCTGCGTGATTATTTGAACTTTGGTGTGCATATTTGCTGGATATTTGAACTTTGTCTACACCTTGCGAGATCTAATTTGAAAACTTTGTTAGTATACTTTCTAGATTATTGAACTTTGTTTGTATTACTTGCTGGAATAGTTGAAACTTGTTTAGCATATTGCTAGATTATATTGAACTTTGTTAGCATACTTGCTGGATTTATTTGAACTTGTTCGCAACTTGCAAGATTATTTGAACTTTGTTTAGTGAACCTCAGATATTTGAACTTTGTTCGTATACTGCTGGATTATTGAACGTTGTTCTGTATACTTGCTTGGAATGTTGATCTTTGTAGCATACTTGCCTAGATTATTGAGCGTTTGTTAAGCATAATTTGCTGGATTATTTGAACTTGTTCGAACTTGCAAGATATGAAACTTTGTTTGTACTTTCTAGATTATTTGAACTTTGTTCGTATACTTGCTGGATTTTTGAACTTGTACTATACTGCTAGAATTATTTTGACTTTGTTTAGCATACTTGCTAGATTATTTGACTTTGTTGCATACTTGCTGATTATTTGACTTTGTTCGCCATCTTTGCGAATTATTTGCACTTTGTGTGCTCATTTTGCTGAATTATTGAACTTTGTTAGCAACACTTGCCGAGATATTTGAACCTTGTTGTAAATACTTGCTGGATTATTTTGAACTTTGTTAGCTACACTTCCGAGATTATTTGAACTTTGTTAGATCTTTCAGATTATTTAACTTGTTGTATACTAGAGATTATTTGTATTTGTAGTATACTTCTTGATTTTGAGCTTTGTTCGCATACTTGGCGGATTATTTGACTTTGTTCGCACACTTTCCGAATTATTTGAACTTTGTAGTGAACTTTCTAGATTAATTTGACTTTGTTCGTTATACTTGCTGGATTATTTAACTTTGTGAAGTATACTTGCTAGATTATTTGAATTTGGTTAGCATACTTTGGCTCATTATTTGAGCTTCGTTAGCATCTTGCTGATTATTTGAACTTTGTTCGCAACTTGCGAGATTATTTTACTTGTTCTTATACTTGCTGGACTTTATTTGAACTTTGTGCACAACTTGCTAGATTATTTGAACTTTGTTAGTGACTTTCCAGTTTTTAACTTTGTTCGATACTTGTGTGATTATTGAACCTTGTTGTCTACTGCTGATATTTGAAACTTTGCGTTCGCAATTTTCTTGATTATTTGAAATTTGTTGGCATCTTTTGATATTGACTTGTTAGCATACTTGCTCTGATTTGAACTTGTTACAACACGCGTGAAATTATTTGAACTTTGTGTGCATATTGTCTGGATTATTGAATTTGTTTAGCAACACTTGCGAGATTATTGAACTTTGTAGTATTACTTTCTAGATTTTAAACTTGTTTGTATATTGCGAGATTTTGAACTTTGTTCGTAACTTGGCTTGAATTATTCATTTGTTCGTATCTTGCTAGATTTATCTGACTTGTTCGCATACTGGGATTATTTGACTTTGTTGCACACTGCTAATTTTTGAACTTGTTTGTGTATTTCTAATTATTTGAACTTTGTCATATACTTGTGGAATTATTTGAACTTGTGAGTATACTTGCTAGATTATTTGAACTTTTGGTTAGCAATACTGTCGTTATTGAGCTTCGTTAATACTTGCTGGATTATTTGACTTGTTCGCCACTTGCTAGACTTATTTGAACTTTGTTCTTATTCTTGCTGGATTTTTTGAACTTGTTCGTATACTTGCAGATTATTGGAACTTTGTAGCATAGCGTGCAAGATAATTTGAACTTTTTACTTAAGTGCCATTGTTTGAATTTGTTGGCATACTTGCAGTTTATTTGAACTTTTTTTGGTTACATTTCTAGATTATTTGAACTTGTGTTTGCCAATACTTGCGAGATTTATTTGAAATTTGTGAGAACACTTGCGAGATTAATTCGATCTTGTTTGCATCTTTGCTAGATTAATTTGAACTTGTGAGCACACTTGCGAGTTATTTCAATTTGTTAGTATATCTTCTAGATTATTTGAACTTTCTTATAGCGTACTTCAGATTGTTTGAACTTGTTAGTATACTTGCTTCGATTTTTGAACTTTGTTAGCAATTTGCTCGATTATTTGAACTTTGTGTGGCTATTTGCTGGATATTTGAACTTTGTTAGACACTTGCGAGATTTTTCGAACTGGGTGTTAAGTATACTTGCTGGATTTAGTTTGAAATTGTTAGACACTTCCGAGATTATTTGAACTTGTTCTATCTTCTAGATTTTGAACTTGTTTGTAATCTTGAGGATTATTCTAATTTGTGTGCATATTTGCTGGATATTTGAATTTGTTAGCCACTTGCGAGATTATTTGAACTTTGTTAGTAATTTGCTGGAATTATTCTGAACTTTGTTAGCACCTTCCGAGATTATTGAACTTTGTTAGTATACTTTCTAGATATTTGATTTGTTTTATACTTGAGAGATTATTTTGTACTTTGTTAGTATACTTGCTTGATATTGACTTTCGCATACTTTGCTGATTATTTGAACTTTGTTCGACATTGCTAGATTATTTGAACTTTTTAGTGAATTTCCTAGATTATTTAACTTTTGTTCGTAATACTTGCCTGATTTATTGAACTTTGTGAGTATACTTGCCTTAGTTATTTGAACTTTGTATAGCATGATTTGCTCGATTATTTAGCTCGTGCATCTTCGGATTATTTGGAATTTGTTCGCACACTTGTAGATATTTTACTTTGTTCTTATACTTGCTGGATTATTTGAACTTTGTTTGCACACTTGCTAGATTATTTGAACTTTGTTAGTGTCTTTTCAGATTATTTCAACTTTGTTCGATACTTGCTGGATTTATTTGAACTTTGTCGGATACTTGTGATTATTTGAACTTTGTTGTATACTTGCTAGATTTATTTAACTTTGTTCGATATTTGCCTTGTTATTTGAAATTTGGTTGGATACTTGGTTGGATTATTGCACTTGTTAGCACAGTTGCTCGTTCTTGAACTTTATTAGACCTATTGGCCTGGATTATTGACCTTGTTTAGGACATGCTAGATTTATTTGACTTTGTTAGATACTTGCTAGATTATTGAACTTGTTAGCACACTTGCGTGTTTTGAACTTTGTGTGCATATTTGCTGGATTATTGAACATTTGGTTAGCACCTTGCGATTAATTTGACTTTGTTAGTATAGACTTTCTAGATTATTTGACTTTGTTTGTATACTTGCGAGATTATTTGAACTTTGTTTCGTATACTGCTTATTATTTGGAATGTTCGTATTACTTGCTAGAATTATTTGAGCTTTGTTCGCCATACTTGCCTGGATATTTGAACTTGTTCGCACACTTGCTAGTATTTGAACTTTGTTTGTTACTTTCTGATATTTGAATTTGTTCATATACTTGCTGATTATTTGACCTTTGTGAGTATACTTGCTAGATTATTTGACTTTGTTCTGCATAGTTGCTCATTATTTGACTTCTTACATACTTGATGGATTATTTGAACTTGTTCCGCACACTTGCTAGATTATTTGGAACTTGTTCTTATTCTTGCTCTGGATTATTTTTGAATTTGTTCGTATTACTTGTAGATAATTTGGCTTTGTTGCGATACGTGCAAGATAATTTGAACTTTGTTAGCTTAAGTGCTCAATTGTTTGAATTTCGTTGGCATATGCAAGATATTTGGCACTTTTTTGGTATACTTTCTCAGATTATTTGGAACTTTGTTTTGCCATAACTTGCGAGATTATTTGAAATTTGTGAGAACACTTGCGAGATTATTCGATTTTTGTTTGCATACTTGCTGATTATTTGAACTTTGTGAGACATCTTGCGAGAATTATTCAAATTGTTGTATCTTTAGATCTATTTGAACGTTCTTAGCATACTTTCAAGATTGTTTGAACTTGTTAGTATACTTGTCGATTTATTTTGAATTTGTAGCATCTTGTAGAATTTTTGAACTTTGTTGCACACATTGCACGATTATTTGAACTTTGTAGTGTAATTTCTAGAGTTTTTGAAATTTTGTTCGTATACTTGCTGGAATTATTTGAACTTGTTACTATCTTGCTAATTATTTGAACTTTGTTAGCATACTTGGCTGTTTTTGAGTTTGTTAGCCATACTGTGCTTGGGATTTGAACTTTGTTCGCAACATGCGAGATTATTCACTTTGTTACTGTACTTCTATGAATTTTTGAACCTTTGTTCGTTACTTGCTGGTTATTTGAACTTTGTTAGTACATTGCTCGTTTTTGGAACTTTGTTAAGCATACGTTAGATTATTGAAGCTTTGTTAGCATACTTGCTGGATTATTTGAACTTTGGTTAGTGTACTCGTCCAGATTTATTTGAACTTTGTTCGCTATCTTGCTGGATTTTTGACTTTGTTTAGATACTTTGCTTAGATTCTTTGAACTTTGTTCGGATACTTGCTTGATTATTATGAACTTTGTTGCATCTTGTGATATTGAACTTGTTACACAGTTGCTGAATTATTTGACAACTTTGTTAGCAACTTCTCGTTATTTGAACTTGTTAGGGACAATGCTAGATATTGACTTGTTAGCATAATTTGTTCGATTATTTGAACTTTGACACATCTGTGATTATTTGAACTTTGTTGGCATACGTGCTGGATATTTGTTCTTGTTAGCATACGTGCTAGATAATCGAACTTTGTTACTTAGTGCTGATTATTTGAATTTGTTCGCAATCTTTGCTAGTTATTGCATTTTGTTCGACACTTGCCTAGATATTTAACTTTGTTAGTATACTTGCTCGATTATTTGAACTGTTGTTAGCATACTTGCTTGATTATTGAACTTTGGAGCACACTTGCTAATTATTTGAACTTTGTTAACATCTTGTAGATTTTGTGAACTTTGTGAGCACACTTGCGAGATTATTTGAACTTTGTTAGAACTTGTGAGTTATTTGACTATTGTTGGTTATTTCTAAGTTATTGACTTTGTTGCATACTTTGCTAGATTATTTGAATTTATTAGCCAGTTTGGAGTTTTGAACTTGTTTGATACTTGCTAAATATTTGAACTTTGTAGCAGCAATTTGCGTAATTTTGGAACTTTGTAGTAACTTTCTAGAGTTATTTGACTTTGTTGTATACTTGCGGCTTATTGAAACTTTGTTAGGGTAACTTGCAATATTATTTGAACTTTGGCTTAGCATACTGCTAAGATTATTGAGCTTTGTTCGCCTATTGTGCTTACGCTTGAACTTGTGTTCGGCCACTTGCTAGTTATTTGAACTTGTTAGCATACTTGCTCGATTATTTGAACTTTTGGTTTGGCCACTGCTAGATTATTTGCACTTGGTTGATATTTCTAGATTATTGAACTTTGTTCATATACTTGCTGGATTATTTGAACTCTTAGTTACTTGCTAGATTATTGAGTTTGTTAGCACTCTGCTCATATTTGAACTTTTGTTTCGCAAACTTTGCTAGATTTTGACTTGTTAGTGTAACTTTCGAGATATTGAACTTTTGTTCTTATCCTTGCTGAATTTTGAACTTGATGTATTTAATTGCTCGATATTTGACTGTGTTCGCATACTTGCTTGATTAATTTCAACTTGTAAGCAACTTGCTCGATAATTTGAAATTAGTTAGCCTACTTGCTGGATTATTTTGCACAATTGCAAGTTATTGAACTTTGTTCAACTTGAGAGATTATTTGAACTCTGTTGGTATA
>CM068957.1:42145587-42157414 GCA_035128595.1 Eptatretus atami
ATGAATCATGATTGACATACACAATGCACGATCGTGATTGCACATGCACATGAATCGTGATCATACTCATATTTACATGGTATATACACACTTGTCATATTTGATCATACACATATCTCTTTCTCTCTCTCACACAAAAAAACACACACACACACACACATCACACACACACAACACACACACACACACACACTAACGGAGGTGGATATTTGAGATCGGGTAGGTCTCTCATTTCATCTCCTGAAACCCACTCACATGTGGAGATAGCATCAACACAGCAACTTACAACACAACACTAAACATACGCACACCCACCCACACACTGGTGTTGCTTTCATGGTTAAGGTGCTGGCATAAGATCCTAGGGTCTTGAGTTCAAGACCATGTTGTGGCCGTTGAATTAACATCAGGTGGATTGACTCAGCGTGTCATCCTTCCGAGGTGGCAAAATGAGTACAGCTTGCTGGTAACATGGCACTGCATCAGCGGAACAGCATCACGCAAGAAAATGATACAGCCAAGCAGCCACAAGGCTGCATACGAATAAATAAACAAACACACAAAGGTGGATACTTCGAGACCTGGGAGACTCCGTTCCACCTTATGAAACCTCCATATGAGATAACAACCAACAACAACAAACACACACACACACACAACACACACACACACACACAACACACACACACACACCCTTCGCTCATTCCGTGTCATTTCAGCCGGGGTTGCGGTGACCCCTCAGATTTTTCTGAGAAATTCTCAAAGCTACCTTAACATATATGAGGAAGGTTTTTGCCAAGTTATAGCTCAATTCCAAGTAGTGTCCAAGATATGACCCTACAAACACCCTTGGGGTGTTTCAATTCTGGCAGTCGTGAGTTGCAGATTGTATCTGAAGCATTTTGGAGTGCTCTAAATTCCAGAGTTTTACAACAGAGTTCTAAAAATTCACACAAATGGTGCCTATTAGTGAGGCTTTCAGAATCTGACATAAAAAATGTTCTACTTAAAATACTTTTTAAGATAAGTACTCTCAAAAGTAGTGATTTGTAACATGCAGTCAAAAAAATTGAGTTTTCAAATTGCTGCCCAACAGTCAGTTTATTCATCATGAAGAATTTTGTTGCCTGATTTACATAATCTAGTGATTGGATCATTACACAAGAAAACTGAAAGCTTTTTGGAGCAAAATCTTGGGTGCTATAGGTGTCTGAACTTTGCTCCAGACTCAACGACACTGAAATTTACCCCGGTTTTACCCCAAGTGTTCACCATGTTGACAGTTACACAGCTCTTTTAAATTTTTGTCACTTAAAGACACATACATAGGCAAACTGTGGTAGAAAATTCAAGAGTTGTTCTCAATCCCTTCTATTTTTATAACGACAATTTTTAAAAATGCATCAATTTCTAATGATTCTGGAGTCCCAAAAGCTACTTTTTTTTAAATAAAATTTTTACTAACAAACATATAGAAAAAATAAAGATATTGTAAGGAAGTATGACTTAAGTGGAAATCTAACAATATATAAATCAGTTTAGTAAAGCTTAAAGAAGTGTACCAAAATCATTTCCAAAGTTAGGCATGAAGCACAACTCTATCTTATTAAGGCTTTAACCTAATACACAGCCCTGTAGTAACTGCCAATGCTCATTGTTACATTTTATTATATCCTGGAAATTATAAAACTAATCACTGTTCACTTGTACAATGGATCCAAGTACATTTGTCCAAACAATTTGATATGAAATTATGAAAAACAAAAAGTTGAATCAGATATTATACCTACATTTACAAATGGATGTAGACTTTCATACAATGTACACTAAATATATAAACAATTAGTTATGCAAATGAATATTTATAATGGTGATTATTATGATCACATTATGTGTCTTAATTTGTAGTTGAGATTGGCGGCGGCCTTAAACTAAAATATCCTTTTAAAAAAATGTGAGCCAAATTAAAGTAATTTGATCATTGTGGTGACAACTTATGAATGTTTGGCATGGCTTCCACTTCAAAAGCACACCTACTGCTTTTATTCTACATCTTTCATCGAACATGTTTTTTTTAAATAGTGGCCTTTTCAAAAATAGAAGGGGTTGAGAACAACTCTTGAATTTTCCTACCACAGTTTGCCTATGTATGTGTCTTTAAGTGAAAAAATTTAAAAGAGCTGTGTAACTGTCAACATGGTGAACACTTGGGGTAAAACCGGGGTAAATTTCAGTGTCGTTGAGTCTGGAGCAAGTTCAGTACACCTATAGCACCAAGATTTTGCTCCAAAAGGTTTAAGTTTTTCTTGTGTAAATGATCCAATCACTAGATTATGTAAATCAGGCAACAAAATTCTTCATGATGAATAAACTGACTTGGCAGCAATTTGAAAACTCATATTTTTTTGACTGCATGTTACAAATCACTACTTTTGAAATTACTTATCTTAAAAGTATTTTAGTAGAACATTTTTTATGTCAGATTCTGAACGCCTCACTAATACACCATTTGTGTGAATTTTCAGAACTCTGTTTGTAAAACTCTGGAATTTAGAGCACTCCAAAAATGCTTCAGAATACAAATCTGCCAAAACTCACGACTGCCAGAATGAAACACCCTAGGGTGTTTGTAGGGCCATATCTCGGACACTACTTGGAATTTGAGCTATAACTTGGCAAACCTCCCTCATATATGTTAAGGTAGCTTTTTAGAATTTTTCAGGAAAATCTGAGGGGTCACCGCAGAATTTCATTTTTTTGGCTGATTTGACACAGAATGACTCCTTAGTCAGTACACCTAAACTTTGTCGTTTCTCGGACAGCTATGAGAATTTCATTCCAAATCCTCTTGAACGCCCCTCATAACTTAAAAGTCCAGCCTCCTTATCAAAACCATGATATTCATTCATCGATTAGTTTTATCAATATTGTTACTTATAGGCAGTCTATCATACAAAAAACGAATCTTCCCTATGCGCACGATTGCTAGAACAAATACAGCGCAAAAATCACCATTTCAACTATTAATTTTAACAAATATAAACACAATCACGCAGTCCACATGCAAATCACTTTGTTTACCTGTAATCCAAGATGGCGGATCATAAATATAACATCAACGCACACGGTCTCCAGCGAGAGTGCCCTGTCACGCATGTGCGTCGGTCCCAATGCACGTGCCCCTCCTCCCTCGCAATCAGGGCACTTTTTCGTTGCGCTCGCTCGAAACACCGTTGACGGGATCCATTTTTGAAAGTTATCACGTGTATGTCGCAAAAACAGATTGTTTGTAGGAACCCTCTGTGAAATGGCGAATCATCATTTCTGAGTCCCTGGATGTAAATCCGACTCAAGAAAACACGGTAAATACGGAAAGTACCGTGGATTGAGAGGTGTTGCGTTCCTGCATGTCCCGGTCAACACAAGCGACACGTGCAGTGGGTAATCCGAATTAAGCGGCCCGACGACTGGCGACACAACCACAACTCACCTTGGCTGGCGGAGTGGAGTTCCCTGGTTTCGTGTCGCCCAGTGCCGCGTGTCTGTCCCATGTTGCCCATGTGAATGAATAAGTTTAGACAGAGCCGTGTCTGTCTCGTGTTCCCATGTGAATGAATAAGTTTAGACAGAGCCGTGTCTGTCTCGTGTTCCCATGTGAATGAATAAGATTAGACAGAGCCATGTCTTGTCTCGTGTCCCCATGTGAATGAATAAGATTAGACGGAGTCGTGTCCTGTTCTGTTCCCATGTGAATGAATAAGATTAGAACAGAGCCCGTGTCTGTCTCGTGGTCCCATGTGAATGAATAAGATTAGACAGAGCCGTGTCTGTTCGTGTTGCCATGTAGAATGAATAAATTAGACAGAGCCGTGTCTGTCATCGTTCCATGTTGAATGAATAAGATAGACAGAGCCATGTCTGTCGTGTTCCCATGTGAATGAATAAGATTAGACAGAGCCGTGTCTGTCCTCGGGTTCCCATGTGAATGAATAAGATTAGACAGAGCCGTGTCTGTCTCGTGTTCCCATGTGAATGAATAAGATTAGACAGAGCCGTGTCTGTCTCGTTCCCATGTAATGAATAAGTTTAGACAGAGCATGTCTGTCCATGTTCCCATTGTGAATGAAAAGATTAGACAGAGCCGTGTCTGTCTCGCTGTTCCCATGTGAATGAATAAGATTAGACCAAGAGGCCTGTCTGTCTCGGGTTTCCCATGTGAATGAATAAGTTAGACAGAGCGTGTCTGTCCCGGTTCCCATGTAAATGAAATAAGATTAGACAGAGCCGTGTCTGTCTCGTGTTCCCATGTAATGAATAAGTTTAGACAGAGTCGTGTCTGTCCCGTGTTTCCCATGTGAATGAATAAGATTAGACAGAGCCCGTGTCTGTCTCGTGTTCCAATGTAAATGATAAGTTTAGACAGAGTGTGTCTGTCCTCGGGTTCCCATGTGAATGAATAGTTTAGACAGAGCCCATGCTGTCCGTGTTCCATGTGAATGAATAAGATTAGACAGAGCCGTGTCTGTCTTGTGTTCCCATGTGAATGAATAAGATTAGACAGAGCCGTGTCTGTCTCGGGTTGTCCATGTGAAATGAATAAGTTTAGACAGACCAGTCTGTCCTGTTTCCCATGTGAATGAATAATGATTAGACAGAGCCGTGTTTGTCTCGTGTTCCCATGTGAATGAATAAGATTAGACAGAGCGTGTCTGTCTCGGGTTCCCATGTGAATGAATAAGATTTAGACAGAGCCTGTCTGTCATGTTCCCATGTGAATGAATAAGATTAGACAGAGCCTTGTCTGTCTCGTTTCCCATGTGAATGAATAAGATTAGACAAGAGCCGTGTCTGTCTCGGGTTCCCATGTGAATGAATAAGTTAAACAGAGCCTGTCTGTCCATGTTCCATGTGAAATGAATAAGTTTAGACAGAGCCGTGTCTGTCTCGTGTTGCCATGTAAATGAATAAGATTAGACAGAGTCGTGTCTGTCTCGGGTTCCCATGTGAATGAATAAGTTTAGACAGGGCCATGTCTGTTCCTGTTTCCCATGTAATGAATAAGATTAGACAGAGCCGTGTCTGTCTCGGTTCCATGTGAATGAATAAGCTTAGACAGAGCCATGTCTGTCTCGGGTTCCATGTGAATGAATATAGTTTAGACAGAGCCATGTCTGTCTCTGTGTTTCCCATGGTGAATGAAATAAGTGTTAGACAGAGCCAGTGTCTGTCTCGTGTTCCATGTAAATGAATAAGTTTAGACAGAGCCGTGTCTGTCTCGTGTCCATGTGGTATGAATAACATTAGAACAGAGCCGTGTCTGTCTCGGGTTCCCATTGAATGAATAAGATATTAGATAGAGCCGTGTCTGTCTCGGGTTCCCATGTGAATGAATAAGTTAGAAGAGCCGTGTCTGTCCCGTGTTCCCATGTGAATGAATAAGTTTAGATAGAGCCGTGTCTGTCTCGGTTCCCATGTGAATGAATAGATTAGAGAGCCGTGTCTGTCCCGTGTTCCATGTGAATGAATAAGATTAGACAGAGCCGGTGTCTGTCTCGTGTTCCCATGTGAATGAATAAGTTTAGACAGAGCCGTGTCTATCTCGGGTTCCATGTGAATGAATAAGTTAGACAGAGTCTGTCTGTTTCCATGTTCCCATGTGAATGAATAAGATTAGTACGAGAGCCGTGTCGTCCGCGTGTTCCATGTGAATGATAACATTAGACAGAGCCGTGTCTGTCTCGTGTTGCCATGTGAATGAATAAGATTAGACAGAGCCGTGTCTGTCTCGGGCGGTTCCCATGTGAATGAATAATGAATTAGACAGAGCCTTCTGTCTCGTGTTCCATGTGAATGAATTAAGTTTAGACAGAGCTGTCTGTCTCGTGTTGCCAATGTGGAATGAATAAGTTTAGACAGAGCCGTGTCTGTCTCGTGTTCCCATGTGAATGAATAAGTTTAGACCAGAGCCATGTCGTCTCGTGTTCCATGTGAATGAATAAGTTTAGACAGACCGTGTCTGTCTCGGGTTCCGATGTAATGAATAAGTTTAGACAGAAGCCATGTCTGTCTCGGGTTCCCATGTGAAAGATAAGTTAGACGAGCCGTGTCTTCTCGTGTTCCCATAGTGAATGAATAAGATTAGACAGAGCCATGTTGTCTCGGGTTCCCATGTAATGAAATAGATTATGACAGAGCCGTGTCTGTCTCGGTTCCCATGTGAAGAGATAGAGATTAGACAGAGCCGTGTTGTCTCGGTTCCCATGTAAATGAATAAGTTATCAGACGCTGTGTCTGTCTCGGGTTCCCATGTAAATGAATAAGATTATACAGAGCTTGTCTGGTCCCATTTCCATGTGAATGAATAAGTTAACAGGAGCCTGTCTGTCCTGTTCCCATGTGAAATGAATAAGATTAGCAGAGCATGTCTGTCTCGTGTTCCCATGTGAATGAATAAGATTAGACAGAGCCGTGTTGTCTCGGGTTCGCATGTGAAATGAATAAGATTTAGACAGAGCCGTGTCTGTCTCGGGTTCGGCATGTAATGAATAGATTATCAGAATGTGCTGTCCCATGTTCCCTGTGAATGAATAAGATTAGACAGAGCCATGTCTGTCCTGTTCCATGTGAATGAATAAGTTAGACAGAGCCGTGGTCTGTCTCATGTTCCCATGTGAATGAATAATGTTTAGACAGAGCCATGTCTGTCTCGGGTTCCCATGTGAATGAATAAGTTTAGACAGAGCCGTGTCTGTCTCGTGTTCCCATGTGAATGAATAAGTTTAGACAGAGCCGTGTCTGTCCCATGTTCTATGTGAATGAATAAGTTTAGACAGAGCCGTGTCTGTCTCGGGTTCCCATGTGAATGAATAAGATTAGGACAGAGCCAGTTCTGTCTGTTCCCATGTGAATGAATAAGTTTAGACAGAGCCGTGCTTGTCCATGTTCCCATGTGAATGAATAAATTAGACAGAGCCATGTCTGTCCCATGTTCCCATGTGAAATGAATAAGTTTAGACAGAGCCATGTCTGTCTTGCGTGTTCCCATGTGAATGAATAAATTAGACAGAGCCGTGTCTGTCCCATGTTCCCATGTGAATGAATAAGATTATACAGAGCTGTGTCTGTCCGTGTTCCTATGTTGAAAACGAATAATGGTTCGATCGATAAAGATTAATCATGATTCGAAACAGGGGAACGATTTTACTGTATATCTTGGTTTACCTCTGTGTGTGTTCTGTGTGTCCCTCTCTGCCTCTCCTTCTGCCTCTCTGTTGGAATAATCCTTTTGTTCATAAAAACCAAGGTGGTCCTTCAAGGTACGGGATTTCGCAATCAGCGCGAGTGATTGTCTTTAAAAAATCCGGTAACGGGACGATTGGGAAACACATTCCAATCGATATTAAAAGTTTACTCGATAGCTCTCAATCCATGTCAGCCTCCACACGGTTATATCAGAATGAGCTGAATCGTCACACAGTCACGATGTCAACCCAATATGGAGCCATTCAAAAAATACGCCATTTGTTTTTTTTTAGGGAGCGTCCGGCTTGATTTTAAACCTTAACTAATAATTTTTTATTTGACATATGATTCGATTTTCTGGGTCCCTCATCGTGAAATAACACCAGCACAAAACAAAGCCAATTGAAATCTGATGCAACAAACCCAGACAGTGATAATATCAGCAGAGCCTACAGGCCTACTGCGTTAGGCCACCAGAAAAACCAAGATGGAGGCATATCATTTCGTCTGGGTGAGATGGTGAGTGGTCAAGCAACCAATGGGGGGGAGATGGACCTGAAACAGTCATTTTAGTGCAGGCCACACTGGCTGCAGTGCAGTTGGAGGGAGCCATATAATCTATCATGTATGGCTTTATGCATATGGGAGGGTGGGGGCAAATTGAGAAAATTAAAATCGAGAAAGATGAGGGAGGGTGGATGGTAAAGAAGGTGAAGGGGATGCAGGATGTGTGGGAGATAGGGGGAGAGGAGGGCAGACGTGTGAGGGGGAAACGTTTTTTTGGAGAGGAGGAGTAATGGGAGGAGAGTGAATGAGAGGAAAGTGGAGGGGGGGGGGGGGTTGGTGAAGAAGCAAGTCAAAAAAACAAAACAAAAGGAATCGCCATATTTGCGTACGTAATAATAATATGCCCGCAATACTATAATTATTATTGAAACAGTATTTAAATTGGACGTTGAAATTAATCCGGACATCCTATTTTTAGCACGATTATTTTTCTCAACCGAATGAATGGAGACGAGGTATTCTCAGCACCGTGGGAAAGAAGGCGAGCCCTCCGACTACCGTCAAACGGACTCGTTTTAACACTACCAGTCAGCCGTTCGCCCCTTTGACACCATTGTCATTGGGTATGGCCTTGAAGAGTACGTAGTGGTGGACGGCCTGCTTAAACCGTTTTCGACAAAAAAAAAAAACGGTTCACATCGCAAGAACCTTCAAGCCGCCGTGGTTAAATATCCGACTCGTTCAATTATTATCGTCGTGTGGAAGGTGCAAATTTTCCTGTGGAGCCGATATGTTCAAAAATGAAGAAGCACCCTCGACGGAACCTTTGAGATTTTGTTTCATCGGAAAAAAGGTTCGTCGTTTCGAACGGTAACCGCGATCCCTTCGATGCATTAAAAGTGAATGTAATGAATATAAAATACATTTACACAGTAAAATCCCTAAAAAGCGAAAGACGATGCACGTTAACAGGCACTTCCGTTGGCTGAGATTTACTCCCAACAGCGTTCATGACCCCTTTAAAACAAAATGGCTCGGATGCTGGGCTGCGTGGCTCCCGAGGAAGGCCTTCTCTTATTAAGGTTACAGTGACAACAATCGCTCACGGCACTCATTTCCTGTAAACGTAGAAGAAGAATCGTTTTCTTAGAAATCATACTTGCCTTCTTGTACGTTCGTCACAATGAATAGGTGCTCTTTGTTGTTTAAACCCCTAAAATAGGATGCTGTAGTAATGACGTCAGACCGGATGCCACAGCTGTTGTTTGTCCGATTGTCGACATATTTCTGCCCTTATCTCGATGGTTTCCATTCGAGTTTCTTTGTCGCTGTATCGAATTTACCGTTCGTGCTTCGTATGTTTTCCCCACAACACTGCTAACAGGATATGTGCGAGAATTCACTCTCCTGACTGCGTTGTCCTTTTCATGGACAGAACGATACAATACGTTTCTATTTCTTTCCTTGCGCCTTAAAAACGTTTGGTTGTTCAATTGACCTTTGGTATACCACCACTAAAAGCCTTTGCTCGTAAATGTATCGGGTTCGGATGGTACCCTCCTGTAATCTTGACAATTGCATACCTGGCACAACCTTGTACAAGGCAATTTAGTGGTATTACTGAGCGGGCACGTACAATCGATATTCCTTTTAAAAGTCCCTTTCATCTGTCGCGTAGAAGATTATACTGGCCAAAGCCTCACTTTGTTGGCCCATTACTTTCTCATCTGAGACCAATTGGCTCGTGATCCGGGTTCACGTGCTGCGGGATCCAGGGTTCACGTGTGCCGGGGATCCTGGGTTTAACGTGCTGGGCCGAGATCCCTGGGTTCACGTGCTTGGCCTGGATCCTGGGTTCACTGTGCTGCCGGGATCCCGGGTTTCACGTGGCTGCCGGGATCCCTGGGTTCAGTGTCCCGAAGATCCCGGGTTCAACGTGCTGCAGGATCCAGGGTTCACGTGCTGCAGGATCCGGGTTCACGTGGTGCCGGGATCCGCGGGTTGCACAGTGCTGCCGGATCCGGGTTCACGTGCTGCGGGATCCCGGGTTCACGTGCTGCCTGGATCCGGTTCACGTGCTGCCTGGATCCGGGTTCACGTGATGCCTGGATCCCGGTTCATTCTGCGGGGATCCAAGGTTCATGCTGCTGGAATTCCGGTTCCACTTGCTGGGGGATCAAGGTTCACGGTGCTGGCCGGGATCCTGGTTCAACGTGGTGCCGGATCCCGGTTCACGTGCCTGCCTGGATCCTGGGGTTCACGTGCTGACCGGGGATCCCGGGTTCACGTGCTGGCCGGGATCCCGGGTTCGTTCGCCTTGGATCTCAGGTCACTGTGGTGCTGGTCGCAGGGTTCACGTCTGCCGGATCCCGGGTTCGACGTGCTGGCCGGGAATCCCGGGTTCACGTGGCTGCGGGATCCCGGGTTCATGTGTTGCCTGGATCCCGGGTTCATCGTGCTGCCTGGATCTCGGTCACGTGGTGCTGGGATCCAAGGTTCACGTGCTAGCCGGGATCCCGGTTTCTCACTGTGCTGCGGGATCACCGTGCTTGCCGGGATCCCGGTTTCACTGTGGGCCTGGCCAAGGATCCAGGGTTCTACGTGCTGTCCGGGATCTCAAGTTCACGTGCTGCAGGGATCCCGGGGTTCACGTGCTGCAGGGATCCCGGTCAAATCCCCAATACTCGTTGTGTCATTGTTGAACTCATGTCCTTGTAATCTTTCTACATGTACAAGAAACACTCTTCTTTAGCATTTTTCCCATTAAGTTGGGGTTTCGTGCAACTTGGAATGTAGCTTGGCCAGTCTTTTCAAAACCTTGAAACGTGCTTGAAATTCAGTTGAAGGTGATTTGGACAGGAATTTGAGATTTTGGCCAGGGTGCCCGGCATGAATTCGCTTACCCTTATTGCGAAAGACACCGACCATGTGATGTTTAATTCCCAACTAATGCGAGCAGCAGATCCAGCCAGCTTAATGTCCCGCAATATTTGTTGATGCATATTCTGCTTGTAAGCATGAAACCTGACAGTTTATAATCTGGTGAAGAATTGATGCCACATCGACAGCTCAAAATAGAAATAAACTAAATATCTCACCATGTTGGTACCACGATGCAGTAAAAAGGCCCATGACGTCTCCAATATTCCTTTTATCATTATTAATTGAGCTGGCAGAATAGTGAGAGGTACGGAATCTTGTCTTGACGCTGTCTATGCCTGGGTTTGAATCTTCGACACAG
The DNA here is from genome assembly GCA_035128595.1 of Eptatretus atami. Taxonomy (NCBI): domain Eukaryota; kingdom Metazoa; phylum Chordata; class Myxini; order Myxiniformes; family Myxinidae; genus Eptatretus; species Eptatretus atami. The sequence continues at coordinate 42,156,578 of CM068957.1, forward strand.
CTATAAACTGTCATCTGGGGTCTCACAAGCAGGTTGAGGGACCAGTGTGTTCCGTCTCTCGATGGACGTTTGGAACTTGCGTCCCTTTTGCCACCATTATTGGTGGACGTTGGTGATCTCCAGGTCCTTCACAAAGAGTAGGTGACATATCGCCGGCAGCCATTATATTTTTTTTCTCCCAATTCCCCTCTAACTATTCAGCGACCGTCAGACCAGGCAGCCAATTTGTGAAAGACTTTGGGGCCCGACATGTTAACTCGGCGACAACCACGAGAAGGTGGGAATAACTGTGGGGCATGAAAGAACAAGCCGATGCGCAACCTTATAAATGAGACTGATGCAACTGGTGTCAGAAAGCATACATTTTGAATGATACCTTAAAGATCCTTCTTCTTTCCATGATTCAGGTGGGGCAGCAGCTTGTGTCCTTCTGAAGAAACTTTTCTCTGTGTTGGTCAAATGATGTTACCTTTGCTTTATGCTCATTTGCAATGGGGTCATTTCCGGGCCTAATATTACATTTGGGGGCCACACCACATCAAAAATGATTAAACCCTCATGGGCCAGCCATCTGGCCCTCGTTTTGGTTCCATTCTGTTGAGGTTGGCCAAGATGGCATGTCCTGTGCAATTTGGCTGAGTGTCACGGGCTGGGGGGAGAGACACATACATAGGCAAACTGTGGTAGAAAATTCAAGAGTTGTTCTCAATCCCTTCTATTTTTAAACGACAATTTTTAAAAAATGCATCAATTTCTAATGATTCTGGAGTCCCAAAAGCTACTTTTTTTTAAATAAAATTTTTACTAACAAACATATAGAAAAAATAAAGATATTGT
>CM068957.1:42179991-42201522 GCA_035128595.1 Eptatretus atami
CATCCCTTCCCAGAGGTCGGCAAAATGAGTTACCAGCTGCTGGTAACATTAGGCACTCCAATCAGCGGAACAGCATCGACCCACAGAAAATGATACAGCCAGCGAGCCACAAGAGCTTGCATACGAATAAATAACACACACAAAGGGTGGATACTTCGAGACCTGGAGCTCCGTTCCACCTTATGAAACCTCCATATTGGAGGATAACAACCAACAACAACACAACACACACAACACCAACACACACATCACCACACCACACACACACACACACCCTTCGGCTCATTTCCGTGTCATTTCAGCGAGGGGTTGCGGTGCCCCCTCAGATTTTTCTGAAAAATTTCTCAAAGCTACACTTAACATACTATGAGGAAGGGATTTGCCAAGTTTATAGCTCAAATTCCAAGTAGTGTCCAAGATATGACCCTACAAACACCTTGGGGTGTTTCAATCTTTTTTATTTTTTTTATGGCAGTCGTGCAGTTGCAGATTTGTGATCTGAAGCATTTTTGGGCTGCTCTAAATTCCAGAGTTTTAAACGAGTTCTTAAAAAATTCACACCAAATTGGTGTCCTCATTAAGTGATGGCTTTCAGAATCTGACATAAAACTGTTTATTAAAATACTTTTAAGATAAGTTACTCTCAAAAAGTGTGATTTTGTACATTTCAGTTCAAAAATAAATTGAGTTTTCAATTGCTTGCCCAACAGTCAGTTATTATCATGAACAGAATTTTGTTGCCTGATTACATAATCTTGTGATGGTCATTTACACAAGTAAATGGAAGCTTTGGAGCCAAAATCTTGGGTCGCTATTAGGTGGTCTTGAACTGCTCCACTCAACGACACTGAATTTTACCCCGGTTTCTACCTCCAAGTGTTCACATGTTGGACAGTTACACAGCTCTTTTTTAAATTTTTGTCACTTAAAGACAATTAATAGGCAAACTGTTGTTAGAAATTCAAGAGTTGTTCTCAATCCCTTCTATTTTTAACGACATTTTTAAAAAATGCTATCAATTTTCTAATGATTCTGGGAGTCCAAAAGTACTTTTTTAAAATAAAATTTTTACTAACAAAACATATAGAAAAAAATAAAGACTATCTTGTAGGAAGTATGGACTTAAGAGTGGAATCTAACAATATAAAATTCAGTTTAGTAAGCTTAAAGAAGTGTACCAAAATCATTTCCAAGTTAGGCAGAAGCTACACTCTTATCTTATTTAAGGCTTTAACCTAATACACAGCCTGTAGTAACTGCCAATGCTCATTGTTACTTTATTTATATTCCTGGAATTTATAAAAACTATAACTGTTCACTTTTGTACAACTGGATTCCAAGTACATTCTGTCCAAACAATTTGATAATGAATTTATGAAAAACAAAGTTTGAATCAGATATTTATTACCTACATTTACAAATGGATGTAGACTTTCATACAATGTACACTAAATATGTTAAACTAATTTAGTTTATGCAAATGAATATTTATAATTGTGATTATTTATTGATCATTATGTGTCTAATTTGTAGTTTGAGATTGGCGGCGGCCTTAAACTAAATATCCTTTTAAAAAAATGTGAGCCAATTAATAGTAATTTGATCATTGTTGGTGACCAACTTATGAATGTTGGCATGGCTTCCACTTCAAAGCACACTCTACTGCTTTACTTCTAATCTGTTCATCGAAAGCATGTTTTTTTTAAATAGTGGGCCTTTTCAAAAATAGAGGGGTTTAGAGAACAACTCTTGAATTTTCTCTACCAGTTTTGCCTGTATGTGGTCTTTTAAGTGACAAAAAATTTTTTTGAAAGCTGATGTAATGTCAACATTTGGTGAACACTTGGGGTAAAATCCAGGTCGGGTAAATTTCAGTGTCGTTGAGTCTGGAGCAAAAGTCAGCACCTATAGCACCCAAGATTTTGCTCCAAAAGGTTTTCATTTTCTGTCTGTAAATGATCCAATTCACCTAGGATTATGTATCAGGCAACAAATTCTTCCATTGATGGAATAAACTGACTTGGCAGCAATTTGAAAACTCATCTATTTTTTGACTGCATGTTACAAATCACTACTTTTGAAATTACTATTAAAAAGTATTTTAAGTAGAAAACATTTTTTATGTCAGAATTCTGAACCTCCCTAATGACACCATTTTGTGTGAATTTTCATGAACTCTGTTTGTAAACTCTGGAATTTAAGGAGCACTCAAAAAATTGCTTCAGATACAAATCTGCAACTCACGAACTTGCCAGAATTGAAACAGCCCCTAGGGTGTTTAGGGCTTATATCTCGGGACACTACTTGGAATTTTGAGCTATACACTTGGGCAAACTCCCTCATATATGTTAAGGTAGCTTTTTTTAGAATTTTTCAGGAAAATCTGCAGGGGGTACCGCAGAATTTCATTTTTTTGGCTGATTTGACACAGAATGACTCCTTAGTCAGTACACCTAACTTGTCGTTTCTGCGGACACAGCTATGAGAAATTTCATTCCAAATCCCTCTTGAACGCCCCCTCATTAACTTAAAAGTCCAGCCTCCTTATCAAAACCAATGATATTCAGTTCATCGATTAGTATCAAATGTTATTATAGGCAGTTCTATCATACAAAAACGATCCTTCCCTGATGACGCAGCGATTGCTAGAACAAATTACAGCGCAAAAATTCACCATTTTCAACTTTTATTATTTTTATATACAAATATAACCACAATTCAGCCGCAGTCCACATGCAAATGCCAACTTTGTTACCTGTAATCCAAGATTGGCGCGATCATAAAGTATAACCATCACGTCACGACGGTCTCCACGCGAGGAGTGCCTTCACGCATTGTTGCGGTCCGGTCCAGCATGACGTTGCCCTCGCTCCCTCGCAATCAGGGCACTTTTTCTGTTGCGCTCGGCTTCGAAAACACCGTTTAGACGGGAATTCCAATTTTTGAAATTATCACGTGGTATTCGCAAAAACAGATTTGTTTGTAGGAACCCTCTGTTAAAATGGCGATCTCATTTCTGAGTTCTGGGATGTAAATCCGACTCAAGAACACGGTAAATACGGAAAGTACCGTGGTATGGAGGTTGTGCGTTCCTGCCATGTCTCCGGTCAACACAAGCTCGGCACGGCAGTGCGGTAATCCCGACTTAAAGCGGCCGACGGACTGGCGACACAACCACAACTCCCTTGGCTGGCGGATGTGGAGTTCCCATGGTTCGTGATCGCCCATGCCCGTGTCTGTTCCATGTTTCCCATGTGAATGAATAAGTTAGACAGAGCCGTGTCCTGTCTCGGGTTCCATGTGAATGAATAAGTTTTAGACAGGAGCGCTGTCTGTCCATTTTCCACATGTGAATGAATAAGATTAGAGCAGAGGCCATGTCTGTCTCGTTGTCCCATGTTGAATGAATAAGATTTGGATCGGAAGCGGTGTCTGTCATGCGGTTCCCATGTTGATGAATAAGATTGACAGAGCACGTTGTCTGTTTCGAGTTCCCATGTGAATGAATAAGAATTAGACAGAGCGCTGTCTGTCCTCGTGTTGCCCATGTAAATGAATAAGATCTTAGACAGAGCCGTGGTCTGCTCCTCGGTTCCCATGTGAATGAATAATTAGTACAGAGCCATGTCTGTTCTCACTGTTCCCATGTGAATTGAATAGATTATGACAAGAGCCGTGTCGTCTCGGTTGCCATGTGATGATGATAAGATTACGACAGAGCCGATGCTGTCTCGTGTTCCCATGTGAATGAATAGATTAAGACAGAGTAGTCCATGTCTTGGTCCATGGGAATGTAAAGGCGTCGTCCTGTTTCCCATGTGAATGATAGTTAGACCGAGCGTAGTCCGTGTCTCGTGTTGCCATGTGAATGAATAGTTTAGACAGAGCGTGTCTGTCTCGGGTTCCCATGTGAAGGAATATAAGTAGACAAGCTGTGTCTGTCTCGGTGTTCCATTGTTAAGATGAATAAGCTTTAGACTAGAGCCGTGTCTGTCTCCGTGTTCCCATGTGATTGGAATAGTTTTAGACCAGAGCCGTGTCTGTTCCCGGTTCCCATGTGACATGAATAGGATTAGACGAGCCGTGTCGTGTCTCGTGTTGCCATGCTAAATGAATAAGTTTTAGACGAGCGTGTCGTGTCTCGTGTCGCCATGTAATGAATAAGTTTAGACGGAGCCTGCTCTGTCCTGTGTTCCCATGTGATATGAATAGATTAGGACAGAGCCGCTGTCGTCTTCGTGGTTCCATGTGAATGATAATGATTATACGAGCCGTGGTCTGTCTCGTGTTCCATGTGAATGAATAGTTTAACAGAGCCATGTCGTGTCCTGGGTTCCCATGCTGAATTGAATAGAGTTTAGACAGAGCCGTGTCTGTCTCGTGTTCCCATGGAATAATAATGATTTAGACTAGAGCCTGTGTTCTCGGGTCTCTGTGGAGATTGAGACCCGTGTCTGTCTCGTGCCCATGATGAATAAGATTAGACAGAGCCGTGTGCTGTTGCGTGTTCCCATGTGATCGAATATGTTTGAGACCAGTGCTCGGTTCTTGTTAAGAATAATTAGACAGAGCCTGTCTGGTCACGGTGTTCCATGTGATGATATTAAGATTAGACGAGCCGTGGTCTGTCTCGCGGCTTCCCATGTGAATGAATAAGTTTAACAGAAGCCATGCTTCTGTACTGTTCCGCTGTGATATGTAAATAAGTTTAGACGCAGAGCCGTGTTGTCTCCGTGGTCCATGAATAATAAGCAATTTAGACAGAGTCGTGTCTGTCTCGGTGGTCCCAGTGTGAATGAATAAAGTTTAACAGGGCCATGTCTTGTCCCTATGTTCCCATGTCAATGAATAAGATTAGACAGAGCCTGTCTGTCCTCGTGTTCCATGTGAATGAATAAGCATTAGACAGAGCCCAGTGTCTGTCTCGGGGTTCTCCCATGTGATGAAAAGTAAATTAGACAGAGCGCAGTGTCTGTCTCGTGTTCCCATCGTGAATGAATATAGTATTAGGACAGAGCCGGTGTCTAGTCTCGTGTTGCCATGTTAAATGATGAAAGATTAGCAGACGAGCCGTGTCTTCTCTCGTGTTCCAAATGTATAATGTAATAGGTTTAGACAGAGACGTGTCTGTCTCGGGTTTCCCATGTGCAATGATATAGATTAGTACAGAGCCGTGTCTGTCTCGAGTGTCCATTGTAATGAATAAGATTAGTAGAGGCCGATGTCTTGTCGTGTTCCCCATGTGATATGAAGTAGTTTAGACAGAAGCCTGTCTGTTTCTGGGTTCCCATGTGATATGAATGAAGTTTAGACACAGAGCGTGTATCTGTCCCGTGGTTCCATCGTGTATGAAAAGTATTAGACAGTAAGCCGTGTTGTTCCGCTTGTTCCTGTGAACTGAATTAGAAGTCAGTCTCGTGATGTGAATGAATAAGTTTAGACAGAGCGTGTCTGTCTCGGGTTCCCATGTGAATGAGATTAAGATGTAGACAGAGCCGTGTCTGTCCATGTTTCTTATTGTGAAGAATGTAAGCATTAGCACGAGCCGTGTCGTTGTCGCGGTGGTTCCCCTGGTAATGATTTTAACATTAGACAGAGCCTGTCTGTCTGTCTCGTGTTTGCCATGTGAATGAATTAAGATTAGGTACAGGAGCCGTGTCTGTCTCGGGTTTTCCAGTGAATTGAATAAGATTTAGCCGTAGCGTTCTGTCTCGTGGTTCCCTTGGTGAATGAAATAAGTTTTTAGCAGAGCCATTCTGGTCTCCGTGTTCCCATATGGAATGGAATAGTCTAGACGAGCCGTTGTCTGTCTCGTTGTTCTTCCATGTTTTTAGACAGAGCCATGTCTGTCCTTTCGAGCGTAGTTCCATGTGAATGAATAAGTTTAGGACAGAGCCGTGTCTGTCTCGGGTTCCCATGTGAATGACATAGTTTTAGACAGTGAGCATGTCTGTCTCGTGTTCCCATTGTATGAATAAGTATTAGGACAGAGCCGTTTGTCGTGTCTCGGGTTCCCATGTGAATGAAATAAGATTAGACAGAGCCATGTCTGTCTCGGGTTCCCATGTAATCGAATTAGATTATATTCAGATGCCGATGTCTAGTTCTCGGGTTCCATCGTGCAATTGATAAGATTAGACAGAGCGTGTATGTTCTCGGGTTCCCATGTAAAATGGAATAAGAATTATACAGAGCTGATGTCTTGTCTCGGGTGATTCCATTGTAATATGATAAAATTTATTACAGGCTGGTGCTGTCCCATTGTTCCCATGTGATGAATATAATCTTAGGACAGAGCCATGTCTGTCCCTCGCTTCCCATGTTGATAATGAATAAGATTAGACAGAGCCATGTCTGTCTCGTGTTCCCCATGTGAATGGAATAAGATTTAAGACAGAGCCGTGTCTAGTTCTCGGGTCGCATGTGAATGAATAGATAGACAGAGCCGCTGTCTGTCTCGGGTTCGCATAGTTAAATGAAATAAAGATTATACAGAGCTGTGTCTGTCCCATGTTCCCTCCGTGAATGAATAATATTTAGACAGAGCCATTGTCTGTCCCATGTCCCATGTGAAATGAATAATTTTAGACAGCAGCGTGTCTGTCTCATGTTTCCATGTGTAATGATAGATTAGACAGCACCTGTCGTCGTCGTTGCCAGCTAATGATAGATTGACAGAGCCGTGTCTGTCCGCTTTCCATCTGTGACATGAATAAGATTTAGACAGAGCCTGATGTCCTGTCGCATGTTCCATGTGATATGAATAAGTTTACGAGCCAGGTGTCTGTCTGGGTTCCCATTGGATTGATGTTTGCGACTCCGCCGTATAATGTATTAGAACAGAGCCGTTGGTCTGCCCGTGGTTCCATGTGAATGAAAAAGTTTGCAGACGCATCGTGACTGTCCTGTTCATGTTGATGATAGAATTAGACGGAGCCATGTCTGTCCCATGTTCCATGTAGCAATGATTAAGTTTAGACAGGCGTCTGTTTCTTGATTCCCATTGTGAATGATACAGATTTAGACAGGCCTGTGTCTGTCCCATCTGTTCCCATGTGAATGATAAGATTATCAGAGCTGGTCCTGTCCTTCCTATGTAACGAATAAGGTCGATCTGATAGATAATCATGGATTCAAACAGGGGGACGATTACTGTATATGCTGGGTTACTTCTGTGTTGTTGTACTTGTATCCCTCTCTTGGACCTCTCCTGTCTGCCCTCTCTGTTTAATCTTTTGTTCATAAAACAAGCGTGGTCCTTCAAGGTTACGGATTTCGCATCAGCACGAGTGATTGTTTTAAAAATCCGGTAACGCGGGGACGATCGGAAACACTCTCAATGCGATATTATAAAGATTTACTCGATAGCTCTCATCATTCAGCCTCCACAACGTTATAATCGAGATGAGCCTGAATTCGTTCACACAGTCCCGATGTCAACCCCAATATGGAGCCATTCAAAAATACGCCATTTTGTTTTTTTTAGGGAGCGTCCAGGTTGCTTTTAAACCTTTAACTAATAATTTTTATTTGACATTGATTCGATTTTCTCGGGTCCCTCCATCGTGAATAACACTCCACAAACAAAGCCAATTGAATCTGATGCAACAACCAGACAGTGGATAATAATTCACAGAGGCCTACAGGCCTACTGCGTTTAGGCCACCAGAAAACCAAGATGGAGGGCCATATCATTTCGCGTTGGTTTGAGATGGTGTATGGTCAAGCAACCATGGGGGGGGAGAGTGGACCTGAAACAGTCATTTTAGTGCAGGCCACTGGCTGCAGTGCAGTTGGAGGGAGCCATATTAATCTATCATGTTGCTTGTATGCATTTATTGGGAGGGGTGGGGGCAAATTGAGAAAATTAAAATCGAGAAAGATGAGGGGGTGGATGGTAAAAGAGGTAAGGGGATGCAAGAGTGTTGGGAGATAGGGGGAGAGGAGGGCAGACGTGTGGGAGGGGAACGGTTTTTTGGAGAGGAGGATGTATGGGAGGAGAGTGAATGGAGAGGACAAGTTGAGGGCGGGTGGCGGGGTGGTGAGAAGCAAGGTTTCAAAAAACTAAAACAAAACGAATCCCATATTTGCGCTGACGTATATATATCATGCCCCGAATACTATTAATTTTATTTGATACAGTATTTTAGATTGACGTGAAATTAATCCGGGAATCTATTTTAGCACGATTTTTTTCTCAACGATGAATGGACGATGGTATCTTCAGCACCGTGGGAAAGAAGCGCGAGCCTCCCGACTACCGTTCAAACGGACTCGGTTTTTTACACTACCAGTCAGCCTTCGCCCTTGACACTCATGGTGCATTGGGGGTATGGTTTAGAGTACGTAGTGGTGGACCGGCCTGCTTAAACCGTTTTTCGAACAATAAAAACAAAAAAAAAAACGGTTCACATCGCAGAACCTTCAAGCCGCCGTGGTTAATATCCGAACGTTCAATTATTATCGTCGTGTGGAAGGTGCAAATGTTCCTGTGGAGGCCGATATGTTCAAAAATGAAGGAAGCACCCTCGACGGAACCTTTGAGAGTTGTTGTTTCATCGGAAAAAAGGTTCGTCGTTCGAACGGTACCGCGATCCCCTTCGATGCCATTAAAAGTGAATGTAAATGAATAGTAAAATACATTTACACAGTAAAATCCCTAAAAAGCGAAAGACGATGCACGTTAACAGGCACTTCCGGTTGGCTGAGATTTACCTCCAACAGCGTTCATGACCCCTTTAAAACAAAATGGCGTCGGCTTTGCTGGGCTGCGTGGCTCCCGAGGAAGGCCTTCGTCTTAATTAAGGTACAGGACAACAATCGCTCACGGCACTCATTCCTGTAACACGTAGAAGAGAATCGTTGTTCTTAGAAATCATAAACTTGCCTTCTTGTACGTTCGTCACAATGAATAGGTGCTCTTTTGTTGTTTAAACCCCTAAAATAGGGATGCTGTAGTAAATGACGTCAGACCGGATGCCACAGCTGTTGTTTGTCCGATTGTCGACATATTTCTGCCTTATCTCGATGGTTTCCATTCGAGTTTCTTTGTCGCTGTATCGAATTTACCGTTCGTGCTGTTCGTACGTGGTTTTTGCCCCCACACACTGCTGACAGGATGATGTGCGAGGATTCCACTCTCCTGACGCATCGTGTGCCTTTTCTGTGACAGGAACGATGACAATACGTTTTCTATTTCTTTCCTTGCGCTAAAAACGGTATTGGGTGTTCACATTGACTTGGTATACCGACCACTAAAAGCCTTTGCTCGTAAATGTATCGTGTGTCGGGGGGTACCCTCCTGTAATTTGACAATGCATACCTGGCCAACCTTGTACAAGGCAATTTAGTGTATTTACTGAGCGGGCAGGTACAATCGAATTCCTTTTAAAATGTCCTTTCATCTGTCGGTAGAGATTATACTGGCCAAAGCCTCACTTTGTTGGCCCATTTGACTTTCTCATCTGAGACCATTGCTCGTGATCCCGGGTTCACGTGCTGCGGGGATCCAAGGTTCCGTAGCTGCGGGATCTCCGGGTTCACGTGGTGCCGGAATCCCGGGTCAAGTGCGCCGTGATCTGGTTCACAGTGGCGGACCCGGGTTCGACGTGCGCTACGCGTCACGATGTCCGGGATCCCGGTTCACGTCTGCCGTGGATCCTGGTCACGTGCTCGCCGGATCCCGGGTCACGGCGCGGGCATCCCAGTCACGGGCGAGGATCCCGGGTTCACGTGTGCGGGATCCCGGTTCAGCTGCCTGGATCATGGTCCGTGCTGCCGGGATCAGGGTTCACGGGCGGGCCGGATCCCGTTCACGTGCTGCTGGGTCCCGGTCAACGTGGTACCGGATCCGGGTCACGTGTGCCGGATCCAATTCACGCGTCGCCCGCCGATGTTCAAGTCGCGGATCCCCGTTCACGCGCCCGGATCCCCTCACGGCTGCCAGATCCCTGCGCGACACCGGTCACGAGCGACAAGATCCAGTTCACGTGCTACAGGGGATCCCGGGTTCAAATCCCCCAAACCTCGTTGTGTCCATTGTTGACTCATGTCCTTGTAATTCTTCTACAGTACAAGAACACTCTTCTTTACGCCATTTCCCATTAAGTTGGGGTTGGTGGCACTTGGAATGTATGCTTGGCCCAAGTCTTTCAAACCTGAAACGTGCTCTGACATTCAGTTGAAGGTGATTTGGACAGGAATTTGAGATTTGGCCAGGGTGCCGGCGATAATTCGCTTACCCTTTTGCGAAAGACACCGACCGTGTGATGTTTAAATTTCCCCAACTAATGCGAGCAGACAGATCCACAGCTTAATGTCCCGCATCATTTGTGATGCAATGTCCTGCTTGTAAAGCATGAAACTGACAGTTTATAATCTGGTTGAAAATTGATCCCACATTCGACAGCTCAAATAGAAATACACTAAATATCTTCACCATGTTGTACCACGATGCAGTACAAGGCCACTGACGTCTCCAATATCTGTGTTATACATTATTAATTGAGCTGGCAGAATAGCTGAGAGGTACGGATGCTTGTCTTGAAGCTGTCTAGCCTGGGTTTGAATCTCGAACCAGCTATAAACTGTCATCTGGGGTCTCACAAGCAGGGTGAGGGACCAGTGTGTTCCGTCTCTCGGATGGACGTTGAACTTGGCGTCCCTTTTGCCACCATTAGTTGGTGGACGTTGGTGATCTCACAGTGTCCTTCACAAAGAGTAGGTGACATATCGCCGGCACCATTAATTTTTTTTCTTCCCAAATTCCCCCTCTAACCTATTCAGCCGACCGTCAGACCAGGCCAGCCAATTTGTGAAAGACTTTGGGCCCAACTTTACTCGGCTGACACCACGAGAAGGTGGGAATAACTGTGGTCATGAAAGAACAACCGATGAGCAACTTATCAATGAGACTGATGCAACTGTGTCAAGAAAGCATACATTTTGATGATACCTTAAGATCCTTCTTCTTTCACATGATTACAGGTGGGGCAGCCAGCTGTGTCTTCTGAAGAAACCTTTCTCTGTGTTGTTGTCAAATGAGTGTTCCTTTGCTTTATGCTCATTTTGCAATGGGGTCATTTCGGCATATATTTACATTTTGGGCAAACCACATCAAAAATGATTACCCATTCGGCCCCAGCCATCTGGCCTCGTTTTGTTCCATCTCTGTTGAGGTTTGGCCAAGATGGCATGGTCCTGTGCATGTTTGGCTGAGTGTCACGGGCTGGGGGGAGCGAACACCTTTGCACTTGCCCAATCACCGATGTACAAATTGGTGGCGGTGTTAGAATGGCGGTGCTTTTTTTGTCATTCTTTTAATTAATTATTCTGATCTACACACTGACTTTTTATCATTTGCAAATATATTGGTAGTTTTTGGTAAATTCGACTTGCCACATTATCAGTGTTTTGTGACCTCGTGTGCACTTTTAACCCGTTATTGGTTCACGAAAAATATTTCACGAAAAAAATAAGTGACCACTATATTCGTTATTGTTGTTGTCTGTCGTCTGTCTGTCTGTCTGTCCCGAGCATAGCTCCGTGGGTTTTGATCCGATCCTGACAAAATTTGGTGGAGGTTTTATCATGATCTAGTTGTGTTTTCCTGAAAATGGAGTGGTGCGCCATTATGGGCGGAGCCAGGCCAAAAAACATGTGTTTTTAGGGGTAGCCAATTTCAATTTGCATCTTCTCCTAGGGGGTTTGTCGAATCTGACGGTTTCGGTATTTGGTTAGCCCAATGGCACCTGCATAGCCCCACGGAGCTCGATTTTCATTTTCGTCCCAAAGTCAAGGTCACAAGGTCACGAACTTAGAAAATTGCGAATTTACGTAAAAAAATTTTTCTCCGAGGGGTTTGTCGAATCTGGCAGTGGTTTCGGTATTTGGTTAGCCCAATGGCACCTGCATAGCCCACAGAGCTCGATTTTTCATTTTCGTCCCAAGGTCAAGGCCACAAGGTCACGAACTTAGAAAATTGCGAATTGTGGTTTTTAGTGGTAGCCGATTTCAATTTGCATCTTCTCCTAGGGGTTTGTCGAATCTGGCAGGTTTTGGTATTTGGTTAGCCCAATGCACCTGCATAGCCCCACGGAGCTCGATTTTCATTTTTTGTCCAAGTCAAGGTCACAAGGTCACGAACTTAGAAAATCGATTTTGACATAAAAAATCTCTTCTCCGAGGGGTTTGTCGAATCTGGCAGTGGTTTCGGTATTTGGTTAGCCCAATGGCACCTGCATAGCCCCACGGACTCGATTTTCATTTTCGTCCCAAGGTCAAGGTCACAAGGTCACGAACTTAGAAAATCGAATTTTGACAAAAATCATACGACCGCCCAAACTTTGAGAGCCAGGATGACAATATTTTTATGCATAATCTTGAGGTCATTCCCCACCTAAAGTCTTGAAACCATTTTGCTCTATCTCGAACACCTTGCCCGTGGCGCCCCCTACAAGTTTGTTTTTACGCTGATTTCATCAAAGTATGGATAATCCGATGAGTGCGAAATGCCATATGGCCTATATGACGTTATATTGTTCCTGGAATGTTCCAGAGGAAGTTTTGCACAAGGTCATAATCTACCTTGACCTTTAAAGTTCACAAAGGTCAAATTTTCAAAGTTGTGGGAATCGAACCGGGTTTTCGACCTTCTTCGACAACTAACTCCAATAAGCTATAGCACGTATCCTGTTTCCTTATTTTAATGTCCACAACATTGTTTTGTGACCTTTAAAGGTTATGCAAAGGTCAAATTTTTAAAGTTGTTGAACGAAACCGGGTTTTCACATTTTGCAGCTAATAACCTGTCACCGTACCACATCATGTTGATCATTTTTAAAACTTGGTCAAACATTATCACATTGTCTCATCCTTGACTTCTGAAACAATCTACATCGTCAAATACCGCTCGTGAACCATCGTCGTCTTCAGACTTTCTCATTTTAAAATTAATAGTATGTTTCAAAAACAAAATTGTGTCTCCACAAGCAGACATTGTTGAAAGACATTTTGCATCTGATTTATCGGCGTGAATCTTTTTTTTTTTTTTACGTTTTACCATTGAAATTGCTGAGAGAAATGTGCTTTGTAAATTGCTGACACCTTTGTTTTTAATGCAGGTTTCAGAATTGTCAAGTCGATTACACGTTGCCTTTTGATTTCATCATGTAGCAGCCTGGAAAATAAGTTTTATTACCGCCGCCACCTAAGATGGTCGGAAGTTATGTTTTCACCCTTGTTTGTCTCTGTCTGTCTGTGAGCAGAATATCTCAAAAAGTAGTGGACGGATTTGGATGAAACTCGGTGGACAGGTTGGGTGTGTGACGAGGACGAATTTATTAGATTTTGGTGAAGATCCGAATCCAGAATTTTTTTTTTAATTCTTAGTTATTTTTCACCATTGGGAGATGGGGCCAAAAACGATATATAGCGTGATATTTCAAGAAGTTATTGATACGTTATGCCAAAACTTTGTGGATGAGTTGGGGAGGTCACAAGCCCAAGCTGATTAGATTTTGGTTAAGGTCCAGATGCAGATCCGGCCGGCTGTTCAGTGGTATACAACATGCAAACTGTTCAGCCTGGCAGAGATATGTGCTCTACCAAGTGCTGTTCGAGTTCAAACTGCATTTTATCTCCACCACCGAAGGTGAAGGAGGTTATGTTTTTACCCCTTTTTGTCTGTTTGTGTACATGATATCTCCAAAAGTTGTAGACGGATCCGGATGAAATTTGGTGGGCAGGTTGGATGTGTGACAAGGATGAACTGATTAGATTTTCATGAAGATCCGTATCCGGATCTGATGACTAGAATTTTAAAAGTGATTCTTCACCATTGAGAGATGGGGCCAAAAACGATATATAGCATGATATCTCAAAATGTTGTGGATGGATTCGGATGAAACTTGGTGAACACGGGTGTGTGACAAGGAAGAATTGATTCAATTTTGGTGAAGATCCGAATCCGGATCTGGATCTGATAGTTTTTAAAGTGATTCTTCACCATTGAGAGATAGGGTCAAAAACGTGCTGCTCTGGCGCATACTCCCATACCTGACCTGACCTGACCTGCCAAAAACGATATAGTACTGCATAGTATGATATTTCAAAAATGTATTGGGCCCGATATGTTCTCGTGGATCAGGCATTACGTGGCGGAGGTATGCGCTCTACCGAGTGTCCTTCTAGTCTTTCGATAAAATGAGTACAGACGGCTGGGTATTGCAAGTAATATTACATGAAGTCTCCAACATGGCAGATGGAGGCCATTTTGTGTCCAGCATATGGTCAGTGCAAGCTCGAATAAGCTGTGGAAACATTTTTCAGATCACAGCAGTATGTTGAGAACTTTTTTTTGTGTGTGTGTGTACAGCAGCAACTGTTGTTATTTAATACTACTACATTGATGGCCCCAATTATCGCACCTTGTGTGATGCTTTTGACCCAAGTCTTCCGTGAACCACTTGGCCAGGTCTGACGTTCGACTGAAGGTGACAGGAATTTGTAATTTCTTCAGGGTGCCTGCGATAACTCACTCGCACTTCGTGAATGACACCACAAGATTTTTAACATCCACCAACTACCAATGCTGGCAGATGGATCTTCTGGCTTAACGCTCATTCAAACAACGGCGTGTACATTGATGAATCTATCTCCCTGTCTGCGAAACACCACTTAGACAGTTTATAGCTAGGCCGTGATTCGAACTCAGGCGAGACCCACTCAAAGGCGAGTATTCATACCTCTTTTGCTCTCCTTCCAACCAAGCAAGAACAATTGTAATACTTGCAGACAATAACCACACCCACAATTATTTATATTTAAGGAAGGTAATGTTATACATGCAGACGATAACCAGGCCCACGCCACTCTCAAAATGGCTGATATTTTTACTTTGAGTCAGACTAGCGTTGTGCATGTACGGGAACACATTAACGGACCCAGGTGTTTGCTTGGCATATGTGAATGGTGCCCTTAAAGTCAAAGATAGCCATTCACATGTGACATGCGAACATCTGAGTGTGCGAAACTAGCTACCACAGCATCCCCACTCTTGAGATAGTAAGCAGTGTAAGGGGAGGGGGAGAGGGAGGAGGGGAGGGGGAGAGGGAGGGAGGAGGGGGGAGAGGGAGGAGGTAGGGGGCTTCTTTGTTTTGTATAACTGTTAGTATTTTGCTGCTCTTTAGTTCTGGGCCATATTTTGGGTGAAGTATTCGAGATATTAAAATTAATGAAACAATTTTACATCTGTTCCGCTTTGTGCTTCACTTTCTCATTTACTTCTCTTAATGTTTGTCAAGAAAGGAGGAGAGGTTTTTGCACAACACTTGCAGCGTCGTCCACCAATCGACTTAGAGATTGGGCCTTGAGGGTCGCACATAAGGCTTGTCATTGCTTTGGATAGTAATGTCATCGTGAAAGCATTGCTGCTTGTCTTTCGAACTGCCTGACTGCCAGGTACGGTGACGTGTGTGGTAGCATCAAAACTCTTCCACCATATTAGTATGTGCTGGCCATTTTGGGGTTGGGACACTGGTAGGATTTTGAGCTTGTGACTGCTCTTTTCATAAGCTGTAAGGATGGCCACATTCATTCATGCCTTTCTTTCTTTCTTTCTTTCTTCCAGGTAAAGATCCTTTCCGATGGAGATGCTAAATAAGCTTGTTTTCCTTTGCAATGTATATATTTTGAAAGACTGATCTTGCTTCTTGGTAGTTCTAGGAGAAAATTGTAATCAAAGTTGCTGCCCTTTGTCAAGTTTTGAGCCATTGGCTGTAACCTTTGATGGTGACATGTCCAGCTGAAAGGCTGATGCAATATTTCTGAGGAAGTATGTCACATTGCTTGTCCAGGACCTCACAACTCCTCTTTATTGTTGGTTAAAAAAATAAAAACTCCTTTTGATCTTTCACTTCACACACAACGTGTTGCCTGAGCGTTTGTGCGTTCATAACGTAATCATACATTTGTATGACCTTCATCTTCACATATTGAAGTGTCTCTCACCAGATATCTAGAATGAAATTCTATAGCCTCGGATATGAGTACGAGTTACGCCAAATGGACTGTTTCAAATTCCTAGCTTGGTTGGTGTTCAAATAAAGTGTCGCACATTGCCGTTATTGCACACTGTCTGCGTGCTGATCGCCTTTTGTTCTGCCTCGGCTGATTACTTGCCATTGGGTCTTTGTTCATAAAAGCATTGTCCAGAGTTGTTGTTTTTCACCTTTATTTTGTGGCGAGGTACGAGCTTTCTCATGCTGATGACACTTGCTTTACGGTGAATTGCTTCTCTTTATTTGCATCCAATGTTTGTGTTTTTTTTTGTCATTGTTGAAGTTTAATGTACCGGCAGTACTCGAGCGGAGTGGACCATGTTCATCATCACCTGGATGTGTTACACTCTGTCCCCACGCCTTAGGCAAGCACATTTGGAAGCATTTTGGCCCCTTTGAGTAGTCTGGCCTTCATTTCAAGATTTAGAAATACCTCCTCTTCTTCTTCTTTAATGGCCACAATTATTCCCACATTCTTGTGGGGTTGGCCGGGGGAAGCTTGGCCCAAGTCTTTCACGAACCGCTGGTCAGGCCTAACGTTCGACTTAGGCTTAGGCATGAATTTTGAATATGGCCATGTTGCCTGCAATAGCTCGTCTGCTCTTCATGAAGGACACCGTGGGATCACAAATGCCAGCAGACTGGATGTCGAGTTTAACGTCCATCCAAGGGACGGCGCACACATTGATGAAGCACTAGGAAGACAGTTTATAGTTAGGTCGGGATTCAAACCCAGGCTGGACAGCTTAGAGGCAAGTGTGCGTACCTCAAGGACATCCTGTTATTTGGAAATACATAATCTACCAAAATGGCGATCCTGTTACTGGCAGCAGCAAAATTCCGTCACAAAACATGCTGACCTTAAAAGGTACACTGTGACCGAATTTAAACTTTTCATCTATTGGAATAAATTAGGGGCTAGTGGCTTAATTTTTCATTCATGTTTCAATGGATTTTGGTGAAAGGGTTACCGAGGAAACATGAGACATTTTAAATTCTTCTTGTAACCTCATTTTGATTAGCTTTTCAAAATCCAGGCCTACTGCTCACTTCCACTCCTTTGTTCTTGTTTTCTTTGTTCCACCTCCCTGAGGCAGTCCATTCACACACTTTCTTCAAGGGCAGAGCTTCAAAATGGCAGAACACCGCCATTTTGTGTCATCGTCTCTCCCAACCCTCGTTAACTACCCCCCTCACCCACCCCTTTTGCCTGTGGCCTTCCCTCTACCTTGTTTCTTATTTGTTAATCTGACTGATTGTCCTGAGTCTGCCTGTTCCACCCCTCCCCGCTGTGTTAGTATGATAACTCTGTATCTGTTGTCGTTCTGCTCCTCCACGGGCCGAGACCTCATATAAAGTGACCTCCTGGAATCTTCCATGCTTAAAAGTACCTTTAGGTATTTCACATGAACAAGTCTTGCCGATAAATTTAATGAGGAAAATCCACAATGTGATTATTTATGTATTATGTTGCTTGGAAGTTAGAACCTTTCATCAGAATTAGGCAGATGGTGACGTTTATTGCTATAAAAGCAAACAGAAGCAACTCGGTGCAAACTGAATGTGTAGCATGTACAGTAGATTGTATGTATCGTAGATACATGTAGCATGTATCGTTTCAAAGCGTCAGCTCAATCGATGGTAGAATTGGAATCAGCTTACAGGAAAATTCACAGCTATGGTCAGCCTTACTCACTTTTCAGCAGGAGCAACCTCCCCAGCCTTTTGGCCTCCAGGAACACTCTTGTTCTGCAGAGAAGAATGTCTGTACAAAAATGGAGTTTCTCCATCATTTTAATATCCTCAAGAATATTTGAGAAAACAGCAGGAACATCACCTCAGAAATTAAACTGAATGGTTGCCATAGCATTACTGATAACTGTCCTCATTGTGACCTACCAAGGTCAACTTTTGCATGACATTCTGGCTTACAAACCCCCCCAGAGAAACCAGCCCACCATATACGACATCACATAGGATTCTCCATAAGATTAAATGGTGGCGATTACTGATATCCCACAGTGAACCATCAGTGCAATGGTCCCCATTGGAATGATTTGTATCACTCAGAATCCCTTGCGTGTTAAAATGTTAGTGTTTGGCACTCCCAATTGGATTACGTCACCTGACCCTCTTCTTATTCCTCCAATGGACCAATTCACAACACAAATGGGCAGTCTGATGGCACATGCGCAGAAACCTGTTGGGTTGGCAAAATAGGTCAACGTAGTGTGGTGGTGTGTGTTGTCGAGCATATAAACGATGACAAAAGGAAAGAAGCCAAATATTTTCCGCTTCCCAGCTGAAAATCATTCACAATGGGAACGGATCTGAATAATCGACCTAAAATAATAAGAGCCATCGGTATAGGAAGATTTGAAGCCATGCACCTGGTTTCCAGCGAGGATTTACACAAGAACAGTCAATAACTTTACTCAGGTCCATTGCCACAGGCAGTTTCTTTGTTCTGAAAAAAATTGAGAGGGCTGTGTGTGCTGGCTGCTTCCTTCATTTTGATTTTGCAAAGTGTCAGAGGGTGGAGTCTAAAGAAACCAGTTGATCATGCTGTGCAGTTTGGGGGAGGGGCATGGGTCTTTCATTGGGTTTTTTTCATTTGGGTTCAGATTCGGATTTTGTGATGCGCTCTGTAGATAATCCAAACGATGACACTGTGACTTAATAGTGTCACTGATGGCTCGGTGAGTTCATGGCTCGCTGGTGGTGTAATGATACGATAAAAAAAAATATTGAAGTATCACGGTAGTCTTCATAACGATATGAAAAACTCAGTTCGGTGGTTGTCGCAACAATCGTACATACTTTGTTGATAACTTTGCATTTTGTTTGTTCAACGTTATAGTCAGGCTGCTTAACAAAATGATGGGGACATTCTGTACAAAAGCACGAACGATTTTTTTTGGTACTTTGAGATCACGCCATTGGGCCTCTTTGATCTCAGATCAAAGAGGCCACCAAATGCCATATTTAGCAGTTTTAACCACATTTTACTTTTAAAATGGTGTAGATTTAGTTTTATGCTTTATCGGTGGGTCCAAGAGATGAAATGGCCAGCCCTCTTTGTGAAGCTCACAAAACACTTTACTATCGACTATTCCTATATGGGACAGGTCCCGGGGCCTGCTCCCGTATGCTCGTCGTCAGCTGGGTGGATTTAGGCTTGTGTCCTTTCGAGGCCTGACCTCGCTGAAGGCTGGGCGCGTTGCTGGCCACCAAATCAGGTGGGCTTGGACTTTGCTTGCCTACGGCTCCCGTTTGCGATTCTGATTTGGCTTGCTTGTCCCAGCTCTACCTGGTGGTGGCTGGTGAGGGGTGGAGGGCCATGGCGGAGTTAAACTCCACCGATGGCTTTCCCCAATCCTATTTGATAACGTGCCTGACCCGCAAACCATACGACAGTTTGGTTCCTCACTTCCGTGGACACCAGACGATCTTTGAGATCGCACGACAACCTGCAGGGCTAAAGACTGCATCCTGATGATGGGTGCCGATCCTGTGAAGCACTGGCGTATTGCGCCAGGAACCATCGCAGGGTGTGTCACGAGTAAGCTTCAGCGCCTCAAACCATCGCAGGGTGGGTCACAAGGAAGCTTCAGCGCCTCCGGACTCTGTGGAAATTAGCCAGGGGGATAGACCCCCAGGCTCTAATCCTCTAGGTTCTGGAGTGCCTTCGCAGCCTCATGTCCGTGTGGTAGTATGGGCCAGGCCTGAATTAGGTGGCATTGTTTTGAGGAAGAGGGTGGGAGTTCCTCACCCCATTCCTTTGCGGGAATGGGACAGGGGTCGGCTCAGCGTCACCTCACGGTGATACTGGGTTGGGCCTGATGATGGCCATTGCAGCCATCACTTCCTCTTTCTCGACGCTTTGTCCACATTCACTATAAAACGTTCGGAATGGCATGGGTTTTTTTTGAAAAATTTTTGATATAACTTGTTAGGCTTGTTAGTGAAGAGCTAACCACACAACGCACAGCAAGGGGGGCATGACAAAAGAGAGGGCGGGAGGGGGAAGGACAAAACAGTGGGGAACAGAGACATTAGGAGATCTGTGGAAGGGAGAGGATGGGGCGGGGAACATGGGGAATACAAGACGAATATTACGAGGACTTTCAGGAAGGAAAGCAGGGAATTTGAAGGAGGTGGGCTTGGGGTGGATTAACGGGGGTACAAAAGATCAAGGATTTGGATGGGGGATGATAAGAGGTGGTGGTGAAACAGCTGTTTTGAAGGCCTGGAGGGAAGAATGGGATTGAATAGAGTGAGAGAGTTGAATCCAAAGGTGGGGAAAAAGCAGGAATGAAAGAGTGAAGGTGAGCACTGATTCGTGATTTTCGGTTGTTTTGCCAGAAGGGGTTGTTGGCAGACCTTGAGCGCCTTGCGGAAATGTGGTGGGGACAATAATGAAGAGAGAACCGGGGGGGGGGGCAAGACTGGAGAGGAGACTGTAGAAGACAGAAAGACACCAACCTGCCTGTGGTGAGAGAGTGAGAGGCCCAAGGACTCAGCCTCATCGCAGGGAGATGCCAATGATCCCAAATGCTTGGTTCCCATAGCGTGAGCCCGAGAAAGGTGGGAGGCAGGAGCCACCAGCCCAGAGGAGAGAGCAAGTACTCCATCAGGCTGCGAACGAAGGCTTTGTAAGTCGGTCAGGAGCTCAGGTGGGACCGAGGAAGACTTTGCCACAACGGAGGATTCCCAGTCTGTGACTGCGCTTTGAAGCCAGGTGGAAATGTAGATTTCCAGGAAAGATCATGGCAGATCGTGAGCACCAGAAGCTTGAAAGAAAGGACTTCTCCCAGAGATTGTTGAGAAAGTGGTGGGGGAGGGGGCGGCGGTTCTAAACGGTTCCTTTCGCTAGAGACATAGTGAGAGTGTGAGATTTGCCTGGCATTGAAAGACCTGTTCCACGTGTTCTGGACCAGTTTGTGATTTTACCCAGATCTGCAGTGAGCGGAAGAAGCTGCCACATGCCGGTCTGAGGATGATAGCTGGTACGGCCAGAGGGTGGAGTTATCAGCAAAAGTGATAAGAGAATTTTCCAGAGAAGTCGGAGAGGTCATCTGATGAAACCAGAAAAGAACAGGGCCCAGAACGCTACTTGAGGAACTCCAGCCTGCCGACAGAAGAGGGATGAAAGAACTCCATTTAGGGCCACACGTTGACTGCGACGCGAGAGGAAGTCTGCGAGCCATGAGTGGAGATGGCTTGGATACCATACGAAGCAGAGTTTGGTGAGCAGGGCAGGGTGCCAGACCCTGCTCAAAGCCCACGCGCATATGTCTCCGGGAAATGCTCTGATTCATGTCCGGATCTTGAGGACCTCCTTCCATTGTTGAGGAGAGCAGAAGCAGCATATCCAGGGTAGAGTGACCTGGTCTGAAACCAAATTGATGATCGGAAATCAGGCCATCGGAGAAGAGGAAGGATTTGATGTCTGAAGTGATGATGGATTCCT
>CM068957.1:42205393-42217297 GCA_035128595.1 Eptatretus atami
GGTGTTTCTTCATGGTGACGTGTCTCCTCATTGGCATTTGGATGCATTTTCGCCTCCTCAAACTCCATGATCACTCTGTCCACCTCGGGTCTGGCGACCATCCAACGCCTCAGAGCACTGGGATTGTCCGTCAGGCCAACGGCACATCGAAAATGGATTTTCCCATAAAAATGACCATTTTTCCCCAATACAATGTTGAAATATAATAAATCAACACAAATGACATTTGTATTGTTTTCCTTTGTAAATGCACATCACATGGAGTATTTATCACCTCTGAGAAACCTACAAAGAGAATAACAATGACAGATATCCCATGTTGTTAAAGTAGAATGGCGGCCATTTTCCAAAATGCCGCCAAAGCTGACCAAGGCAAAATTCGAGTGGCTCCATATCCAGAATTGTCAGAATACATTAGTCAACATTTGTACTGAAATTTTTGGTGCTTTTATGAAAAGTCGAACAATTGGTTTGCTCTGCTGCAGTACTAGTAAGACAAGGTTGACGAAAACTCACAAAATAGCACGATTTTTAAAACAAAACCGAACTAGAAACACACAGAAACATGTGGGTGAGAAAATGTACAGTTAAAACGAGCCAGATAACAACCGGAAACTTAACTTTGAGAAAGTCAGCAGAGAGCCATGAGAGAGACCTGCCGACGCAACAAAACCCAGAACCGGAAGTCAAACCGGAGTTTGATGCAGGTGGGATAACGCTTGCAGATTTTGGACTTGGAAGCATGAAGCTGCTTTGGTTTTGTTTTTTTCTCACTTCTTCTTCCTTCTGTCCCTCTCTAACACCACTGGTCGAACTGTTTTCAAAATATGCACCCTCTCCCTCCTGAGGCCCGACGCCGTCTATGCGGCTTCAGCTCCGAGCTGCTGGGTTTTCATTGGACGTGCAGATTTTTGAGTTGTACACAAGCGTCCAGGTGATAATGTCGCAGGGATGTGGTCAAATGGACTGATTTGGAGAAGAAGGATGGCGGACTCCCGAGTCTGTGTGTGTGTGTGTGAAGATTTTGCTCTGTGCTTGCAAACCAGGACCATCATTTTCAGTGGTGCTTGTCTCAAAGCTTGCTTGTCATTTATCTATAACCTGCAAATTGTTAAAAAGGATGAGTTCAGCATGATGCTGTTTTTTATCATTCCTTGTCCTTCCAATATGCCATGAGCCTGAGCCAATCACAGTGATGGTGAGGCCATGTGGGCTCGTCCCTGACCAAGATCGTTAGCAGTCATGGAGGTCGCCGAGCTATTTAAAAAATAAACTATGACAAGGGAACTCTGGAGGAGACTGCAATGTGAAGAATAGCTGTGCAGTTGGAATCTTTATTTTAATAGCGAATCATGGATTGAGGACCTCACTGGCAGCATCTCCATTTGCTCTTTTACCCCCCCCCCCACTCCATCCCTGTCCCCTTTCTTTCTCTCTTTATCTCGCTTTCTCTTTTTTCAGTGCTTTGCATCCACTGGCAAAAGGTGCTATATAAAATCCTATTATTATTATTATCTATCTATATATTACTAAAATCTCATCTTGTATATATGTATGTGTATAATATATATATATATATATGTTCCCGAAATACAGCCAAGACGGTACACGATAGCGCAAAATTTTAGGGCCACCTTACTCACCATTCGCCTGTGGTGTGCAGTATCAACTTTCGTTCAAATCGGGCAACAACAAAAAATTATTAAAAAATCAATTCCCGATTCAGTGAAGTACTCTTCGGGAGAATTTGATCAATGCAAACAACCTCAGCGGTATAGTTCGCTGGAGCTATCTTTTTTTTTTTTTCTTGAAATGATTTTTTTCATCAACCGCTGTCAACGGGAACCCAAGGGTTCACGGGTCGTCTAGTTAACCTCCGCCATCGAAGATCGGAGAGTTACTGTTTTCACCTTTCTGTTTGTTTATTTGTTTGTTTGTGAACGGTATTACGGAAAAAACTCCTCGACGGATTTCGACGAAACTTAGTGGGGGGTTAGGTCTGGTCCAAGAGATCATGCCATTAGATTTTGGACTTGGTCAAAATCCAATATGTCCGCTATGGCGGCCAATTTGAAAAAATATTTGAATTTTTTTTTTGCATTTCTACATGTTTTAAGTGTTTCCACCCGCCCCCCCCAAAAAAAAAATTGTTAGAGAGAAAAAAAATTTTTGCAACTTTTTTTTCAACAAAATTTCGATTTTTTTTTTTGCATTTCTACATGTTAGTAGTGATTTCCAACAAAAAACATGCCAAAATTATAATTGCGGCTGATTTTGGAACTTCAGGTGGATATACCCACGTAAAATCAATTTCTGTCTCAAGGAATCTAGTTATGACGAATGAATTGAGTATGTAAAAGTTAAAAGTAAAAGGGAAAGTTGCAAACTATAACTCTGTGAGCACTGTTGACGTCAAATTGAATGAATAGGATATCAGGTTCACTGAGTGACCTAGCAGTATTGGCGGGAGGTTTTGCACTCTACCGAGTGCTCCCCCTCTAGTTATTATTTGTATTACTACTACTTCGAATATTCATATACTGCTGTATCTTCACTAATTCTCTCGGTATTGAAGTTGTAGGCCTTTAACAAAGTCTGTTCATCACATTTGCAGCTGAAAAATTCTGTGCAGCTCCAGCCAACCTTCTTTGCATGCACATCTGCCACCTTTAGCACTCATGCTCTTGCAGTCGCACTTAACCAGCTTGTTACAGGCTTTGGAGGCCATGGGTAGCATGGTCCATACAAGAAGCCAAGACTAGCTGTCCTTGTCTAATTTCTCGCTGGAGTGGGCATTTGTTGCTAGGCTAGTTCAGTTGTGGTCCAAACCCAGCCTGGAAGGCAACGCACGTTTGAGTGCTGTAACAAGCATCCTGAGTTGGAGGAAGGTTTTCCATTGAGAATTTTTTTCTGAGCAGAACATCTCTCTCTTTGCCTCACTGACAGAGTCCAGGTGGCTGCTGTTATCATTGAGGACGACTGTGTCACATTTCAGAGGTTTGTAATGGTTGAGGTCAATGTCCAACTGAGTGTGGGACCTCACTGCCACAAAGTGAAGGCCTCGGTGACTTAGGTATCAGACTTCCAAGCTCATCTTACTGATGTCTTCCCCTTCCAAAACAAACCTGATGTAGTGTCGCAGCTTGTGAAACTGTGGAAGAGAGGCAACGCCAAGGATTTGTCCTTTTCCATAGCTTGGAAGATGGCATTGACCTAAAAATAAGTGAAGTTGTTCCCTGTGCCAAATGCCATTCATATGTCTGCAGCTAGACATGTGGTGACCAGATTGTAGAACTTGCCAATCAGGATAACAATGACATCAGTTTCTACAGTGTGAACCAAATGCATGGTAAAGCCATTCTTCAGGTCACCTTGCAGATGAATTGGCATTCTATTGTCTGCTTGCTTATGGTTATATATTATGCAGTGACCGGTTCCTCTGACCACCACATTTTGGCTGGATGCACAATGACAACCTCTTTGTCATGGGGGAAGTCCGTGCTTGCAATCTTGTTGGCGAGGAATGCAAAGAGTTCCTGATTATTAGTGGGGTCATATAGAAAGTCTTACCAGTTTCCTTACCACCTTAGTCTGACCAGCCACCTTCAATGTCGACTCATCGAGCTCAAATTGTTTCATGATGTGGGCAAGAAAGACATCACTGGCGTATTGGTTGAATGGTGTGATGTTGCTCATGGGAAGGAAGTTATACCACAGCAGCACCATCGAGAACTGTGATGGCAAAATAACTCTAAAGCTCTACCTGAGTATTCTGTTCAAGAAAGGTCAGCAGATCAGACTTTATTCCCAGGCTTAGCTTTACCCCATCAGACATGGGGGGGATACCTGTGATTGTCATCTTTAGTGGCATCATAATTGTGCAATTTAGCTTCTCACGGAGCACTTTTGGCTCACTTTTGCCATGAAAAACAGATGTAGATGGGATATTTTGCTTGTTATGTAGCTACTCACTCATTTACTTCATTAACAGTCGAGAATATTGACGGCAGCATTACTTTCATCATGTGTAAATCTTCGCTGGAATCCAGGTGCACGGCTTTTTAAAATTTCCTCAGTGATTCTTCACCATTGAGAGATGGGGCCAAAAACGATATAGAGCACGATATCTCAAAAAGTTGTGGATAGGTTGTGACAAAACGAGGTGGATGAGTTGGTTAGGTGACAATAACAAGCCGATTTGATTTTGGTTCAGGTCCAAATCCAGATCAGGCCTATCAGTGGGGTATAAAATATATATTGTTTAGCCTGGTGGAGGTAGGTGCTCGACTGAGTGTCATTCTAGTTCCTTCTGTGTTCCTGCTCTTTCTTCTCTGAGCCCTGACTTTGTGTACGAAAGGCAAATGAATAAAAAAGTGATTAAAAAAACAAGAAATCAACAGGGGAGGTTTGTTTTTCTTGCTAGATAGTGTGCATAATTTAATTTTTTGCAGGAGTTTTTTTTGGTGCCAATATGTTGTCTATAGCATTTGTAATAATTGAGATGTGACCTTTAAAGTGCACTGGACGACCCGTGAACCCGGTGGGTTCCCGTTGTGACGGCGGTTGATGAAAAAAAAAAAAAAAAAAAAAAGACAACATTTTAATATTATTTAGTGGTCAAACTTTAACTTGAAGAAAATTTGAGCATTTACCTCAGGAGTCATCATTCGGCCAACCGGTTTCTCGAGATATATCAACACATTCTCCATGGTTTGTCCTTGTGCTTTATGGATGGTCATTCCAAAACTTGACTGAATCGGGAATTGATTTTTTAATAATTTTTTCGTTGCCTGATTTGAATGAAACTTGATACTTGCACCAACAGGCAAATGGTGAGTAAGGTGGCCAAAAATTTTTGCGCTATCGTGTACCGTTTTGGCTGTATTTTGGGAACATACATACATACATACATACATACAAGATGAGAGTTTTAGTAATAATTAGATAGATAGATGAATATGTAATTCGGGAAGTAAAGATGCCTTTTTGTGGAATGTGTGTCTGGATCTTGCGATTAAAAAGT
Organism: Eptatretus atami; assembly: GCA_035128595.1. Taxonomy (NCBI): domain Eukaryota; kingdom Metazoa; phylum Chordata; class Myxini; order Myxiniformes; family Myxinidae; genus Eptatretus; species Eptatretus atami. Next base: position 42,210,417 of record CM068957.1, read on the forward strand.
GTATTTTTGGACCAGTTCTTGACTAAATTTCATCTGAAACTTTTTTCAAGAATCCTGCAATTTGAGAAGTGTGTTTGCTTGAACTAGTTGAAAACTGGTGGGTTGTACTGGGGTGAGGGTGGGAGGGGCGGGGGGGGGGGTACGAAGTTTTTGGTGGCTAAAAAAGTTAATTCCTTGGGGTTTAGGGTGGGGAGAAGACCACAATTCTCTCTCTGCAAATGTGTATTGAATAGTGCCGCTTCCTATAAGGGTGGGTATTACAAGTCAGCCCATCCATAATTCTGGAGGAAGTAACCTGTCCATCAGAATGCTATTTTGTTCAACTTGGAGGTGGGGTATAGCTTGTATAACATTGCGACGGCCGCTCGTCTGCATTGATGGTCACGCCGCCCTTTGGGTATGGGACGAAAAGATCTCCATGTCCACCAGGTTAATTTGGCATGAATCGGCATTTCTGCGAAGAATGGCCAAGTGAGTCTGTCAGCGAGCAGCTTTTGTTGCACTTCAGTGCGAACCCAAATTGCCCATCAAGGTGACGCAAGGTGACGGCTTAATTTGCAAATTATTTAAGCGCTATGGAGCCCGCTCCCATTGATTACACAAGGATTCATCAAAACGGGAATATTTATTAACAGGGAGAAAATGGGGGAGGAAGAAGAACACGGCCGCACAGTGGCGTTGAGAGTCAGTAAGAAATGATTAATGAGTAACCCCCACGTGCCCTTGGAACCACATCGGCGTGACACGTACACCTTAACCCTTCTATTCAAGGAAACACGGGATGGAGAAGATGAGAGAAAGAGAGAGAAAAACCTGATCTGCACACAATGCTTGTGCATGAGGTCTTTGGTCTTCATTTGGGTTCAGTACACGGTCATGGGGCTTGACCACACTATGCCCTGCGTGCTGGCATCAACCATGTTATTCACACAACAACTCCGCAACAAAGGGGCCGGGACAAAAGAAGCACGAATGCAGGCAGGAAAAACACCATGAACCACCCAGAAGCAGCAGGAATCACTCCGGGCGGAGTGCACACTTATGTTATCTCCTATGGGTTCAATCCAACCATCTGTGGTGCACACCCATTGGCCGACTCACCCGACAGATGATTATTTATGGGCTGCACCGATTGGCTGGTAAGCCAGGGAAATTTCAAAACACGGACAGTCCGTTGGCCTTGAGCTCTCCAGACGTCCATGTATGGACATGTTTCTGGTGCATCTCCTCACGCTGACCCCATGATCGTGCTCATGTGCTGTGCCGATTGACTATGTATGAAAGAAGAAATGCAATACAAGGACAGATAACAATGGGGAAGGTTCAATATTTATCGGGAGGGTAAAGATGAGGCGTAGATATAGACATTGGAGCGGGGGAGACTCGGACTTTCTAAACACATGCTTAATACTCATATCACTCACAGCAATTACACCACACTTATTCCAACATGTACTATGAAATAACTATTCAAATCTATTCGCCAATTTACCCCCAGACCAGATACAAAGCAATATTATGTCAGTTGAGGCAGTGATTCCAAAAACAATGGTTCCACACTCATGGCACCTACAGTTGGTTGTCTTGGAGATCATTTTGAGTAGTGCCATTCTAGAGTTCCATGGTAACTCTAGAATGGCAGTTGTCTTGGAGACCATAACTGCTATTTCCGAGTTACCATGGAAGTTAACTTGGTCAGCACTGGAGAAATTGGACCACACAAAGTGTTCTTCTACTAAGATGGACTTTGTAGAATAAGAGTTTGCGTGGAATGGTTCTCAAAGTGCAAGGTTAGTGGGAAAACCTGTTATTGCTTAGAAGTTCTGATGGGCTTGAAGGTTGAAAATAAAAGGCAGAGCACCAACGGAGCTATTTAGTTGGCAGATCCACAGTTGAAAGAGTAGGTTGATTGATGGGTTCATAGCTGAAAGGGTTGGTTTTTGCGGGTAAGTGAGAAGTGTATTTATGAACTGGCTGGACTTGATGCACAACTAAGTACAGTGATGCCTGATCAAGGTTGGAGATCCACAAAGCCTCAAGCCAAACAAACAAGGGCTAAAGGTGTTAGCGGAGGGAAGTGTTCTGTGCGAGATATAGAAACTGTTGCAGGACTTGAGATCATGTAAGTGTCACGTGACATTATGATCATGCTCACCCTGGACAACCTTGCATCTATTCCTATGCTGTCTTTAGTTTAAAGGCAAAACTCAACGGTGTACTGGTCAGAGCTTTGTCTCAGGATATGTTCATCGAGGTTTACACCATCTTTGCTGAACACCGTTTGACCAGCGATGTGTAACCATTTCCCTGCCATGAGTGAAATCGCTATCTTCTGAGTATTCTGCTGTACAAGAGTTGGTGTAACAACAGATGCGGTTTCACATCTTCCGGCCTTCATTGTGTGATTACCTCCACCACCGAAGGTGGAAGGAGGTTATGTGTTCACCCCTGTCTGTGAGCAGGATATCTCAAAACGTTATGGATGGATTCGGACAAAACTTGGTTGGCAGTTTTGGTGTGTAACAAGGACAAAGTGATTCAATTTTGAGGAAGATTCGGATCCGATAATTGTTTTTGGTGATTCTTCACTATTGAGTGATGGGGCCAGAATACTATATAGCATGATATCTCAAAAAGTTCTGGCCGCATTCGGATGAAACTTGGTGACCAGGTTGGTTGTGCGACAAGGATGAATTGATTCGATTTTGTTGAAGATCCAAATCCAGATCCGGATATGAGAATTTTTCATTTTTAAAGTGAATCTCCACCATTGAGAGAGGGGGCCAAAAATGATATATAGGATGATATTTCAAAACGTTCTAGATGGGTGATGACAAAAGTTGGTGGATGAGTTGGGGAGGTGACAAGAACAAGCTGATTCGATTTTCGTTAAGGTCCGGATGCAGATCTGGCCTTTCGGTAGGATGCAAAACGTAAACTGATCAGCCTGGTTTGTTTGTGTGTTTGTCTGTCTGTGAGGAGGATATCTCAAAAATTTATAGACTAATTCTGACGAAACTTGGTGGGCAGGTTGAGTGTGTGACAAGGACAAATTGATTAGATTTTGGTGAGGATCCAGATCGGGATCCCAGAAGTTTTTTTTTAGTTATTCTTCACCATTGAGAGATGGGGCCAAAAACAATATTTATCATGATATTTCAAAAAGTTGTGGACAGGTTATGACAAAACTTGGTGCATGAGTTGGGTAGGTGACAAGAACAAGCCAATTAGATTTTGGTTGAGGTCCAGATGCAGATCCAGCTGATCAATGGGATGCAAAACTTAATTGTTGAGCCTGCCAGAGGTATGTGCTCTACCGAGTGCTGTTCTAGTTCAAAGTGCATTTTCTTTTGATAAAATAATGAGTACAGTTCGTATTTGTTTTCTCGTCAACATGGCATAACATGCCAACAACTATAGTTCACATCTTCTTCCTTCATTATGAGTATCGTTCAACAGAGACTGGTGCGGTATAGTTCACCAGATGTACCTTGTACTACGATGAAGACATTTATGAGACTGTCACGACACATTGATCTCGAGTTCACTGTTGTGCTTAGATAAGGATAAGACTTATTTTGCATGGTTTTCTTTCGACCATCCAAATTCCAAACCATCCAATCGGCTATGTGATTGCCATTGGGGGTATATCTTCCATCTAGTATAGCGACTGTGATGTGTCTTTTTGAAGGTGCAGCTTATGTTCTGAATGTCACAATTGGGCCATCTCTATACCTGGTCTTGTGATACAGGTGGTGGACAAAAAAAAGCAAAATACCTGGGTAAATGAGGGACACCAAGCAATGGCTTCCACACAGGTGTGGCTAATGTGTTAGTTAAGCAAATAATATCCCAACATGCTTTGGGTCATGTATAAAAATGTTGCACAGACCTGGTTGCCTGTAATTATGGCGAGCATGACTGCAAGAGGAGATCCCACAATTCCCCCATCCACAGAGCACGTATGGTCGCCCAATGGTTTGATGAGCATGACAGTGATGTTATCCGTATGTCCTGGCCTTCTCAGTCACCAGATCTGAACCCAATTGAGCATTTGTGGGATATTCTGGAATGACCCCTGAGACAGCGTTTTCCATCTCCATCAACCAGGTGTGAGTTGATTGACTTTCTCGTGGAAGAATGGTGCCGCATCTCTCCTGCAGAATTCCAGACGCTGGTGGACTCTATGCCACGGCGCATACAGACCATACTGGCCACATGTGGTGGCCCAATGCCCTATTAAGTCACTTTACGTTCGTGTTTCTATTTTTTCTTTTGTTCACTACATGTATATTAGCATTGTGAGGATGCAGAAAAGATGTTGAAGTTCACACAAGTTTGTTTTCTGTCGAGTTTAAGGTTGGACATATACAGTATTGTGTTCATAAATGCTTCGCAATCAAAAGTTCACTTTTTGCTGAGCAAAGTTTGCCAAAAGTTTACATTTATAAAGTCGTCCTCCCCTCCACCCTGAAAGAATGATCCTGCACGAGTGCAACTCGGCACAGAAGTAGGTTGGTTTCTCCAAAGTTACCAGCCCGTATGGCACATTTTTCTTCCCAGCACTCGAGGAGTCAGACATTTTTCCGAGTTGATGTTTTTGGGGGTTTTTTCATGCCTCCACAGCCGAAGTGGAGATCTGCCCTTTCAGTGGGATACAATGTTAGGGCTAGGGTTGGGGTTAGCAGCATTACCCTGCTAACTTTAACGGTGCTGCCTGGTTGGGTGAGCTTTTCCCAGTGATGGTTTTGGGACGTGTTGGACGTTGAAGAGCTATGGAGTTATTGGCCTCGTGGTGATTACCTTTTGCCATTTGGCCGGCGTCAGCACTGTCTGACCCCGATATCCCAATATACGCTTTATTGCGGCCTTTGGTGGCCTCAAAACGGATGTCAAGGCTAACGTGTAGTAGCTTAAAACCTTGCTCAGATTCTGAAGAACCTACAACCAAAGTTTGAGGCTTCTTGGTGCTACAGTTTGGCTGTGAAAGAATAATGTACAAACAAGCACACCAACACTTGAAAATGATACAAGATTGAATTTATCAACTTCCATACAAGTACATTTTCAATCATAAAAATATGCAATTGTATGTATATGCATACATGTATGTATGTGTATATAACTATATATATATATATATATATATATATAATATATATATATTATATACATATATATATATATATATTATATACTGTATATATATTTTAATTATATTTTTAATATATATTTTTTAATATATATTTATATATATATTTTAATATATTATATATATATTAATATATACTATGCGTGCCCGTAGGTGCGTGCCAGTTATGCAGCTTCGTTCCTTCGCTCTCGTAAACGACGACTGGATTGGGCATTGTTTCAATTAGATCGGACCAACCGTATCATAAATGGCCATAACTTGGGAAACACCTGGAAAACATACTCAGGTCCCCAGCGTCAATTGTGACGTCATATCAAACGAAGAAGAAGAAGAATTTGTGACGCCCCTCTCTCTCCCCCCTCTCTCCCCCCTCTCTCTCGCCCCTCCTCTCTCCCCCTTCCTCTCTCCCTCTCTCATCCCTCATCTCCCTCTCTCTCCCCTAGTCTCCCCCTCCTCTCTGCCCTCTCTCCCTCCCTTCTCTCGCCTCTCTCTCTCTCACCCTCTCCTCCCCCTTCTGCCCCCTCTCTCTCTCTCCCCTCTCTTGAATTGTACGCCCCTCTCCTCTCACTCCCCTCTCTCCTCCCTCTTCTCGCCCCTCCTCTCGCCCCCTCTTCTTGCCCCCCCTCTTTATCCTCCCCTCCTAAACAGCTTTCAAACCCTTGGGAAACAGCTCTTTCTCCTTGGGAAAATTATAACCTTGGGATTAATTAATAATTTGAACAATTAATTCAAACCTTGGAAAAAAACAGCTTTCAAACCTTGGGACACTTGGGAAACAGCTGAAACGGATGAAGAACGATATCAAACCTTGAAAAGGCACATACTCAGGTCCCAGCGTCGATTGTGACGTCATACCAAACGAAGAAGAAGAAGAATTGTGACGTCAATCGTGCAAAAAAAAAACAAACAAACAAAAAAAATTAATTGTGACGTCATTCGTGATGTCATAGACACTGTGTCTTGTCATTGGTTGACAGATAAATGGCCGAAACTTGGGACCGCTTGTCCAATTAATATCAAACCTTGAAAAGGCACATACTCAGGTCCCCAGCGTCGATTGTGACGTCATACCAAACGAAGAAGAAGAAGAATTGTGACGTCAATCGTGCAAAATAAATAAACATTAATTGTGACGTCATAGCACCGTGTCTTGTCATTGGTCGACAGATAAATGGCCGTAACTTGGGAACCGCTCGTCCGATTGATATCAAACCTCGAAAAGGCACATCCGCGGGTCCCCAGCAATATTCCTGGCAAGTTTCAATCAGATCGGCCGGCGGTCGTCGAGAAACGGTGTCGCATACAGACAGACAGACAGACAACAGACACACCACACACACACACACACACACACACACACACACACACACACACCACAACAGATTGCTGGAATTATAGATAGATTATATTGTTGCGGGCCGGGTCTGGTGGCGAGAACGACCGCAAGGTGGGGAAGTTGCGTCGCTCCCACCAGACTCCAAAATTGCAGGCCGTCGCTCCGGATAGTTCCGTGACGCGGCGGGTTGCTTAACCGACGCGACGCCAATGCCTCCACCGCGTTGTGTAGGGTCTTTCTGTCTCCGAACACAAATTTAACCTAATTAACCACGCGGTGTCGTCTACCGGGGAACCACGCCCTCGGTACATCTTGCCCGATCCGGATCACTCTACCAACTACCAACTACCAACCACCTTTCCGGATCAAATGCAGCCGAGCGGAACTACCAAG
>CM068957.1:42217362-42229760 GCA_035128595.1 Eptatretus atami
AACCATGCTGGACCAATGAAGGAAAAGACAGAAACGAACTGGGAACATTTCTTCAATAATTTATTTACAATCACTTACAAAAGAAAGACACAAAGCAGACTTAGGTGGGAATACAACAGGCAAGATTTAAAATGATCAAATAAAAACACTTATGCAATTCTACTTAAAGACGGCATCACACACTCGGATGCACACTGAGATGAAAAGAAACTCTGATGTTTGCAAAGGACCCCCACAGCCAGAGAAGGAGGTGAGCTGAGATCGCAGTTCTCTCGGGTTTCTGAACGTTGGAGGGAAGGGGTGCTCCATGGTGTGGTACCTGTCAATGGTCGTGTGGCTCGGTCCACGGCCGCTCGTGTGGAGACAGTGTCTGCGAAAGAGCCCGGGTCGAGTAGAGCGGAGTCCGAGGCGGGGATCAGAGTTTCCAGCTCACTCCCAAGACGACTCACTTTCCAGCTCACTCGCTCACCCTCTCAGCACGAATGCTCCGACTCTCTCCAGCACTCAACAATGAACCCCCCAAAACTCTCAGCCCTCAAACACGAACCCTCCGACTCTCTCAGCCCTCAACCAGCGAACCCTCCGACTCTCTCAGCCCTCAACCAACGAACCCTCCGACTCTCTAGACCCTCAACAAGGAACCCTCCGTCTCTCTCAGCCCTCAACCAACGAACCCTCCGACTCTCTCAGCCCTCAACCAATGAACCCTCTGACTCTCTCTCAGCCCCTCAACCCAAGGACCCTCTGACTCTCTATCACCCTCAACCAAGGAACCCTCTGACTCTCTCTCAGCCCTCAACCAACGAAACCCTCCGACTCTCTCAGCCCTCAACCAACGAACCCTTGCCGACTCTCTCAGCCCTCACCAACGAACCTCCGGACTCTCTCAGCCCTCAACCAACGAACCCTCCGACTCTCTCAGCCCCTCAACCAACGAACCCTCCGACTCTCTCAGCCCTCAACCAACGAACCCTCCGACTCTCTCAGCCCCCCAACGCTCCTCAACCGATGAACTGTCTCAGCACACTTCGTAATTTATCGATCTCCCTCAGCGGGGAGGGGCCTTGGTGAAGCTGACGTCACTGTCCGCCTTGATTGGACGGGGCTTCCATGGGTCCGCCCTTTGTGGGCGGGGTTTCGGCCATACCGGGAAGCCCGCCCACTCCACACGTGCGGACTCGCCAAAAAGTAACTACTGCAAGAAGATTTTGCCTCGAACAGCGAGTCGCGGGTTGGGCGAGTAGGCGAGCAAGCGTTTGTTCAGCCCATGCGAGAGGAAGGTACTGTGGTTCATAATGGAGGGGATATAAAGATTTATTAATCTAACTAAAAAAACCACAACGCATCTCAGTATCTTCCCACTACACACAAAGAGGGGTTCTATCTACACATATACTTAACGGAATAACTGACTTCGGGACAACTGTATATTTGTATGCATACGGTTCCTGCAACCGTAACTATATATATATATATATATATATATATATATATATATATATATATATATATATATATATATATATATATATAGTGACGGCCACTGACTCCCGAAAGACACCAGTGTGACTGACACTGCCTCTGGATAACTCCAAAAGGACAGCGTGCCTCTAAAAGACCATGAGCATCAGTCGCCCCAGAACTTCACGCTGGATCCCACGCCCAATGTGATGTTACCATACAAAGAAGGCCGGAACGAGCAAGTACCATGCTGATGATCACAACCATTCTTAATTAGTTGGCCGAGCAAGACCACTGGTTATGTAATCGTTTCTAGATCTTACCAAGCCCAATCAAACCTCAGTTTCCCAATGCTGCAATCAAGTCAAAACACGAGTTTCTTAAGAAGAGGCTTTTAGGAGCAAACAAGCAAGTATTTGCAAAGGAGACAATGGTTCAATCAATCAAATATTTACAAAAAGTATTCATTCCCATTATCTTTATGCGACAAACTCACCTTCAGAACCTTATCAATCACTTAGCAGCTTGGCAGTGACAGGTGCTACGTGCATCTGGGGAAAAGAGAGATTGAGAAAGAGAAAGCTGTGGTTGTTTCCCATGCCCCTTCACACCTTGCACCGACCCGGTTGAGTTAACGCCACCAATGGTTCTGACCGATTGTCTTGGTGTCCGAACCCCTTGTGCTCTGCTTTTGGTCCCTCCTCGCCATTGCCAACGCACTGCTCTCTGTGCGTCCGTGATAGACCGTCCACGGCACAAAATGTGCATTTTGGGCAGGAAACATTGGAGGTGTGCGAGGCAAAGTAGGGGCCGATTATTTTACCAGGCAGCGCAGAGTGATTAGCAGGGCTCTACGCAAAGGTACAAAAGGACGTGAAGTGCTGGATGTGTGTGAGAATGAGAGGAAAGTGAATAAAGGAATGAAAGGTGGTGAAAGGAAAGAACGAGAACAAGAAGGAACAGTGAATAAAAGAAAGGCAAAGATAAAACACAACAAACAAGAGTGTGCGCTATGTGAGACGATAAAACGCAAGATGTTTGAGGCTGGCTGATAATTAGGGTTCGTTCCACTTGTCTCTCTTCAAGACCGTCTGTCTCTGCCTTGTATTGGGATTCTTACCTCCCTCCGCTCGTGTCTCCCCCACCCCCTGTCCGACGGAGTTGCGACCACCAGAAGATCCTTCACTCGTATCTGATCGGGCACCGAGTGATTGGCTCTCAAAGTTTTGGCGCGCTGTCTCTTCGAGATGATTGATTGAGCCATCTGGATTTAACCCTAGTTACAGTGTCTTAAACTCTAATATAGTGGTTCGACTTCAAGGGATGGTCAAACCAATGCTTCTCAAGCACAGACTTAAACTGATTTAACATGCCAGACTCAATCACATGACTAGGAAGAGAATTCCAATTATTTATGCAGCTGACAGAAAAGACACATTGATTTTCGTCTTGAAATAAAACGTCTTCAGCTTGAGTGAAAAATCTCTTGTCTTGGTCGACTCCTCTCGTGTGAAAAACTTATTGTACTTCTGATCTGGCTAGAAAAACTACAAACTTATCTGGTGCGATATGTGGTTCCAGGTGTCCACCAAACCAGTTTGCGATGGTTTGGTACAGCACTTGTAATGAGGGCTAGGAAAGGCGGGCTGAGCGAGCGCGAGCTTGTCGCAGAGGGAGAGTTTGTAATGAGTCATGTGGGAAATGGATGCAGGAAAGCATGTGGAATAAGAAAAGGACATATATAGGATTTCTACTACACACACAAGCAACGCATATCTGCCCACATAAATACAGTATACAGTATTTGAAAGCTAAACAGAATGGTACGGAATAACCAGCCTTATTATTTGTGTATGTGTTTCTTTCGAGCCCTGGGGCACAAAAACCACAACACCACCCCCCATCTTTCCCCCTCAGCCTCTCATGAGGCTGTTTCCAAGTTCAAAGGGCCCACTTATCATGCAAACAACTCCTCCTAATCTAACCCAGTGTTACAAGTTTTTACATGTTCGTGTTACTATGCTAGAAAAACAAGAAAACAATCCGTTGCGTAACTAAGGCTATACATTCTCTCACTATGCACATACTTATTACTTTACATTTGGATTTACATTTTTATACATTTGGGGAAGGGGATGAATTGACCAGTGTGACCACTCCTTGGCTTTTTTCACAAGATCTTGGCTATTCGTTGTTCACCTTGGCGTATAGGTTTTCTATTATCATCGCTTTTCCAAAACCTTGTGAATTCTTGGCTTTTTTCATTGGCTCACCTTGGCATTTATGAAAATGAGGAGTGGTCACACTGGACTTGACGAGGTGGATGCTCTCTCGGCTTGCAAAGTTCAAAAGTCTCTCGTAGCTGGCCCCACTGCCTAGTATCGATCCTTCTTCCCCCTTTGATGTGCTCGGTGTCTCAGCTTGTCCACATACGGTGACCGCCGACTCCTCATCAAAAAAAAACGTCTGGCCTGAAGGGCCCACAATGAACAAATGGCCCACTGGCCACAGCACGCAGGTGGGACTACATGACCGTTTGATGGTGGTGATTTTCTTCACCAACGTGGCCCACATTGAACAAAGGTCTTTGTGGCACTCAATGGCCTTCTACAAGCAGGGGGCGTAACGGCCCGCAAAACACTCTTGGTCCTGAAATGGCCTGAATGACGGGGCACAGCAGGTGAGTGATACAGCATCAACAGCAAAATGCTGTGGCAAGGCAAGGTAAAACAAGGCAGATGGGACTGGCAGATGTAGGCTAGCCTCATTGCTGTACTCGTTACTGTCATGGGGGCAAGAATGCGCAATGGCAGCAGATCAGGTGGCCAGCTTCGGCCCTCACCTAACCTGATCTATCCACCCCGTTAATCCCTCAAAACTAACTCTACTCCTGCCCCTGTAATCCCTTTGCTCTAACTCTGCCCTTGTCCCTTTAATTCCCCGAGCCTAAGTCCTACCCCACTAACCCCTTCTCAACTAATCTGTCCCTCCTGGGCCAACTAATCTTCTCTTGTACTGTGTATATAAAACTTAGTTCCTGTATGTCACAAGCACCACCCATTCTACAGGCCACTCCTTCCCCCCTCTCCGCAGCATCACAAGCACCGCCCATTAGCCAGACCACGCCTTTCCTTTCAGTGGGCCAGAAACGTGCCGCCCATGGCGCTGGGGTATTTGGTTGCGCTCTCTGGCCACGAACACGCCGGCCACCCAATGAGGGCTGTCCATAATTGAGCAGAACGCTCGGGCTATCCATAAGACTTTAAACGGTATCTCACAAACATTTGCGCTTCAAGCTACGCGCTGGAATGTCCAGACCCGATTACAATGGTACGGGCTGCTCCCTTGTTCCCTGGTTGTCCCAAAAGGTGGTGATGGTGGTTGAGCGATGGCAGCAGTGGCGTAGTGGTGAGCTTTTGGCGTGGTGATTCATGGTGGTGGTGATGGTGATCGTTGTGTCAGTGGTGAGTGTAGGCGAACTTGAGTTGGGGTCTGATGGTGTGGTGTTTTTTTTATCCCCTGTTGGACTTAGTCTGAAATGGGGGCTTATGGATTTGGTCTCTGTTTTTGTGTCTGTGCGTGTGTGCACGTGCGCGCATCTGCGATCATATCATGGACATGTATGGACCAATTTTATTCGTACTTGGCAAAAAGACGACACATGATGGTGTACATCTGCATGTTATTTTTTTTTCCATATCAGGTCCAAGATGGCCGATTGGTGGCCATTTTAGTTGTAAAAAAAACAATCTGGTGTTGAACACATCCTCGACCATTTCTCGGACATGCTTTTACCGATCTTGTGCAAACTTGGCACACAGATAATTAATCAATGATGGCTTGCATCGCTCTTAATTTTTTTTTTTTGAGATCAGATCCAATATAGCCGACTGGCGCCCATTTTAGTTATACATAAATTCCGGTATTGGCTAGCCCTTTAACTCCATACAACAAAATTACTAAAACAATGGGGGCTGTGACATTTAATGTTTTTTTATCTTGTTTTATAAAGGTGTTGTGGCTGTCACATGAAGATTGCAGCATTGTCGTCTGTGTGTGGTGAAGTCTAAGGTAACACGTCTTTTGGGTAACGGCGCCTGATTTGAACGTGAAAGAACGTGCATACGCAAATTAGTTCCGCGTTGCTGTGGTCTGCATGCATAGCGTGATGGAGAAGTTGTGTGTGTGTGTGTGTGTGTGTGTGTGTGTGTGTGTGTGTGTGTGTGTGTGTGTGTGTGTGTAGTAAAAGAGAAAGAATGGGAAGAAACACTAAAGCCCATGCAATGCATTCTGTCCCATAAACGCACAAGCTAGAAGAGAAGGGCCATTAAAACTAATACTAATGAAAGAATGTCTCAGAACTGCTATATGTTTGTGTCCCATTGCTTCAGGGGAGTGCCGGTTTCGCGGAACCACAATAGTTTCCTGTTTATTGTTACGTGGTAATTAACCTCCCTTGTGTATTCATGTGAATATCTCTATTATAATACCAAGCTTGCACACTAAAAACTCGGCTCGCCGTCACACGATCCCTATGAAATTGCTGTGGCACTTAGCGGACATGCCGACAATGTTTGGGAAGTCTTGGCGTTCCATAGTACCACTTGCATTTTGCACAATGCGTATTTTTGTCATTCCCCGTGTACTGTCTGTCTCCTGCTACCAGCTATGTTGTACTGCTATCCCGTGCATGTGCACGGTTATCACTAGTATACATATATTGTTGGGGTTCTGCAAAGCCATACAACAAATCATGGTCCAGAGACAGTTATTTCATTGGGACCCATTTTAGATTGCCCTTCCCTATGTTTTATGGGTTGATGGGACAAAATGCGTTGCATGGGCTCTTAGGCAGGTTTTTATTCCCATTCTTTATTCTTTTATATATTTTACTTTACTTCACACATGATCTCTCCTGCACACATGCCTGCATGCAAGCAGCTCACTTGCATATGCGTACCATTTCCCGTTCAAACTTCACGCCCTTCTCCAACACCACATCACCTTAGACCTTCGCCATACTCAAACCCCATCACTACAACCTTCATACTCCACTGCAATGTCTTCCTAAACATCCCCACAACAACCTACACTCGCTTAACATCACCATTAACCGCCACACCCACGACGCCTAAAGCACCAGGAATTGCCATGCCGGGAGCTCTCCACTACACTCATCACGACACCATCGCTCAACCACTGGCACCACCGACGTTCACCACCTCCTTCTGGCCCAGCAAGGGGGGGGGGGAGGTGGGAGAGGTGATGAAGGGAAGTGCCATACCATTTAGAGATCCTCAGGTCTGGACATTTTGGCATGTAGCTCAGAGCAAAAGAGTGCGCCAAATTCCATTCAGCATCATTGAGATAGCCCAAGCGTTCCGCTCAACTGTGGCCTCATGGCCAGAGAGCACCACCAGATACCATGGTACCATGTTATTGTAGGAGCTCTGTGGCGTGGCGAAACATGGAGCAAATGAGGCCGGTTCCGGTGCAGAATCCTCGCCTTGGCGGAGCTAGTGCCGGGGCAATGGTCTGTGCACCAATGGGGGAGTGGGGCAACACCCATTGCTCCACATGTTCCGCTCTCAAGCGCCCCACCCCCCCAACTAGGGAATTATAAAAGAGAGCTCTGTTCTCTTGCCCACCCTTCTCTAGTTATCTGGCCCACCCTTTGTTGTTGGGGTCATGGAGCAGAACGGAGTCCAGGAAGCGGAGCATTGGAGGAGCACGAAAGCCAGACACCAGACCGAACACCGCACACCGCCTGAGTCCATTAAACACTCACATGTACAGACCTCTTTACACTCACGATTAAGTCTATCCTCTCTCACGTTCTTTCTTTTGTTTCTAAAAAGCCCTGACCAACATCTTTACATTTTCTTCCTCACATAGCACCACTCTGCACCTCCTCCGATCACGCACCTTAGACGCCCTTAGTTTTCCACCTTTCCACACCCACCCCCCATTCCTAAGTGACTGGGAAGTATGCGTCTGTCGACCGCGCAAGGTAACAGAGAGGTTGCACACACCTCAAACTTTCCTTCTCTTTCTTTACTCTCTAAGCTTCTTTGGGTATTTGTCTGATGGCACCTGTAATGTTAGTATGAGATAAGATAAGATTGTATCAGCATAATATTGGGTTTGCTCTGCACAGTGTCCTCTTTTGTATACACGTGTATTTTCTTTTTCCGCACCTCATCATTCCTTGCTTTCCCCTGCTGTACCTATTGCTTTTGTAATAAAACCTTTAATTATTGTTCCTCATGCCTTTTCTCGCCCTCACTTTGTAAACAAGAAAAAGAGCAGACAGAGATTGCAGACCCTCACCAGGACTTCTTTTGAGTGGTGTATTTTTTATAGGTTTCAGAGTAAATCCAATATGGCTGCCAAACCATGTGACCTATGATATCATGTTTGCGAGCCTTTTGTTCCTCATGGACAGGTGGTCATACATGTAAAGTTTCACCTCGATTTGTTCAGCCACTTCAGAGAAGATTCTTGAAGTGTTTTTAAAAAAAAAACAATATGGCTGCCGAATCACGTGACTGATGTCATTTTTTTATTATTATTTTTTCAGTGGACCATTTTATCCTTAGATGACCCTCAAAATTTTTCATACTGATCGGATGTGGCGTTATACATATGCAATTATGACATCATAATGAGGGCACCTATGATGTCATAAAAATATCACTCATTCCCCATGAGTACTTGCAATGTGCCAAGTTTCAATGGCGGACCAAGGTGAGTTGGTTGTCCAGGTGGGCTCAGTTGATGTAAAAAAAAACCATGGTTCAGGGTGTAAAGGAAATTGTGAAAAGGGAACCAGTAGGGGGCACAGCAGAGGTTCCAGAGTGAACAACGACCCCATCCCCTTGCCGCGATGAGGGCAGAGTTTGACAGGTGGATAGCCGCTTTTATGCCAAATCGCAGGAGGAATTTCGAGGAGCTGGTAGCAAAATCCCAGGCTGAATACAAAGCCATGGTGGCAACAGCACAGGCTGGCATGAAGGCAAAATTGGGCGCGGGGTGAGCAAAGGCAGGGATTGGTTTGGCAGCCCCTGGCAGTGCGTCGGCATGCGAGGGACGGGGAACGAATGTGACGCGTGCAGGACGCGCAGCAGTGCGTAATGGCGGCCGGTTGGGTCAGGGGTGGTGAAATGGAGGGAACACCGGGACCAGCGCCATTACGGGTAAGGGAAGAGAGAGCCACGGGAGAGTAAGGTAGATAGTTGTACAAAACTGGAACGTGAGAGAAAAAAATTATTTATAGAGCAGGATCGCGATAACTTATTTATTACAGAAACGGGAAGAGAGGAGCTTGGGGCACACATGGGGACGAGCTCGTGCAGGGCACGTGTGACCCCACAGGTATGCACATCCCTGCAAAGGGAGCTGGTGGTGTTTCCCGATCACGATGTGGAGCTGGCATTTGCCGAGAAAAGGTTCGCACCCAATGGCGGATCCAGAGGGGTGGGGGGGGGGGGGGGGGGGGGGGGTGCAGGGAGTGCGCACCCCCTACCTCTCCTTCAGACTACATATGTTTCGGTTTCACTTTTACACAAACTGATATATATTTTCACCCGAATTTTTATCTCCAAATTATGGAGAGATACAGCTCTTATTTCCATTTTGCCAGCATTTGCAGTACCCCAATCAATGCAGGGCACCACATTGTTGTCAACCTTGATGCGTGTGTTGTGTACACTGTGTATCAGGTTGTATTGAGTAAGCTGCAAGTCCTATCAGGAGCTCCGCACAATCGGGTGGACGAGTCCACTAATGTGCTCGACGGGAGGTGTTTTGATGATAATGGCACCGCATATCTTGGTGCAGGATGTGCGCTTGCCATTGTCAACACCCCTCGTCGATCGCATTGGTCTCGTCCACACGATCGTGCTGCGAGCCTACGAACTTGGTCAATGCTGTCTCCGTAGCGATCAATCGTATCGATTTTATCATCGTATCACAAACTTTGCTTGAAGACAAAACGAGTGAGTGTCATGGAAGGTCCGAAAAAAGAGGAAGATTACCGACTTGTTTTCGTCTGTCAGTGCGACAGACCATACTAGAATCGTAGCATCATGTGGTCACGTGTTTCCGATAGTCATGTGTTTCCGATAGCTTCCGCTCGCTCCAGCGCAAGATTTTTCCCTTGATGTGACGTCACATACAAACACAGAAGCGAGCATCAAGCCGACAGACACATCGCTCTACATTTTACACCACCATTTTGATATCCACTCTTCGAGTGAAGATAAAATATGTGGAGTTTTAAATAAATACAATCGTTTTGTACTATTGCCTATTTTTCTTACTCATAAAACTTGAAAACTCCATCTGACATTTCATGTAACCAAGGCACCCTCATTTGTGTATCGAGAGTGACGATCCGTCCCTAAAATTAGCACAACAAAGGGACACGACTCTGTCAGAATTTTAAATCTATGGAAACCCAAAAGTGCCACGTATACGAATATATAATATATAATATATATATAATATAAATAAATATATATATAATAATATAACTATAATTGTTGGGTCGGTGGCGAGAACGACCGCTAGGTGGGGAAACTACGTCGTCTCCACAGACTCCCCGGAATGGTAGGCAGTCATGAACACCACCAAGAAAGGTAGTGGAGTGCCCTTTGACCAGGCGCTAGAGCAGTGTTACAATCGCCTGCAAAGTGATGGGGGGATAATTGGGGTCACCAGAAAGAAGAAGCAGTAGCTCTGTGGGAATTATCAAGCATAAAAAAGACCAGTACGTTGACCTCCTGAAGATGAAGGATGATGTCGAAGGAGAACTCTCACTTCACCACGACCCAACCAAGTACTGCAACTAAGATAGTGGGATGGTGCAAGACATAGGGAGTATCTCCTGAAGGTATGCAGTCCTCTACAAGACCAGGTAGCACTGAAGAAGTTTCACTGGAGAAATTGTGACCAATGTAAATGTAGACAAGTTGTTGTGCTGTATCAAGGAGGGCACACTGCTTGTGGAATTTATCGATGATCGAGCCAGAAATAGGTCGAATACGATACACTCAACTATTAGCAAAATCAAGTTTCGTACCCTAATACCACCTTGAAATTGGCTCCAAAGCAGACATCAAAGATGAGACAATCAAAGCTCTCATGTTTATTGAGTATGGGAGTCACCGGGGTTCACTGTTGAGAGCTACAAGCATGAGACACCAACTCTGCATTCTTCTTGGTTGACGAAGATGGTTACATTGAGAAGAGTACCAAATCAAAACTTGGGACTGAGCTGCTGAAGTTGTGCCCACTAATAGATAAAAAGGGCAGAAACCTCCCCACAAACCCCACGCCATCATTATTCGACTTCATGGCCTTGGTGAGAAAGGTCCCCTTTAAGAAGCTTGATCCGCCGTCAAGACATTCCATGACTTTGCTATTGCCTTGACATCTATGGTCACCAAAGCTGGGCAAACTGTGATGAGATCCATATCGTTTTTTGATGCTTACAGAGAGGACAGCACCAAGAATGGAGAGAGGGGAGAGAAGAAAGAGATCAAAAGAAGGTTGTCCTTGATGTGATATCACCAAACCAAATGTTCCAGGGTATTAGAGAACTTTTGGTCATCTTCCATCAGCAAAACTGCTTTCCAAGGCATTCTATGTTGAGTGGCTCACCACAACTACCATGGAACCAAACCTCTATACCTCGGTATATCACCACAGGGCATGATGGTGTCAGCTGGGTGTGCTTCTCCATTCCCCGGCTCAACTGCACACCCGAGGAAGCTGATGACAGATAGATTTCCACGTGCAGGACATTCTAAGTCACCGGTCAGACCTACATCATGACTCTGTCATACGGTGACACAGATGCTTTGTGTCCTGTTATACCACAATCAAGTCAATTGGAGAGATCTTGGCCTCCAAGAGCTTTGGCTCGTCCGCAACTCAGGACGTGAAAAGATCAATATTACCACTTGCAATCTCCACATATTCGCAATAGCACTAGGGAGAATCAGCTCACAAAGTGTCTCCCAGCACTCCATGCGCTGACTGGGTGCGATACAACCAGCAACATATCAACTAAACTTGCAGCCCTGAATGCTGTCCGCAAACTAGGAAATTCCTCTCTGATCCTGAATTTTGACTGTCCCCAGCTAGCAGAAAGTGCAATACAGATGTCAAGGACATTCTTGGTCAAGTGTCTCAAACCATCAACAGACCTGGAGACATTTGACGACCTGCGTCTCACTGCATTTGATAGCAATGCCCTCAAGATGGACTTTGAGAGAACCACTTGCACCTCAACTAATGCAGGAAACTATCCATAGAGGCTATTACCAACAGCAGCTGTGGGTCCAAGCCCCATTTGAGATGCCACCCTGATTATGAATGCGAGTCTTATGGGTTTGTAAGAAGGGCAGTTTATTAGTCCCTGAGATTGTGATCTCCAAACCCAAAGGCCTGCAAATCCTGCACATGTGGCAAGTGTGCTCGCAAAAATGGGTGTTCCTGCAGGGTAGCTGGGATCAGTGTTGCAAGTACTGCAAATGCAAGGGAGGTGATTGTTGTAAAAACCCATCACTGAATGAACACTGCTCATCATCCTCATACCTGGACTCTGTTGTGTTACTCTTCATGCCTGTGACCCGTGGTTTACGTGACACATAAACAGTATTAATGGGTTTAAAGTTGTATTGTTGGTGGTTGGGCAATTTCCTGCTGATCTTTGAAACATTTAAGCTCTCTAGATACTGCTGCCTACTAAAGTAATAGTTTGTTTTTTATTTTTCATTTTAAGTTAACATTCCATTGAAATAGTATGTAATGATTGAAATACAGATTTCTTTATATTAATCAAATGCTCGCTTTCTTTCTTTTTAAAAAATCCCTTGAATTGCTCAAATTCCAAATTGTCAGTTCAACTCTAGTAGATGACACAAATCTTC
>CM068957.1:42273546-42286841 GCA_035128595.1 Eptatretus atami
ACGCTAGCGGCTCGTTCCGTACGGGTGCCGTCGAGGGTGTGGAGACTCAGTAAATCGTCACGTGGATATCTAGGTATTTTGAAAATTGGCAAATAACCCTGTACCACGTGGTAGAAATATATTGACGCTTCACGGTCCGATAAGGGACCCGTATTCTTCGGAGTTTTCCGAAGAAGTACGATCTAAATTCCGGCGGAGTCGACTCTTCGGCTCCATCTAGCGGTCGTGCTCGCAGCCGACGCCCGGCCCGCAACAATATGTTCTCTGGTACATAGAAAATAAACTGCAATTTTCATCATTAATTGGAGATGCTGAAATGCATGAAGGTTATTAAAAATTAATTCCTTACTCAGATATGTAGCTGCAGCATCTCAAATTAATTGCATACTTGCATTGCTCTCCATTAAGTTTTTTTTTTTGTGTGTGTTTTTTTGAACAATGAACAATTCCATTCTCCCCTCTAACACGATTCTGTTTTATAGGATGAGGTGGCTTTGCCTCCAGCGCTGCCTTTAGATCAACGGATCATCAAGCATGAAAAGGACGATTGTTTTGAACGTGTTGAGGACAGGACAGGCGTTAATGTTCCCAGGACCACATCAGCATCGGAGAGTAACCCAATGCTAAACAAAGCTGCACCATGTCAACTGCTATCAACAGATCACCAGACTCAAAATGATAAGCAATTTTATGATTCGTCATCCATCAACAGTAAAAACCATCTTCCTTCGGCGGTGACACCGGATGTCCCAACAGAGTCATGTGTTCCGCATGAGACTGTGGGTGGTGAAGAGTCCAATAAAATTTCTCCAGCTTACATTTTCTTGGCGCTTGAGCATTCATATTTCGTCCAGACACCGGAAATGCGCTCAGCTGTGGCTCATTACTGGTTGCATCGCTTTTCGCAACGATCTGCCTTCCAATGCAACTTCTGCGAGGATGTATTTGATAATGAAGCTGCCTTCAAGGACCATGAGGTTAGCCATCATGAGGCTCTGGTACAGTGTGACCGCTGCCACCTGCCCTTTACGAGTCAGTATTTGCTTAATGTGCATCCGTGTGAAGCAGAAAACTTGCAGGTAACACCCACTGGAGCCAAATGCTCAACACCAAGACCTTCTCCTGTATCAGTTTCACAGGTTGAGCCAATTCAAACCGAAATGCAAATACAACCAGCTGAAGAAATGGTTAAGCAGGAGGAGGAAACTTTTCCGATCCCAGAACCTGAGTCTCTGATGCTTACAATCGATGGTGTTACTTCACAGCAACTACCAACAAACACAGTGGTTCCTGAAACACCTAAAAGCCAGAATAGGATACAGCGGGTTCTTTCATCGCAAGATGAGCACTACGTGCGTATGAATGCAGGACAGATGCTATACTGCTGCACAGTATGCCATCGATCTTATGTGCAGCTGACAAGTCTCAAGAGGCATGCAAATGTACATTCCTGGCGAAAAAAGTACCCATGCCACTACTGCAACCGTGTGTTTGCACTTGCAGAGTACCGCACAAAGCATGAAGTGTGGCATACGGATGAGCGGCGATACCAGTGCATTTTTTGTGCAGAAGCATTTCTTACGTATCACTTCTTGCGCACACATCAACGTACTGCACATGGAATAACACCTGCCAAAGGCTCACCATCGGGACCTGTCGTTCGTCTTTATCGCCTTCTGCCCCGGCAAATAAACCGGCGTTTCTATCGCCTTTCACCTCACGAGAATCCGGTCATACCTTCCTTGCTTACGGACACTACCGGCGAGCCACCTATATTAATTGACCCTCATTTAAGCCTTGATAAACATCACAATGGTGAGGGAGCTTCCTGCCTTCCAAATGGAGCAATGGAGTGGAGCAATGCTATGGAGGTCACGACCAGTTTTGATGACAACATAGAAATGTCAGATATCAGGGATCGGCCACCATCAAAGCGTGTTCGGAAACAAAAACTTTTACCAAATGGTGAAAAGGATGATGACTATTATGGCGAAAGTGACGATGACGCTCATGATTATCATATCGATGCCAATGGTAGAAGTTATTATGGCAAGCCAACGTATCCGTTTTCATTGCATGATGGTGGTGATGTTGACAGTGATCCCGAATGGCGTGATGGCAATTGGAGGCCATACAATTCCTACAAATCAAAGCGTCGTGGATTCAAGGCAGCTAGGGGTCGGGGCCAATGTGGCAGTTGGCAAAGAAATGTTAATGATACACAATTTTCCCAACTCCACTCCACAGCTGTTTCCTCCCCTACTACAGATGTCTTATTGTCAGCATTTACAGATGCAGCAATTCCAGGCAACACGCTCCATACTTCAGAAAGCAACATATCAGGTCTTCCTCCCAATCCTTTTTTGGAATTCCAGTCCACAGGTGGCATAATTAACCAAGACCTAAGAATACCTGACGGACTTGAAGGTGGAAATGTTGGTGAGGCTGCTGCTCGGGTTTCAGCTGTGCTCAACAATGCTCAAAGCAGTGATGTGCTAATGAATGCCGAACATGAAAACCTTTATCCCATCGCTTTGGAAGCAGAGAGAATGGCCAAAGATTTTGCAATCGCGGAAAAGTTTCTTCAAATGGGAAAAGTACAAGCAGATGGTGGTTCAAGCCACGGTTCATCTCAAACAAAAGATACAAACATGCTTCTGGACCTTTCGTTTTCAAAAGGGTCCAAGTTGATTTCCAATTTTGGGAAAGAAATTACTGGTCCAATGGTCACCTGTGTTAATTCTTTAATACCAGAACCAAACCAGCATTGCTCATCTGCATTTCAAGGTCATGTAAATAAGCAAGGTCTTGATTTAAGCACTGGTGTTTTCAAAGAGCCTTGCTCTCACAATGGTGCAGCAGACTTGCTATTTGCTGATGCAAATTCTGAACTTGCTCAGTTGAAAGATTTGCCTACTTTGAACAATTCCAGTTTTCATTTGAATGACTCTCCTGGATTGTACCATTGCCCTCACTGTGACATGGTCTTCCCATTGCACAACCACTGGCTTCAACACCAGTTTGTTTGCCACAAGGAAAGGCTTGATGAAGTGGAAGCTTTGGTTGGTCGTGAACTTAGTTTGAGCGGAAAACTCCAATATTCTGCTCTGGATGAGATGAACTGCGATGACAAATGTATGCAAAACGAGGCACCTGGTGAAGTGAAAGGGCTCACTTCTGTGAAAGACAATGTTTTTGCAGGTAGTGGAGGTGGAGACAAATCTGGCAAAGAAAGAAATGATGGGAATTTATTCACCTGTAATCACTGTCCTCTTATACTGTCTACCG
This sequence comes from Eptatretus atami, assembly GCA_035128595.1. NCBI lineage: Eukaryota > Metazoa > Chordata > Myxini > Myxiniformes > Myxinidae > Eptatretus > Eptatretus atami. The sequence goes on from CM068957.1 coordinate 42,276,835, forward strand.
AGGCATTACGCTCGGATCATCACCTCTGGCATCACAGCCAGTTAAATGATAGACAGCAGAAACTAAAACTTAAAGGCAGCCCCAATTGCGATTTGGTTTCAAAACCTGAAGCAGTGCAGTCATCCGAACAACAGCGTCCAGATGACACATTTGCTGAAATTGAAACTAATGCTTCACAGAAGCAAGCTAATGGGACTCCAGACTCATCACCGTCATCTCCACTGCCCCAAGCTGATCTGCCCTTCACCTGTTCACTTGTAAGCATCACTTTGCACATGCCGAAGAGCTTGCATGCCACTACGGTTGGCACTGGGTAGATGGGTATGCTGATAAGTTAAGTGGCTTCAAGTGCTTCTTCTGTCCACGTGTTCTCAAAACAAATGCAGCACGGATGCAGCACCAGCGCTGCCATCGATCCGATGCCACGGAACCTTCCTCATCTCTAACTGTTACATTACCACAGGCCTCTTAATATCACCATCAGCCTTTATTTTTCTGTTCATCTCTCAATTGCTTCTTCTTTTTTTTCTCATCCTATTGCTCCGGAGCACATTTGTTGTTCATGGTTGCCCTATAACTGTCGTTTGTTCTGTGTGTAAGCAATTTCCATTGCATCATTCTCCCCAAATCTTCTGTTAACTATCATCAGTTCTTCCTTATTGGCATCCCATATATTTCCGATAAGTTTCTTTGGTTAATAAAATAATGTTTTGGAATGTCCACCAAGCCCATGCAGCATGTACGTTGACTCACCTTGAGTCACCTGCAAATGTGTTAAGGAGGACTCGATGCTTTGAAACATTCATTATTTTGCACATCCTGTGGTTTGTGTTATATCTGCTGTTTTATTTTTTTTTGTTAATAACCAAAGTGACCTTTTTGTGTTTTTTTTTTTTCCCCTCCACCTGTGTTGATATAATATTTGTTTTAGATCGAATAATAATTATTTTTTAGACATAGTTCATCAATAATTTTGGTGTTGTGATATATTGTTATTATCAGACTTTTATGAATTGAGTTGCACGGGTATTGTTTTTAAGGAGACAGACATTATTCATAAATAACTGACTGTTGCATCAACTCTCATTTTTCACGTTTTAAATATGTACATTTGCGACACACCGCACAATGAACTGTTCTAGTTTGCTTGCGAAATGTACATTGCTCTAAGCTCAACAGCCTTTTATTTTTATTGTTCAATTTACAAAACTCTCCGTTTTATCCCTAATGTGTATTTATCTTATTGGCAATTTAAAAAAAAAGTTATCAAACCCCTTATATTCTGAGCATCATTCATTTTGTAGAAAATGATCATCTATATAAATGAGGTGGACTCAAAATTTAATGATAGTTTTAATTGTCATTTGAACAAAAAATTTTTTTGTAGTTGCTCATCCCAGCACAAACGTAGCGGTCTGCATCGGTGGCACGAGAGAATGAAAACATTATTACAAAATGGTTCGACTTACCCGCCGTAAATAATCGCAAGGTGCTGACGTTGGCACCTTGTTGCGATCCTTTACGGCGGATAACTAACCAATTTATTATGTTTTCATTGAACAAATTTTTGTCTCACTACAAAATTGATTACAAGAGGCTGGACTCTTGTTGATTGTGGAAATATTTAAACCTTGCTTTATGAACTTTTCACATATTTCCGATCCCCATTTTTCACTACCGTGGCAATGAAACCACAGTTACTGTGAGCTTTTATTATCGTGGAGGATTTTGCAATGCAAATAGAAAGCACTGTCCAAATATAATTCCTACTTAATAATAACTTGCTTTTATGTTTTGTTTATTTGAGAGAAATACTGGGCAGACATTTTGAGTGCACCTTGTATATATATATATGTATATTATTTGTTGAGCTAAACATAGTTTAGATAAATTTTGGTTTATTCATGCAACTGTTGTACATTTGATAGGATTTGTAAATGTTGTGGTGTCTGTCTTGTTTGTCTTGCCTTTTAGTAGAGTTCAATTTTGCTATAACAAAGCCCAACGTCACTTGTTTTATTATTTTCAAGAGTGTAGTTGGTTCATATTACCATTCCTGTGAAGATGAAATAACAAGTTGGAAGTATTTTTTTCTTTTTTTAAATCAGTGCTGTACACGTACGTGCTTGTGCTTATCACATCGTTGTGGCATTTTTGTAGGCAAATAGTTCACTGACGATTTCTCGACAAGGTGATCCAGGAAAGCGCATTCAGTATCTTTGTTGCACTTAGTAATGCTATCCCTTTAAAATAATTTTCATACAGCTGTCCTGGAAGAACAGAATTTATTGACAGACAAAATGGGGGCAAAGGCAAAACAGTGGGACAATAACAAAGAGTTGCACCACAGCACAAGGAGAGGAAATTGTGGAAGAAGGGTGAGAACTGGGTCTCAGCGGGTATAGTAAAGATCGCCAGTGGAAATAGGAGAGACCATGAGGTGGCGGTGGGCAGCGGATGTGAACTTCTGTACGAAAGAGCTCAAAACAACAAACTCAGGAAGACCGTTCCACAAAGGATAAAAAGGGGGTGGAAGTGGAAAAGGATGGAGGTAAGCATTGAGTTTAGACTTGGTGTGAGGTAGCAAGAAAAGGGACTCTGGAAGGCCACATGTAAATCTGGATGGACAGGGGCTTGGTGCAGAGGTGAAAGGGTGAGAGGAGCAAGACAGGGATAGAGCTGGTAAAAAAAATCTGCAAGGTCAACCAACCTGCTTTCATTGAGTAAGAAGCAGACTCTGAGATTCAGCTTCCTGATGCAAGATTCCAATGACACTTGTTATATATGCAGCCTGTGGATGCTGGATGCATAATTTTTCTGGAAGCATGGCTGTGCCGCTGATGCAGTGCCCCTGTTACCAGTAAGCTGGTACTCATTTTTCCGACCTCAGAAGGATGACAGGCTGAATCAACCCTCTTGGTGTTATTTCAACGGGCCGACAGGGACTTGAACTCAAGACCCTAAGATCTTAAACCAGCCACCTTAACCGTTAAGCCAACAACCAGGCTTCCAATGACACAGGGATTTAGATTCCAGAGTCTGATTGGGAAGTAGCTGAGGGGGCAATATGGGAAGCAGAAGCACCAATCCACAGTGGAGAGCCATATTTCCATGACATTCTGAAAGGGAGGCTCTGCACATCTTTACAAGTTGAACACGGCAGAGGAACAACTTGGTCTTGCGGGTAATTCTGAGGTGATCCCCAGATTTGGAAGCTAGCTTGTAGATTATGATCTTTCCAAGATTGGCTATAACCGATCGTGAGTCTGAGGAACTCTTCAGACAATAGCTCTCCCAGAGACTGACCACATAATTAGTCCTTATGGAGGGACAAAGTGAGAATATCCTGGGTCTTTCTTTGCTTAAAAGACATATTCTAGGTCGATGACCAGTTTATTATTTTCTGCAAACTGGAATACAAGGATACTGCCTGGTGGAGGGGAGCGGAACTATCCAGTACATATTTGAGTCATCTGGAAAGCACTGTAATGGATTTTCCAGCGACGAAGACATGTCATTGATTTATATCAAGAACAGGATTTGTCGCAGAACACTACTTTTAGGCACAACAACCTCCAAAGATACAGCATGGGATATCCCATCCAAAGCAGCCTGCTGCTTGCCAGTGTGCAGGAAATCTGATAGGAAGTCAAGGAGGGATCTCTAGATACCATTATCTGACAGTTTGGAAATCAGGGCAGGATGCCAGACAGTGAAATGCATGGAAGGTGTCTAGTGAGATAGCCCTGATCACTTGTTTTATATTAAGGGAATCCATCCATTGCTGACATGGTATTGCAGAATGTCCAGACCAAGGTCCAGAAAGTAAGAGAAAAGATTAATCTTGAGATCTGCAATTATCGATTCCATCACTTTGCTCATGATAAGGAGAAGATTGACTGGTTAAAGTCAAGAAGGTCAGTTTTGGCATTATTATTATTAATTGGTGGAGGGAGCATTGGCGATTTTTCCATGATGCGCAGGCAAGCAACCCACAGAAAATTACCTGGAAAAGAGCAGAGAAGCAGGAAGATATGAAGCAGATGAAAAGTTTTTGAGGAAGAGGACACTGATGTCGTCAGGACCAGTAGCAGTTGACTTCCTTGAGAAATGTGGTCCTCCCCACCATTCGGCCCCTGTTGTCATTTTCCTCCTCGCTGATGCCATTTTTGGAGCCTTATTTATGCTTCCAGTGCTGTGTAAAAATAAAATAAAATTTAGCTCCAGGCGAGTGATAATGGCTGGAAAGTAAAACAAACAAGGTAACGGAGTGAAAGAGGACAGTGCACGAGAATATGTCATCTCTGATACATACCTTCACAGAAATGCAATCAATATCAGCCATCTATAAAGTTTTCTACCTAGATTAATGGTTGTCCATTTTTTGGCTACATACCTTCTACTCCCTGCTCCCTTCGCCCCATTCCTGTTATCAATTTTAACTTTATTAAACTCCGACCCTTTGTTTCTCATCTTTACTCCAACTTCCTCTCAAAAACGAGGTAGAGCGCTAGAGTGATGATTACCCTAATTTTCCGAATATACTATGCACGTCCCCAAATTTGTTGTGAAATATATTGAATTTTTTTGTCACCATGTATAATATGCACCTAAACTTTTGCAATATTGCAGTCAAACAAACTAACTCTTTGATGACAATAATATTAGTGTCCGTTGAATTGCGAGTTCGCCTTAGTGCTTGCTACGTTCTCAAATCGCGGCCGAAATAAATGTTCTCCAAAAACCCATTGTAACATTTCCTCACTGTGTGTACGTAAAGAAGGTCGATTTGAAAATACACCTAACCCAGTGTTTCTCAAGGTGGGGCGTGGCAATATTTTGGTGGGGCATGAGGATTCAGAATAAATAAATTAATATATGATCGCTTTCATAGCTTTGCACTTTCAAATTTTCAAAAGTTTGAAGCTGCGACTGATGCCTCATAGCGTCATAACAAGATGAGTCTGTGAAAACTCTTTTCAAGATCAAAGGAACCATGATGTGGCTGTCTGAGGAGAGCGAAAAGAAATACCCAAACTCGACTACTTTGGCAAGGGAAGTATTGATAAATTTTCTATCATCTTATTTAGTCGAATGTGGATTTAGTGTTGTTACCGATTTGCTGCAAGCTAAGAGAAATCGACTGGAAATCACGAAACGTGGTGATTTAAGGCTGAAACTGACAAAATTGGTTCCTCGAATCAAACAAATCTGCAGCCAGCGTCAAGGGCAGGGCTCCCATTGAATTGAGTAGCAATTGAATAAAATTTGCAATAAAATTTTAATAAAGCCTTTTGAATACATATGTAGTATATACTGTAGTGTCTCCAATCATGGTGGGGCGTACGATTTTTTTGAAAATCAAAGTGGGGTGTGGGACAAAAAAGGTTGAGAAACACTGACCTAACCTCTCATGAGAGAACTCCTCTTAAATGTGGATTCTTTGTAAGTATGCATTATCGTTCACAGCATGTCAGAAATGATGTTCTGGACTGGCTGCAAAATGAAAAAATTTATTACTATGTATAATACGCACCCCAAATTCTGGATAAAATTTCAGTGAAAAAAAAAATGCGTATTATATTCGGAAAATTATGGTAGTAATATTCTGGTTTGTGGTTCCACATTTGCAGGCCCTCCATTATTTTTGATAAAGCAAGTCTGTAACAAATGATGCGTTTTCCTTTGTTCTATTTTTAGCCAGCCTCAAGCCATGTTGCTGAACTTTTTTGATGCATGTGAAATTATGAACTTGAAAATGGTTGTAATAAGCACCCGAGCTGATTTGAACTTGGTTTGATAAAATTCTTACTGATCGGGGTGATGCGACATGCTGCAAGAAGTTGCATTCTTGTTGACATTCGGGTTCAGTGCTCGCAACTCGGCAGAGTTCAGAGAAGCTGTACTCACTGTGCAACACTCCGATTGGGTTGACACGCATTCGAAGTGAAACCTTTAGTGGCACGCATCTATTTGAAGTGCAGTACGTTGATTGATAAATAAATAAATTATTCACTTTCCAACGGTGTATAATTGTACATGGATGTTTCCTAATAAGCCAGCGTTCCCGTCTTAATGGTAGCGCTCTTTTCTTAATGGTGTCTGGGTTTGTAAAGTGTAAATATATTAGAAAAGCTGTTTGTTCTTTTTATTTTTATTTGAAATATTTTTTTTGCAAAGCACGATTTTAACATTATGAATGGAATTAAACATGGTTTGTTTGTGCCTGTCTCGTAATATACAATGGCAATCATGGCAGTGAAGCCCTCAATGTAGAGAATAAAGGAATGCAATCAACTGTTTGTTGTTGTTTTGCCCCTTAATTTCCACTGTGGGACTGCCATCGTGAGCTTACGAAACCACCACTGGACTTGAACAGTGAACTTCTCGGCTACACACGTCATCATGTGTGTTCACAATGCACAGACGTAGAATATGGGTTTTGTAAGTTAATGGGTTTATTGGGAAATAAGTGATCGTGTTGGCAAGAAAATTTTGCATCTTCTGATAAAACTAAAGTATTTATTTCGCATTTCTTGTCATTTATTCTTGCTCGCAAGAAAATCCTTCCAAAACACTTCGGGACAATGAAAGTAGACAAACAATTTGCTGTTTCAAAATAAGGTTTAAAGTCAACATCGGTATGTTTTTGTTCTTGTTCACCTGATATCAACGATGAAAGAAACTCATCTTGATACGAGTCATTTGCTTTCATAGGATGTGTCTTAGGATGTCAAAATCAGATGGGAACCTTTTCAAACGAATGTTTTTATCAACTGAAAGTGAAACCAAGATGTTTTCTCAAAACTGATGATTAATGGATCTGATTATCATATTTTTCCCTTCACATCCTTAAATGAAGAAAAATGAATCCACCATTAACCAGGTGAATGATTATAGTTTGCTCACATGTATAAGTAGCATCATGTGTGTGCTTGACAGCCAATTTCTGAGAGGCGTGGAAGCCTCCACAAAAATGGGAAAGTTTCAATTACTGCCTGATGGTGCATCAATGTAAATAAAAGGACTGTGTCCATCTGCATGTGTGTCAATTTTCGTTTCCTATCTCCTCTTTCTCTCTTCACTTCATACATAGTCACCAAGATTCAGTTACATATTTAACAATCACACTACATTTGAGAAATGTCCATTTGTGTGTTCCTTTGGGTTCTATACACTCCTGAACCGCTGGACGGAATGACTTCAAAACTGGTGGTTGTATTCGGGGTGCAGACGGGAGGGTGTTCGGTCATTAAAAAAAATAAAATAAATCTAATTCATGGGGGGGGGGGCTATGATGGGGGGAGGACCCCAAGCTTCTCTATGTAAACATGTCTAGCATAGCTCCGCTCCCTGTGGGAGTCAGTATTACAAGTTCTGGGAAAATATTACAAGTTCATACGAAAATAAACGAATTCTGGGAGAATCGACCTGTCCGTAATTCAGGGGAATTTACGGACTGGTTCTTCACTTGTGTCTTACAATTCTGCTCATGAAATCTAAACTTAATTCCAACTCTTCCTTTTTATTCCATACGGACCAGTTTAAAGTCGACTTTTCTTGAAGCATTCGCTGTGCTGGATTATTATTATTTCGTATGCAGCCTGTGGTTGCTGGTTGCATCATTGCTGGGAGCACGGCTGTGCCACTGATGCAGTTCCCCCTGTTTCCAGCAAGCTCATACTCATTTTGCCGATCTCGGAAGGATGACAGGCTGAGTCGACCCACCTGGTGTTATTTAACGGAAGACAGGGGCTCAAACGCAAGACTCTAAGCTCTTAAGCCAACCACCTTAACCGTTAAGCCAACACCTGGGTTACCATGCTGGATGACATCACAGCATTCCAGTGGGCTGTGCTTTCGGCACTGTTCTGTCAGTGGATTGTCCTCTGGCCACCCCGTCCTATAAAATTCCGTACCATCCCATCACCTGGGCTTGATGGGTTTGTGAGCAGCATCATGTGCCAGGATTTGATACCAGCGCGGTGAGTAGCGCTTCCATTGCTGGATTGGTGGTGTTCTGTGATCATCCCATCATATCAAATCCCAACCCATCCATCACCCGTCCTTGACGTGTTTATCGGTTAATTTTGAAATCCAAGGATGTGAAGCGAAAATCCAATAATGATCAGATCTAATAGATTAAAAAAATTTTTTTTATATCTAAGTTGCCTTTTCTTTCACTTTAAGATAAAAGATGCAGACAATTATTTGATCATGAAGTCTGTATATTGTTTTTCTTGCGATACTATTTCAATATTTTATGTCTTTTTCACAGAGGTCTTGGCTCATGAAAGAGCACATTGTTTGAACTGATGTCATTATCCATCTGGCTTGTAAAATGCTCTTCTTTTCGCAGCTCCTCCTCCTCCTCCTCCCATCTTTGATACTGATATGTTTTGCTGACAAATCTGAGAATTGCAACGTGAACATCATTGCTTTTGCTGTCCGGCTGGTGCTAGATCTATTTTTATTTAAACTAAACTCTACTTGTCCTGCTCTGATAAATTTGCCATTTTGTTATGATGTCTTTTGCCCATGATAAACAAATGTATACACTTGTATTGACACAGCTGTTCTTGTTAACTTTGAAAGTTGACATGCTTTGGGATTGAAAATAAATGCCCGACTTTGAAATTCCAACACGAGATGAAGCTTTCACTTTTTTGTTTTTAATTATTATTATTTAAACTTTTTTTTTCTCTTCTTGCAATAAACATTTGTAATCTTTTGACTGACTTCTTGTCTTCTGATTTTTGGTACCAATTTTAATGAGTGAATAATTGTTTTATTGATATTTATAGGATCAATTTTCTTTGTATGACAACACTTGCTACGGTACTCAGCTGTAAAGGCGCTGTCACACCTTGACGATTTAGCCAGCATATGCCGACTTATGAAAAATTTGTCTAAAACGCTGGCACACGTCGAATACGTTATGGGTAAGTTTTGTATACGTTAAGAGCACGCTGAAAAACACTGCCATACGTCGTAGTACGCTGGCTTTCATCGTTGTACTTTGCGGTTGTCCTCAAATTTTAGCATGCTTGAAATTTTACGACGTATGCCAGCGTATGACCCACACGTTCCGCTACGCTGGCCATAAGTTGTAGGCACGTTATGCGATCGTTGACACACGTCGACACACGTTCCTTGTAAGTTACTCATAGGTCGAAACACGTCGAGGTAATGATTAGCATACCCGAAACTTATTTATAACCTATGAGTAACGTGTTGTAGGCACGTTACATGATTGTTGACACACGTCGAGGCACCTTATGCGATCGTTGACACACGTCGAGGCACGTTATTGTAGTTATCATAAGTCCGAAACACGTCGAGGTAATGCTTAGCTTACCCAAACACTTATTTCTAACCTATGAGTAACGTGCTTTGAACCTATGTGTAACGTACCTCCAACACATATTGACGTATGTAGACGTATTTGATTGACGTCTTCGGACGACCACAGAATTACTGAACGTGTTTCTAATTTACAGCTACCGTATAATGGTGTATTGGCAGCGTTAAAAAAAAAAAAAAACATAATAACTTCCGATATTTCGTCACGTGCCGTTACGTCACGTCCGATTGCCTCTTCAGTTTGCTCATGTCTTATTCTTAGTTCCTCCTCTGTGAATATTTTCTGTTTGAGGATATTGTCACCTCGACGTCGAAACTTAGAAGCAAATGTCCGAATATCTATCTGTAATTCCAGCAATCTCTGTGTGGTGTGTGTCTGTGACCGCTGTTTCTCGACAACCGCTGGTCCGATCTAATTGAAACTTGCCAGATATATTGCTGGGGACCTGAGGATGTGCCTTTTCAAGGTTTGATATTAATCGGAGCAAGTGCTTCCCAAGTTATGGCCATTTATTTACCAAACCAATGACAAGACATGTTGCTGCGTGGGCGTGGCCGATGGGGAAGGGAAGCTCAGCCGCGTTTCCCATTACGGGTTACAACGTACGGGATTCCGGATAATGATGACTTTGTGTATTATAATA
>CM068957.1:42292391-42302854 GCA_035128595.1 Eptatretus atami
CTTTGATCTTGGTCTAAATATCTTTGTTGAGCAGAGATAAAATGATAAACTTCTCTTAATGCTCTTGTTTGACTACCTCCTGAGCCTCAGATATTTTTTTGCATAAGCCACGCCCACTTTTCATAAGCCCCGCCCACTTTTCACGAGGTATTCATAAGCCGCGCCCCACTTTTCATAAGCCCACCCACTTTTCATGAGGTATTTTTCATAACCCACGCCACTTTTCCTAAGCCCCGCCCACTTTTACTAAGCCCCGCCTACTCTTACATCATTTCCAGTTCATCTCTGACTCACAAAGAAATCACTAGAAAATTCTAGAATGTTATGGTTTTGAAAAATTTCCCAATGAAGGCTTGCCTGGGCTTGCCAGGGAATTTTCAAAGAATCCTCCATTTTGAAAAAATTTCTCCATTCTAACAACATAAACATCTGACTCACAAGGCTTGCCTGGGCTTGCCTGGGTGCCCAGGGAAACCATGCCACCAGTCTTTCTGTATAAAAGCTTCAACCCAGACTCCATTTTAAACTTTTTTTTACTGACAATGGAGTGCTGTGCTGAGCTTGGAGTTCCTTGGAGTTCTAACTTGTATGGAACTAAACCTTCAAGTTGATGAACTGGATTCAAACCTCTATCTGTTGAGGTAAGATTTTATTTTCCTATTTACAGAGTTTGATTTAAGCATAGATCACATTTAATAATTAAATCACTTAATTAATACATTATTATTTTCTCTCACAGGAAATTGTATCTGAAATACAAAATGAAAATACCGATTTTGCCACAACTTGGGGTGAAATTTTTGGCTTGGTTGAAGACTTTGTGAGCGACCAAGACCCACAGAACGAGCTAGACCTTGAGTGGGATGATTTTGGAGTTCCTTGGAGTTCTACTACTTGTATGGAACTAAACCTTCAAGTTGATGAACTGGATTCAAACTCTTATCTATTGAGGTAAGACTTTATTTTCCTATTTACAGAGTTTGATTTAAGCATATAAAAACTAATATAAAATCACTTAATTAATACATTATTATTTTTCTCTCACAGGAAATTGTATCTGAAATACAAAATGAAAATACTGCTTTTGCCACAACTTGGGGCGAAATTGTTGGTTTGGTTGAAGACCTTATGAGCGACCAAGACCCACAGAGCGAGTTCGTCCTTGATAACCCAACCAAAGAGTTATACCTTGGAGACCAGCAAAATCCTGAAAAAGAGTTTTACAGCAATAGTACTCATTGTGAGTTATCAAGACAATACCCACTGAACAAGTTATACTTGATGAGCCAGAATACAAGTTTTACCTTGGAGACTCACAAATTTTGAAAAAATCAGTAAATGAGTTCTGCCTTGATGGTTTAAATAACTACCTTGGAGACTCAGGAAAAGGGTTCTGCCAAGATGGTTCCAAATATGGAGCCTACCTTGGAGACTCAAAAATTTTGAAAAAATCAGTAAATGAGTTATCCTTGGTGTTTTTAAATGTGAAACCTACCTCGGAGACCTCAAAAATTTTGAAAAAATCAGTAAATGAGTTCTGCCTTGATGGTTTAATAACTACCTGGAGACTCAGGAAAAGGGGTCTGCCAAGATGGTTCTAAATATGGGCCTACCTTGGAGACTCACAAATTTTGAAAAAATCAGGAATGAGTTATCCTTAGAGACTTTGTAAGTTGGTTTTATTTTGGAGACTTGAAATGTGGGTTCTGGCTTGATAACTCACAATGTGATACATATCTTGTAAACTCAATAGGAAGTGGTTATACCTTGGAGACTTGGAAAGTTGGGTTTATTTTGGAGACTTGAAATGTGGTTTCTACACTCTTTGGGATCTAAACCTATCGATGTAGTTCTTTGTTGGATGGTGCTTGATGAGAACAATATCAAGAAAGTTCTGGGAAGAAAGTGCAGGAAAGTTCTTACTCCCCCTTTCTACTTCATCAAACCTGAAAGCCTTAAAAGACAGAATTGGAAGAAGGAAAAAAACATAAAAAATATATTTGTTAGTTCTGGGAAGAAAGTGCAGGAAGGTTCTTACTCTACCTTTCTACTTCATCAAACCTGAAAGCTTTAAAAGACAGAATTGGAAGAAGAGAAAAAAACATAAAAAATATATTGTTGAAATACGTATTTTAAAAAAGACATTGTGTTGGGTGAGGTTGGGTGAGGGTAGAGATTTTGAATGTGAGGGTTGGGGTTGAGATTTTGGAAGTGTGGGTTAGGATTTTGAATGTGAGGATTGGGTGAGGGTTGAGATTTTGAATGTGAGGGTTGGGGTGGGGGTTGAGATTTTGAATATGATGGTTCGGGCGGGGTTGAGATTTTGAAATGTGAGGTTGGGGTGGGGTTTAGATTTTGAATGTGAGGGAGGGGGGGGGAGGGGGGTACACACACACACACACACACACAACACACACACACACACACAACAAACAAAAGTTAAGCCTTGACAATTCAGTTGAGGATTCTGTGTTTTGGGTTCACAGATCTAAGAACGTCCCCCCTTGACACACATTATATACGGCAGATGCCACCTGTTATACACCTCGGACTTGCCCTCGAGTGTCCACAACGGTGTATAGTAGGGGGGGTGAAGCGCCAACCAATTGCTCCCATGGGTATTATCTGCTTAGTTTTGTCTTTTGTAATTCCTGTGAATAAAATGAACCTAAAATCTCTTCCCCTTCATATCATATATCTTATAAGTCCGAGGAACGTATCTATTCCATCAACAATTTTAAAAAGTTCGTTCGTCCATCGTTTTGTATAACCCTTTTCAAAAATGAGATTTCCATCTATATATTCTTACGATATCACCAACTTTGAACTTAGGTTTTCTGACATTAATCTCTTTTTCATATTCTAATTTTGTAAATGTTTCTGATGGTTTCATATTCGTTGACGTGTGAATCGTGTCATTATACCTATCTACAATATCCTGAATAAAGATGACCATTGTTGAGAACCGAGTTGTGTGAATTTTTTAATATAGTCTCTCTTTTAAGGTGCGATTAAGCGTTCAATAACAACAGCTTTCCTTCATTAAAGGTACTGTATAATGTAATGCTGTTATTTTTTAGAAAATTCATAAATGTCTTGTTATAAAACCTCCACCCTCATCAGTCCACAATTTTTTTAGTTTTCTCTTACTTTTATTAAATATCTGTTGAAAGGCTAACATAAGAGTATTACCTGTTTTTGTTTTTAATGGGACAAACCCACGCGTATCTACTCCTCAAATCAATAACGGTTAAAAAGCATACTTGTACCCCTTATCATTATTGAGTTCAATCAAATCACGAACCAGATATAATCAACTTCCTTGGAATAAACCTTCCTTCTACGAAACTTTGTGAATATTGGTTTATGTAATTCATCAGCTAATTGCTCTTCAGTCTTAATGACATCATTAGAGCCTATAAGTTTTTTGAATTTCCAAGCCCAAGTTTCAATTTAGCACTAAATAATCTTCTTCACGATGAACCTATCAACTTTTTCTCTCAAGGTTGGATTTTGTATCAGAGACAAATTATACAACATTTCTCTATCGGCTTCATGCTTTTCTTCCAAAGTTGTGGTATTCCCGTAATCAATATCGTGCCTCATGCACACTTCATAACCCCCTATTGATGGGTTTGCTCCATGGTTTAGGATTGTCAGCCTCATCTAATCTTTTATCCAAGTTTGTGCCTGACCACAGAAAGAATACCCTGTAAGATGTAATTCCCCTGGTATTCCAGTAGTTGTAAATTTACTTCTTGATAAAAACTTTTGTATATCTCCTCCACGTTTGTGTTTGGAGATAAATTGACACTTTTTTTGAATCACACACCGAACATATACCTTTTTGTATAACCCTGTTATTTTTACTTTTAAAATATGAGATATTTTTAGTATTAGTTTTCTTTTTACATTTGAGACAATAACTCATTTATTTATGAGAAAATTCCGACAGAGTGCAAAAACCTTTTTAGTTTCCAACATGCACATTTGAATCTTAATTTTTAAACATAAAGAATCCTTAGAAATGCCTTCACTCCTCTCCTCCATTTATTAAGAAAAAAATGAAAAAATTTAAACCAAGTCAATCACACCCACATCATCAATAATATAATCTTTATCTCCACTTTCCTCGTTTAATATCTCTCCCTGAAAACGATGTCAATAGTCTTGTCGAAAATATTGCTAATAGACTTGTCAATTCGTTGTTTTCGTCCTCGGTGAGTTGAGATTTATTTATTTTCTGTAATACCCCCAATCTTTTTTTAATCTCACCGGTTTCCATATTATTCATTCTCGCTCTTCCTCCTCTCCTCTCCTCCTTCTCTTCTTCTCCTTTCCTCCCTCTTCCTCTCCTCCTTCCTCTTTCTTCTCCTTTCCTCCCTCTCCTCTTCTCTTTCTTCTCCTTTCCTCCCTCTCTTTCTTCTCCCTTTTCCTCCCCTCTCTTTCTTCTCCTCTCCTCTCCTCCTTCTCTTTCTTCTCCTTTCCTCTCCTCTCCTTCTCTTTCTTCTCCCTTTCCTCCTCTCCTCCTTCTCTTTCTTCTCCCTCTCCTCTTCTCTTTCTCGCCCTTTCCTCCCTCTCTCCCTCTCCTTCTCTCTCTCTCCCTCTCCTCCTTCTCTCTCTTCTCCTTTTCCTCCTCTTCCCTCTCTTCTTCACTCCTTCCTCGTCCCTTACTATCCTTGAATCGCTTACACCCCATAGAATATTATAGATATATTCATCGGGATTTCTTGTTTATTCCTGTATCAAAATAATTTTTTTTACAACAGGAAACCAATAAAAATTTCTTTTGAATTTCTAAAAGAGCCTTACGTTTTCTAACTTTATAATTTTTTCATTATTTAACATTTCAATTAAATCCAAAGTTGTTGGTTTATCAACATCAGCATAATGCCAATCTTTATTGAAAATACCACATTCTTATGTTGTAGAAACATATTTATTAAAATACCGAATACCCTTTTTCTTGAAGGTATGCTTGGACACAGAAATGATAATTTTTCTTGAAGCCTTCTTGCTGTCATTTATGTATTAGAAATATATGACAGAATAATATTATGAACGAAACACCTCCCCATCTTCCCATAGTTAAATCATTTTGTATTTCCTTACTTATTATATATAATCCTGTTTTTTTCTGTTTTCATGATATAAACTAGGGCAAAACCATTATTATATTACCCTTATTAAATTATTTTATTGTTGTTTACTAATCGTGGCTCCACAAAACTCATTCTCTATACCCAAGTGATAATATTCTTCCTTACGAGACTGATTAATTGTTCAGGTCTTCTAGGTCAATTTTAAATGACCAAATTATATCCTAAATCATTCATATAATGCCCCCATTGTTCTATTCTCATACAAACGATACGCCCTTCTTATAAAAATTTATTAATTCGAACTGTGAATTCTGTATGACCTGGAGAATAAATCAACACTTCTGTATCTTTGGAATACACGACCGTTTTATTTAAGGATTTATATTGTGATAAATCACTTAATCTCACCAAGTCATTCGCGTCAGTCTGGCTTGGATAATTTTTTAAATTTATAAGTATTTTTCATATTAATATTTTTTGTTATAACTATATTTCTGTCGTTCAGCCTGTGCCGTTGTGTAATAATTTGATAAATCAATATCCAGTTCTTGGGATACACCAAAGAATAGAACCATCTTTACCAACATAAGTCATTTATATTACATTAATAATAATGTCAATAATTTTTTTTTATTTTTGTTGAGTTGAAATAACAACGTATAGACATAATTGACCACAACACTTGGAATTTAATTCTTGGACTTGAAATGTTTGATAAACACCATTCTGTAGAATTTTAATGACTTCAACGGGTGGTGGAAGACCAAAACTATCAAAATAATATTTGTCTTGACTATTAAAAATCAAACCCAATGAAAACCGTTCCATCTATTATCTTCTAAGTTCATAATAATATTCTTTGTATGTTTAGGCACGTTGTTAATTCATCTCTCATACAAATAACCACATATGAATTTTTAATTTCTTACAATATTTGACAAGTTGTAAATTTGATGTTGTATTCTTTCCAAGTCTTAAAACCACTCATCAATGCTCATTTATTTATTAGAAAGATATAATCGCATTACCCCTTTTCGTTAATTTATCAACTGCTTGTGCGATAGAAGAAGCATATCTCCAACTAACAATCTCACTTTATCAGGCAGACAAGTTTTTCAGCAAAAATCTACAATTACACCACTTCCACTAATTTGTTTCTCCCAACTTCTTTGTTATGTCTTTCCAATTCTTTTTGAGCCCGGAGTTTGAGCCTTCCTTTCATTGGCAGTTTTCAACGCTGTTGAAATACCACCCGTCAATGTTCCAACCGCACTTAAACCCAGCAAATAAAGGAATTAGAAATGGGAGAAATCCTCCACTCGACTCTCTTTATTGAATATTTTTTCAACATTGGTTTTGTTATTTTAATTTTAAGTGAGCCAGTATGTTCAAGATTTTAAACCTGTTCTCTTGTGAGCAAAACATCAATTCTTACTGCTCCTTTTCTCTGAATTGTATTAACGTTAATCGTACAAAGGCTTTTGATTTTGAAACACAAGATGATAGTTTATGAAGATTGATTTGATTAACATATACCCCAGTTGGTACTTTGCCACTCATTTATTTAACAAAAAAGTTATGTGAGACTAATCATAACACCATTATGTGTATTAATCTGTAATTCTGTTTCTTCCAAAAGCAAAACATATGTATCAACTTCTTCACTCTCTCCTCTTTCAATGTATAGGGAAGTATCCACTCGATTCGACTTAATACTTTCGCTTTTGAGCACTCAGAATCAAACCGCATAGATTGTATACAAACTTTTAAATGCTGTCGTATCCAAAATAGGTTCTTTATTTCCATTACTTTTCACACACTTTTTGGTAAGACTTGTATGCTTCAGCATTAATCATTTTTTTCCCAATAAATTTCCAATCTATCTCGGGGATAAAATGTTCCATCGAGAGAACACGAAGTTGTTTTCACCTTAGCATTATTATGCAATGCATTATTCTTATCTGTAGCAGTATCACCATCTGTTTTTTTTTTTAAATGATCCACATATATCGTGGCTTTCCTTCCAGAACTCCCAAATTCCACGTGTAAGTGGTTTGGTTTAGTTTTAACGTGTTGACATCTTCTTTTTAGGTATGATACATTGAGTGGTTTCTTTGAGTTAAGTCTTCTATTCAACATCTCTTCTGTTTTTAAGATTAGGAGTATATTCACTAAGATACCAAACTCATTTCCATCAATTACAAATTTATTCTGATCACCAAAAGCACTAGCACTATCAACACCAAAAAGTAAATCTATTTTCATTATCATTTCCTTTGTAGTTGAAATCTAATTTTAAAGACCATACAGAACTTTTATCAATGATCACAAAATCCAAATATACCTTAAAGAGGACTCTGCAACAGTAAAACTATTAACTGCTTTTGTATCATCATTATACGCTCCTTTCCTTTGAATAATATCCAGGGTCTGTGGTTGTTCCCGTTGACATATCAGGAATAAAACCTTCGACAGACCCCCTTTCCCATTCTATCACTGAATGAATATAGTGTAAAATTTTCATAATTTCAGATACAGCAGAGACATAATCAACCGCTTCAACTTCTTGTGTTCCATTGTACAAACGAACACTATCAAACTTTTCCAGAAGAAATCATTGACGAGTGTAGCGTTTGTGTTATCCCAGCCTTAGTGAATGTAAATTTACACAACAAGAAACTTTGGATAGATTCAAATAAGTTTGTTGATTATTTATTTCAAAACTTTTTTGTAACCATTTGCATTCCAGTCTGTTCCAGTTATTGCATTTCCTTGAAGTAATCTTCTTTTTAGTGGAGTTTGAGATGATAATAGTATTATCCAATCATAGATACTATCAATTGCTTCCATACTTGTATTTATTTAGGAAAAAAGATGTTAAACTTTTGAAAACCCTGACCCAAGTATTTGAATTATTTTCCTGTCGTTCTTGGGAGACAACTGAGTTTTGCCTTTCTTAATTTATTTTATTGTTTGTAATTTATGAGATTCCTTTTGGGCATATTTTATGCTCTTTATAGCACTGCTACATTTCCACAGCAGAAGCATTGAACCATTAGGTCTTTATGTTAAGAATAGTTGAACCGATACCCATTAGAGTATCAATTTATCCCATCTCCTCTAAATTGATGTCCGACACCCCTTTGTCTCTTAGGTTTATAGTATCCTCTACCAAGATACATACCTTCACCCTTGTAGTATGGGGAAAGGAACATCCCATCCCCAGTAATTATTTTATATTTCCCAACTCGTGTTTTCCTCAAATAACCATTCGTATTTATTTATTGGAAAACTTCACGTAGGTAAATTCTGATGGATATGACTTCTCCATTAAATAAATCATACGATTATCTTGGTCGGTTATCCTAAAATTTACCCTGTGGATGGTTTTTCCTGACACAGGGAGATAAACCAAATTTTGGGTTCCATATTGAATTTATAACCAATTGGGGTTGAGTAATGCGCTGAAATGAAAAATATTGTATTTGTTTTTATTCCATCATTAAAGCACCATCATCAAATCACAGTGAATTAATACCGAATTTATTCCTGAGGATATTTGAATGACATTATCACTGTAAACACGTCCCCATTAGTTTCAATCCTTTTTGAGGAGAAACCAATAACTCTCAAATGAATTATCAATTGTGAAATCAACCTTGTTATTTTAAAGTTTAATCGTTGATTTTGAAGTATGTTTTGAATATCTATAACAATATTTTTTGGTTCATCACCCTGTTCTTTCATAAGACGAACAATTTCGGAAGATATTTGAGAAATCTCATAATGCTCCGGGTGAACTGTTATCGTTTTGTATCCACTCCGGATTATAACTAAACTTGTCATTTTTCTCGGTTATATTAAATAAGGTATTATAAAGTTTTCCATGGACATAAAGATGCTCATATTCTTTTGTTGGGTCAAGTTGTAGTGGGTATGGAAATTAAGATGTGTGGTCGCTTGTTGTGAAATTAAAACTAAGGATTGTGCTTCTCATCTTATTTAAGATGAGATAAAATGTCTTTATATTGATATTTATTAATTAATTTTCATGTTCATCAACTGGTCTAAAATGGCTGATGCTTCATTAAAACAATTGTTATTTCCAGCCTTCTTACTACTAACAACAATAACAGTGTATTAATATATTGTGATGGGTCATTTGGAAAGAAAACTAACACCTGAACCAAGGATACTTAAGCCTGAATAATGTGTTTCTCCTTCTCATCTTCCTACTTTTACCAGAAATACTAACCCTATAATTAAGAGTGTTCAGCAGATCAATAATGTACTCTACATCATTATTTTTCATATCCAATGGTTTAAAATAACTTTGATTCATCCCTCACAGTTGAAGTTTGTCTTCCATCTTTTGTGAGAAGAAACATTAATCTCGGAGTTAGTTTAACAGGGGGTTGAGCAGACCCCAAGAACCTTAATTCATCATTAACTATCAATACCTTTTCTTGAACAAGATGAAATATTGCTGGTTGTTCTGTTGGAACGAGTCCTGCTTTGGTTTTTGATTCGCTGAATATTCATTGTTTTGAAGAGCATTCACAATATAGCCTCAGATTATTTTTTGCATAAGCCACGCCCACTTTTCATAAGCCCCGCCCACTTTTCACGAGGTATTCATAAGCCGCGCCCCACTTTTCATAAGCCCCACCCACTTTTCATGAGGTATTTTTCATAACCCACGCCCACTTTTCCTAAGCCCCGCCCACTTTTACTAAGCCCCGCCTACTCTTACATCATTTCCAGTTCATCTCTACCACAAAGAAATCACTAGAAAATTCTAGAATGTTATGGTTTTGAAAAATTTCCCAATGAAGGCTTGCCTGGGCTTGCCAGGGAATTTTCAAAGAATCCTCCATTTTGAAAAAAATTTCTCCATTCTAACAACATTACAACATCTGACTCACAAGGCTTGCCTGGGCTTGCCTGGGTGCCCAGGGAAACCATGCCACCAGTCTTTCTGTATAAAAGCTTCAACCCAGACTCCATTTTAAACATTTTTTTACTGACAATGGAGTGCTGTGCTGAGCTTGGAGTTCCTTGGAGTTCTAACTTGTATGGAACTAAACCTTCAAGTTGAT
This sequence comes from Eptatretus atami, assembly GCA_035128595.1. Taxonomy (NCBI): domain Eukaryota; kingdom Metazoa; phylum Chordata; class Myxini; order Myxiniformes; family Myxinidae; genus Eptatretus; species Eptatretus atami. The sequence continues at coordinate 42,302,593 of CM068957.1, forward strand.
GAACTGGATTTCAAACCTCTTATCTGTTGAGGTAAGATTTTATTTTCCTATTTACAGAGTTTGATTTAAGCATAGACACATTTAATAATTAAATCACTTAATTAATACATTATTATTTTCTCTCACAGGAAATTGTATCTGAAATACAAAATGAAAATACCGATTTTGCCACAACTTGGGGTGAAATTTTTGGCTTGGTTGAAGACTTTGTGAGCGACCAAGACCCACAGAACGAGCTAGACCTTGAGTGGGATGATTTTGG
>CM068957.1:42312213-42322213 GCA_035128595.1 Eptatretus atami
AGAGAGAGAGAGAGAGAGAGAGAGAGAGAGAGAGCACGCTTTGTTCTGTGCTTTCTATTAGTTCAGGTGGGGTGGGATAGACCCCTATGGTGCATGCAGATTGGGAGACGTGGACATCGGGCGAAGATCATGTGCCTGCGCTGATTGGCAGGGATGCTGGTGATTTCCAATCATACGCCGGTCTTGCTCCTGGAACGTAACAGAGTCCTTTATTTCATTGTGCTGGGAGCTTCTCTGCATAGTTTGCTCATGCTGTGAGTATAATGGAAAAATACAAATATATCGTCTACATTGGGCATTGCAAAGTGTAGGGAGGGGGAAATGGGCCAAAACAGGAACACTTGGGCTGGGGAGGATAATAGCTTTTGAAACTTTTCACTCAATACTGCCTCTTAAATTACAGTAATTATCAACAGGGTGAGTCATAAGTCCCAAGACACAGTTTTAACTGCTTATACAAGGTTTGTTTATATCATATTGTCATGGAGGTGGCAGGCCCAAGTTAACACCTCGACCCAAATTTGTGGTAGCTAGGCGGTTAACATCGACAACCCATTGGGACGGCCAAGCGGTTCCTTATTATGAGGAGGCGGACACGTTGTTCGACGGAGATTTCAACACGTGCTCGAAGGGCATGGCGGACGGCGGAGTACTGGAAATGGACCGGTTACGCAGGGGGTTTAATCCGCGAACCGACGACAATTACATGAATACAATCTCTTCAAAATAAACACATTTAATGAACATACACAATTATTTACAAAGACAATAATGTAAAAGGAAATAATGACACTAATAAATAAATAACTGCGGTGGTACTCTGCTTAGGCCAGAGCTGATCCTCGTCAAACCTGGAATGGAGGCACTCCACCAGCACGTGCACACGTGCGCAAAATGGCGCCGTCACTCTTAGCCGGGCAGACGTACGCCAGGGAATCCGCAAGCAGCTTTTCACACACAAAATGTTCCAGCCTTCATCTTCCAAAGGTGCCACCTGCCTCGTGCGGTCCTCACACCGATCTCGTGTGTGTGCTCTGCTGAACTCCCGTCCTTTCCAGACGGAAGCCTTCCACAATCCACCCGTGGGATGTGCCAGCCTCTCCCGTCTTGCAATTCCCATCCTCCTCATGGTGCTCTCTATATCCTCCGCTTCTGGCGCGTGGCCTGCTCGCCCCCCAAACCAGGGAAGGCGGGACTTCCTGTTTGTTGTGGTTTCAGGGACACGTTTCCCACCTTTACTGCCTGGCTTGAAATATAAAAAAAACAAATGGAAAAATCACAGAGGGCAAACATGTACTGGGGAACTTATTTTTTACTCCCTAGCCTAGGCTAATTAACACTGCACCACCCCTCGTGTGGTGACACGTCACACTTAAGCTCACAGATTCCCTAACTTGTTCCATCGAGATGCTTCTACTCGTCCACGGACCAAGCGACTCTACACAATGCTAAACTTCCTTATCAAATTCTTCCATCTAGCCCCACAACCGTAACAATATATTTATACTGTTTTCTTTTCTTTTTTTCCAGATAATACAAGTAATGTACATTGAACCAAGATGGCAGACACCAGTCCATTAACAGTGGAAGAGAGGCAGTGGTGCGGTACCATGAGAGGAGAAACACATGTGTGGACATGAAATAAAGCCACAAACGCTGGCATCTATGGGCATTTATAAGCCATGCAATGTATCCAGTGAGTCGTAGGTATGATGGTCAGGCATTCGATGATATGAGTGAGGAAAGTGAAATAAAACTTTATCGTTAAGAAAACGTTCTGGCCTGTTCTAAATCAAGGCATTGTTGAAGAGGCCAACAAAACGGTGGATTAAAACCACAGTGAGCTGGCCAACGATGAGCCTTGATAAAGGATATAGTTAAATAACGCCATTAATTATCTTCAAAAGGGCTGTTTTAATTAATCCAAACAACCAATTTTCACTCTTGCGCCTCCTTGGATTTCCCCTAGCATGCATGCAAAGTTTCAGGCTGCTAGATTTCATGGTTTTGGAGTTGTGGAGGAGGCACACACACACACAGACTGAGTGACTGACATACTGATATTTAGTACTAGCCGAAACCCCGTCACAGACGGATTCCGTTCATTCAACCACCCTCACCAGCTCACCCACATCGAGGGACATGGACTGGACAGGGCGTGCTTGTCCCCGCCTACTCATCCCTGCCCCTGCCCCATTCCCCCCGCCTTCAACTTGCTTAACCCGCCCAAAAATGTAATTACCCGGCCCCGCCTCTTCACTCCCCGCCCCACTTGCCCCCGCCCCTGTCCACCCCCTCACACTCAACCCCGCCTAATTCACCCCAGCCCCCACCCATTCCCCCCCATCTCCAGCTTTCAATTTGCTTACCCCACCCAAAAATTTGCTTACGTTGCCCCCGCCTCTTCACTCCCTGCCCCCGTCTCAACGAAAAGTGTTTATTCTGCTTCAGAGTTGAAGGTGACTATTGCCACTATGTGCGATGCACTCTTACAGGTACGAAGTGTCTTTCAGTCCAGGTCACAGGACCGAGAAAAACGTGACGCGACCGCGAGGAGGAGCACAAAATTGGTCCTTCATATTAATATATAGAAGATACAATGTTTATTGTTACATTTTTGTGTCAAATTCACAATCTGAGGTAGTCAGCATGTGCAGAAGAGGGTTTTACATTGCAGACGCTATTTTCGAGGAGTGGAATTACACCGCTCAGCGGTGACGGTCTGTCGTCGACAGACGTAATGACGTCAGCGAATGACCGATGATGTCATGACGTCCTGACGCCTCTCACGGTGACGTCACACGTCACCATGTAAACGAATGTAAAACGAAAAGTGTTTATTCTGCTTCAGGTTGAAAGTTGACTATTGCCACTATATGCGATACACTCTTACAGGTACGAAGTTCTTTCAGTCCAGGTCACAGTACCGAGAAAAACATGACGCGACCGCTAGAGGAGCACAAAATTGGTCCTTCAGTATTAATATATAGATTATCCAGCAAATACCACCCATCGCTTTGCTGAAGAGGGGGGAGAGAAAGATAGGGGAGGGAGAGAGGGCGGGGAGAGTGAGAAGGTGGAGGGGGAGGGAGAGGACGGGAGCGGGGGGCAAGGAGGGAGGGAGAGTAAGGAGCAGTAGAGAAAGGGAAGGCAGATGTGCGATTCATACTATTGTCTCATCAAAATGATTCTGCATTGAAAACAGTGAAGATGGAAACAAAATAATGTCTGAAAGCCATTTTCTACCGGCCATACTATAAATACCACCCGGAGACAAACACTGCCCGGACATGTCTGGATATAAACACCGCCTGGACGCGTCCGAAGCCAAGCTGTCCAGAGACAAATACCGCATCTGGAGACAAAGAAACACTGCCTGGACAGGTCTGGAGACAAACAAACACCATCTGGAGATAAACAACGCCCAGACATGTCCACAGACAAACAAACACCACCCGGACAGGTCGGGAGACAAACAACGCCTGGGCACGTCTGGAGACAAACTCTGTCAGGACATAATCACCACCCATGCACGTGCAGACAGAGACAGAGACAGAGAGAAATGTGTGGGAAGGTGCTACACTATATTAGGAGGGGACGGAGTGAGGATGGGACAGAGAGACCGAGAAAGGGGAGAGGGGTGTGGAGAGAGGGGAGTTGGCAGAGAGAAAATGTTATGCTTTATGAACAGCACACACACACTGTCTCTGTTGTCTGTGTCTGTCTGCTCTCTCTCTCTCTCTCTCTCTCTCTCTCTCTCTCTCTCGTGCTTTGCCAATATCGGCAGATTGGAGTCAGTGTGATTAATGACCACAGGACCCAAAAACCTTGAGTATCTTTCATCCTTGTTTTGAGGTAATTTCAATAAACAAATTTATAATACGTTGCGTTATAAACATTTCAAGGAGATGTGCATAAACACTAATGTTTATAAACAGCTGACAATCATCATGTGATGGGTGGAAAAAAAATTGGCTCGGTTATTTCGAAAACATGTTAATACGGCAAACGGATTGGAAATCTGGTTTTATCAAATATAGATTTGCTTTGAATCTCACAAAGAGAAACCATATAACCTTTGTAAAGCAAACCCGGTTAATATAAAATAACCAATTGCTTTAGAAACGGTCACGAGGACAAAGGAAAACGTGATCACTCATACACTGCTGAGGTTAAAAGTTGAAACCTCCACCACCTATCATCACCATAAGATACGGGATGAAACTTGGCCACCATGACACCCCAAACAAGCATGCAGGCATGCACATGCACCGGCAGAGAGTCCCTTTACAGATACAAATCAACCCATGTGTCCCTCTTCCTTGTAGCACCTGCCGACTGTACATCCTGATCGGGACGCGAACTCTACCGCTATCGACTGTAGGGTGCTCGGCAAATGGCTTACACATTCCAGCAAGCACTCCAATGAAATGTTTGATAATTAGCGATAGCAAGCTGATTGGTCATGGCACATACCCACAAAAAAGGAAACATCGCCGATTTCTTTACATTTTCAGATTTCACTCCAGATTTCGAATTATTTAGTCCACATGATCCGATCCTCCAAACTCAAATTATATTTCGATTATATACTTAAATTAGTCTGTGAGAGTAGATTGTGGGGGAAAAAATGGAATTAAAAAAAAAATTATCGCATAATATAATGCATGAAATCGCTCCAAGCTCCTGATTTGAAAACGAAAGCACTTACAAAAGCGGTCGACAACGATTTGTCGGGATGAAGATCAGGAATTCAATGATATCAGTGAAGAAAGTGAAAAAAAACAAATTGGACGACTTTATCGTTAATAAACCATTGCGGCCTGTTCCAACTCAAGGCATTGTTGAGCAGACCGAACAAAATGGCGAATTAAGACCCAAGTGCGCAACCAAGGAGCGTCTTAAAACCCCATCGAGAGCGAGGTGTCCGAGGTCGCCTGATAAAGGATATAGTTAAATAACGCCATTAATTATCTTTATTATTAATACACACATTAATTAATAATTAATTTGTGTAGATAGAAGACTCACTTCGCTGACGAGAATATTAAAATGGGGGGGATGGGGAGTGGAGGGGGAATGAGGAGGGGGAAGGAAAGGGAAGCTAGGAAGTGGGGTGAGCGAGGAAGGAGAGAGAAACAGATGTCATCACACATCGCCATACACTCCGGAAAGGGGGGGAGGGAGGGATGGGGACGAGGAGGATGTGGGGGGGGGGGAAGAGGAGGGTAGCGAGGACTATAGCGGGAAGGGAAAGGGGGGTGTTCTGGACATGCGTTTGACAGGGGACATGAGAGAAAGCAGGGGGAGGGGGAATGTTCCCTTTATGCCGGCATCATCACAGATTGAACAATATTGGGTACGCTAAAACAGCACGTTCAAACGCGTCATACGAAACAACCCACGGACACACCACCAAAAACTTCAATTTGTCCAATTAGCACATTCTTTGATACCACTTCCTCTCCTCGACCTCCAGAAAGTTATGAGTTTGGGAGGTGTTTGAGAGGACGATAGCTTCAGGGGAAGGGAAGGCAGCATGAGGGGGGGGGGAACGCGAATGGGGGGAAGGCAATGTGAATGGGGGAAGCAACGTGAATGGGGGGAAGGTAACGTGAATGGGGGGGAGGCAGTGTTGGGGGAAGAAACACTGCGCGAGGGGCGGGAAGCAGAATGAGGGGGGGCAGCATGATGGTGGGGGAAGCAGCGCAAGGGGGGGACAGCGCGAAGGCAGGGAAGGCAGCGTGAAGGGGGGGGAAGACAACATGAATGGGGGGGGAAAACAACGTCAATGGGGAGAAAACAACACGAATGGAGGGAAGGCAGCGCGAAGATGGTGGAAGGGAGCGTAAATAGGGGAGAGCAACGCCAAGGGGGGGGGGGGGAAGCAGCACGGGGGGGGGGGTGAACCTAATGAGGTTAACCTAATGAGTCTGAGGTGTCTGTAACCTAATGAGGATTGCTTGCAATGGAGCGGCCCTGCCTCATGACAGCAGTGTGTGACAACCCCCCCCCCCACCGCTTGGTCACAGGGACTTGCGGCACCTATCACTCTGCACCGAAGATGCATCAACTGCCCCACTCGGCATTCTTGTTTGGCTCTGCGGTTCCCTCTGCAGCACCGACAGCCCCGACCACGATGAGTGAGTGAATGGACGAAAGGACGAACAGCAGCAGTGATGCACCAATGAAAAGAGTAAAAAAATTACCCCGGTTGGGGGTGATGGTCATCTCTGAAGCTCTGTAGATGTGGATCTCTGATCGGCTTAGAATGGCTTCGATGTCGTCTTGTCTTTTGGTTCAACGTACAGACGAAAGCCCGGAGTAAAAAGGATAGAAAACCTCAGAAATCAAACTACATTTCTGAGTTATCCGGAGATAGTTTTTGAAAATGGTTGATTTGGAACATTTATGATCAATGTGTCTTCAAAAGGATAGAAACCGGACCTCAGAAATAAACCGCATTTCTGAGTCATAAATGGCGGATGATATTTTGACAATGGATGATTTCACAAGTTTACAGCATCGGTGACCTTGACATTGACCTTCAATCAGGTCTAAAGTCATACCGTCGTGCATCACTCATCGACCCCTACCTACATACCAAGTTTCATCAAGATCGAGCGAAATTTTTGGTGACCGTATCACATCGACGATTTTTCCAACTTTGAAGACACGTGACTCGATAACCAAGACAAATTAAAAAAAACCAGCCTGACCAAATTTAGATATTGTACCATATTATCAGAATCCGAAGAAATTTCGAAGATCGGATCACAAACGACAGAGGAGATAGATTTTGAAAATGGACGATTTCGCAACTTTGGAGTGGCCTTGACCTAGACCTTGACCTTCAATCGTGTCAAATGTCATACCATCGTGCATCACTCATCGACCCCTACCTACATACCAAGTTTCATCAAGATCAGGCAAATTTTTTTTTGACCATATCACATCGATGATTTTTCCAACTTTGAAGACACGTGACTCAATAACCAGAACGAATTTCAAAAAACCGGCCTGACCAAATTTAGATATTGTTCCATATTATCAGAATCCGAAGGAATTTCGAAGATCGGATCATAAACGGCGGAGGAGATAGATTTTGAAAATGGACGATTTCGCAACTTTAGAGTGACCTTGACGTTGACCTTCAATCGGGTCAAAGGTCATACCGTCGTGCATCCCTCATCGACATCTACCCACATACCAAATATCAAGAAAATCGGAAGAAAAAAATGGGGACGTACGTACGGACATCGAGACTGGTTTTATTAGGTCATCTCATTAGAGATGACCTAAAAAGGACCTTGATGTCCTCTTTATGGGCCCGGACTCGGGGATGGGCCGAGAATCGGATCAAAATGAGCTGTAGACGACATCACGCTCCCCTATTGGCCATAGCGGGCGGTCGTACCCATGTCCCGCTCGGCCTCGAAGGCAAAAAATGGGTCAGGTGCTCGCTGACCTCATCATGCGTCGGAGCTCCGAGTTTAATATGGGATTGTGATCTTCGGACACGCTCTCTGGCCCTGGACGTGTACTGGTCTTCATTCCAACGTGGAATTGTAGAGAAATCCCTGCGCTACCCGTAGGTCCCTTCACAAGCTGGAGCGCACATTCGCGCCTCGCGTTATGCCTTAAAATAACCCGACCCACATCTTCTCCCAGCCCCTTGAGGCAACGGTGCGGATTTGACGACCATGGTGCAGTTGCAGCGGTTGTCGAGCAGGGCGCTCTTGTGACATTCGTCGTGAAAGATGGCGACCATGTAGTGTCCGAAGCAAGATTGATGGATAAAGGTCGCGTGTAAGCATGAGTTGTTGCGGGGGGTATTTTTTATCAGTTGCATGAAGCGGTTGTGGTGAGCGTGGTATGGTTTGGTGAGTGAAACGAAGGTCTGAGGTGAAATGGCGGTTGGGAATTGGCGCGCAGTTTGAATGAAAATTGGCGTGCAAATGCCCGAGCACACGGGACGCGCTCGAAGCGTGGACGTACTGGAGACGCTCGCCGCATGTTTGCTTATTTCTTAATGGTTGGCGTGCGTGCTTGCTTGCATGTTTCGTGTAAAAGAAAGAGGTGTAGCAAAGAAAAAAATAAAGGTTAAGAAGATATGAGACCTAACCACAAGAGTCCCACGCAACTAATCTTTCCCCTTTTACCCACTAGACTAGACATATGGAAGGGACTGATCAAGACACGTACTATTGAAATAACTGCTTTGGGATTGCTGTATGTTGCGTGCCATTGCCTTGGAGGCATGCAACAATATCTTGAGACCTTCAAAGTGAGGGCATGCAGATGGGACAGCCGACTTAATGTTCCCTCTGAAGGGCTGCGTGCTCCACGAAGCAGTTCCACCTGCTGGCAGACAGTAGTGATCGATACAAATAAGTCCAGAAACGAAATGATTGGTCAACTCCAAATCACTCAATGATTTTCTAAATTCCCATTTACAACCAACTTTGTTTGCTTTCATCCAAAGTCGTGAAATGTGTCATTGTGATGCATTTTGTTCATATCAGGGTAATATCTTCAGGGTAATATTATGACTGAATGATGTATTTCATGATGAAGGATCAATGGTAACACCGGTCTCAGGTAGCCTTGCAACGATGATTTCATGCATGGTGTGCACATTGCCGGTAGAGAATGGATTTTGGACTGGGATTCATTTCTTACTTCAGCCCTGTAGTTGCATCATTACTCAACACCGATGCAGTGCCCCTCCACATTCGGTCTTGCATTTGTAATTTGTACAGGTTGCCGGCGATAACTCTCCGAACCTTTTGGGAAAGATACCTTTGGGATCTTTGCAATCCACCAACGATCAGTGCTGGCAGATGGGACGTCCAGTTTAACGTCCATCCGAGGGACGGCGCACACATCGATGCATTACACTAAATGGGAAACACCAGGGTAACAGTTTATAGCTGGGTCGAGATTCAAACCCAGGCTAAGACTGCTCAGAGAAGCTCGATGCAAGTTCACCAAGCGTTTACGTGAGTGGTGCAGTGGTGGAGTGAGGGTGCACGACATATCAGAATTTTGGAAAATGGAGTGGAGTGAGGCAGTGCCGGGTTAAGCCTCGGCTGGCCCTAAGGCACATTTTGAAATTTTAGAGAATGGCCTGAAAAATTTAAATTAGATCTCGGGCTCATGGAAATGGACCCCAGACAAAAGATGAACTGATTCAAGAACAAAATATTTAATACAAAAAAAGACAAATATTTAATGTGAAAAGAATTTTTGGCCCGAATTTTTGGCTGGCCCTAAGGCACATGCCTTGTCTGCCTAATGGCTAATCCAGCACTGGAGTGAGGACGTGGATGGCGTAATCTGGCATCCATTACATCCATTAGAGATTAGATATTGGAATCTTTTGTGACATCGGCCTCCAGATGGCGATAGGACCCCATGAAGTTGGAATTCTTTTTCCCACTAAAGAACCCTTGCGGGTCGAGAACACAAGTGCTGCGAATTTAGCAACGGAATGGTGATTATTCAGCAACAGAAATGAAGAATATTGAAAAGAAAATCGACCAAATTTGGAAATTTCTTAATGAACTAAAACTTGTACTGTTTCGTGCACAAGAGTTATAGGAATTACAGTATTTACTTCCACCACGATACAACGTTGGATATCACATTCGATGCCTGTTTTGAACCGCCCTGGGAAGCAAGATGAAGCTCACATTCCGGGCGCTCTCTCTGTGTCGGACCTAAAGAGGGCTTCATGAGCTACAGCCTTCATGAGTAAGACTGTATCGTTCGTAATTAACTCCGCCACCGAAGATGGATGGAGGTTATTTATTCACCCTCTTTGTCTTTCTGTGAGCACGATATCTCGGAAAAATTGTGGACAGATTCGAAAGAAACTTGGTGGACAGGTTTGGTGTGCGACGAGGATGATTTGATTCGATTTTGATGGAGATCCAATCTGGATACGAGAATTTTTAAAGTGATCTTTCACCATTGAGAGATGGTGACAAAAACTACA
>CM068957.1:42328917-42345937 GCA_035128595.1 Eptatretus atami
TTTATGGTGTATTAAAAACACCCGTAGCTGGGTTTCGGCGTTTGTCCGGAAGCTATGACTAGATTGTCGCATTCGGTGGACGTGCGGCCTGGATTGGGCTGAAAAGGTCGTGCGCACGCCAAACGGGCGGAAATCTACAACACTGGTGTCAGGAGTGGGAGTCAAACCCCTCCGTCTCCAAATGAAATTAACGGAACCGGATCAAGGGTGTGCGAAACGACCCTCCGGTCCATTAAAATACGAGCACTCAAATTTATTCCCGATGGCTGCATGGACCACCTCATGCATGTCCATGGCAGTAACACCTTTTTCAACATTTTTACACCTGTTGATAGATCAGCACTCTCAAGCATACAAAGAGTTGGGGTCCTTACTACAGGTGAGCTGACCTAAATCATGGTGCCTGCTGGAGAGTCAGCAAGGGAAACGCAACATCATTTAAAAAAAAACTGCCAGCGGGGTTGATGTTTGACCTCCCACAACTCAATGCGAAGCTTAGCACAATTATAATGAGTTGCAAGGTATTATAACAGTTATGGAGGGAAGCTAACGATGTTATTATGTATGCAATGAGAGGATTGTTGACCCTACCGCATCTCCCTCTCCCCCCCTTTCCACCTTTCTCACCCCCCTTCCCCCTCTCCCCCACACCCCTTTCTCTCTTTTCCCCCTCACACCTTCTATCTCCGTATTCCCCAAGATGCTTCCTTTTGTTCCATACTGTAAATTATCCTCTATATTCTTCCTTCTCTCTCCATCCTTCTCTTTCTCTCTTTCCTTTCTCTTTTCTTTCTTTCTTCCTTCTCTTTCTTTCTTTCTTTCATATTTAATCAAGCCACCACCATCCTTAAAACAATTACACGCCCCAATAGGATTGTTGATTCACAACCAACGACATAAATATCGGTGACATAATTAACTTTATTTTTTTTTATTTTTTTGTATATTAAAATAATGAATTGTCCATTATATATGCATTTCTATTAGGGCATTCCTGGAAACGATGGAACAGAATGGCGTGCCAGGAGACAAGGTATGCACACCCTTTGCTTTATTCCACAGATTGAACTACTCAACATTCATGCTACCCTTCCCACCCTCAATTTACATTCACCTTGTTTGTGGTTACTACCCACAGGGCATTAAGGGGAGATGCTGGAATAGTGTGTTCTGGTATTGTGGCAACCGGTAGGTTCCCACAAATTTACTTTTTTCAGTGGATTTAACAATTTGATGAATCTTGCATGCTATGCCTTCCTACTGCATTAACAATTGTTATGAACACTTGGTGTAACTTTGCGTAAATGTCATCATGGGTCTTTAATTTGACTTTATGTGGTGTGCCTCCTAATGTGATTTCCTGAAAGCGTCCTTATTTATTTATCAGTAAGGTACCCAGCGTTGCTGGCAACGGCCGATTTCCCTCAACCTTACCCCTCCTCCAGACTCCCACCCCTCTTCCCCAGACAGGCGAGACACGATAATGCAGCCCTGGTATGTATAGTGGGATTAATTACCGATGCAGTGGCGTTTGACGTATTAGCTAATATTAAACTGGGGCTTTGCTATTAAGTGGAAAAAGGGGTAGAAGGGAGGTACAAATTTACCCTTGGGAAGGTAGAGAAGGAAGGAGGACAATTGTACCTTTGGAGAAGGGAGGGAGAAGGAAGGAGGCAATTTACCTTTGGGAAGGTGGGAAAGGAGGACAAATCTACCTTGGGAAGGGTGGAGAGGGAGGAGGACGAAAATTTACCTTGTGAAAGATTGCTTTCAACTCAGCATTTGCCCAGGTGAAAAAGGGATGTAATACAATCTGCCCACCTCCAAGTGGCGCTACACGGTTACACATTAACATAGAGAATTTACCCCCCCCCCCCCCACTTCACACAAAGTTGCCATTTGCAGTCTGAGTTGGGAGTTTGTAAAAATATGATGTTGGTTGTGCATGAACCATAAAGGGGAGAGGGAAGGAGAGGCGGGCGAGGGGAGAGATGGAGGAGAGATGAGGAGAGAGAGAGGAGAGGGAAGAGAGAGGTGGGGGCGAGGAGAGAGGGAGGAGAGAGAGAGGGCCTTGAGAGAGAGAGAAGGGAGAGGAGAAGAGGGGAGAGAGGGGAGAGAGGGGAAGGAGAGTTTTTTTTATTTTAAGGTAGACTAGGGAAGCGCCCGCCGTCCCGTCCCACAAAGCTCTATCCGCATCCATTTGGGAAAAATATATAATTTGGCGGTTGTAAGGAGCGAGAGGAGGGGACAATGTTAAATGGGATATTCATCACAGCCTTTTAGGATGCCGAATTTACGAATAATATACAAACAACACAAACACACTAAAAGGAAGATCAAGATAAAATTCAATGGAAAGCCGTTTGTTATTCAGACTTGCGTCTTCTTCACAGGTATTCTCAGGGTCGGACGCACATGGAAATTGAAACTGAGCTCCCAATCAGCCGCAATCGATGAATCAGGTTGTGATTGGCTACAAAGTGTACTTATTCACGTTCTCTTCCCTCAAGCGAGTAAATCTTATGTTGATAAACCCAATTACCATTTTTAAACCATTCAACCACCCCCACCCCGCTCGCTGCTTCCTGACCCTTCTCAGTCCACAGAGCTTCTGCTCCTCCCCTCGGCAGGTGAACTATATGTTGCCTTGGGTATGTAATAGTGGGAATAATTTACCGATGCAAGGAGGTTGAACACTAATAGACAAATATTGATGAGCTTGCCATTGGTGGGGTTGGGGAGGAGAGAAGGACAAATTTATCCTGCGAGAGTTGCTTTAACTTTCAGCGTTGCCCCGGTAACAGGGATTGTCATCCCTCTGGCCTCTGCGGCCCTGCCTATGTACCCGACAAAAATTGGATTTGGGTACCTTGAGTTTTGGAGTCAAGTAACCTTTAAAATATGTGCTGTGCAGTATATATTATATTTATATATATAATTTATATATATATATATATATTAATATATATTATTGCCTTTTATAGATGTGGTGAATTTGTTGAGAGAGATTAGCTGTTCAAAACCCAGTAAGGTGTATCATTAAAAATAATGTGTCCGTAAGTTTCCTCCTGTTAATCTTGGGAGCTCAGAGGAGTAGGCAGCCATTACCAGTTAGCTTGCAGAACGTTTGCCAAGTGGCTTAAGCACTTAAGCAAGCACAAACGACAGTTGCTCGAACGGCTGGCTCGGCAGCGATTAGTGATGTAAACAGTGAATATCATGCATTTTCATGATGAGCGATTTACAATTGTTTTTTGTTGCACTCAATACTTACACTTTGCACACATTCCTTAATCTTTTCTTCACTCAATATAATTCTCCAAACAGTGGGAAAGTTTAAGTCCTAATTACTTTAGAATTTGTATATTGGAAGAGGTCATCCTTGGTTACTTTAATGCTGGTTCCCATGTTGTGGATCCGTTACGAATGCCACATATAATCGCAGAGAATATGAAGGCGGTAGTTGTGGGGAGAAATGGGGACACAAAATCGGATATTAATAATTATGTACTGTGAGAAATTAACAAACTATGGTGCCACACACCAGACTCAGTCACTGACGGAAGGAAAAAAAACCAGGGGACTCAGGCCTAGCGACTTCAACGTTGACGAGCAGGCGATAAGAGAATGAGGAGAATTGAGGACACACAGTCGGTTGATGAACGGGCCCGGTGATGATGAGGAGATGAAGCAGCAGCAGGCAGATGAAATGGCACCAGGCAACAAAACAGGCAGGCAGGAAGCCTCCTTTAAAACTCTTCCCCACCAATTTGTCTCCTTCAGAACCTTTCCCTCTCAGAACTTTTTCTCTCCAGGACCTCGACAGTCTTCCTCCCTTCTTCCTCTCCCTGGGCATTGGGCAATGCTCCACTCTTGGAGGCGTCTATAGCTCACCCCCTGTCTTTTTGCCAAGTCATCCGGTGCCCCCTGGTTGAGGTCACAACAGGTTTACACACTTTTCTACATAATCGCTAACGACTCCAATACAACACAACACCCCCGCTGATATGGCGCACATCAAACAAGGCAATTCTTTAAAAAGCAACTACTTCATAAATGAAAACCATGCTCCTCTATACATTTCCTATCTTGCTTCTTTGGGATATCTAACTCCCCCCAACAAAGTTGACAATACTTAATTCGTCCGTGATAGGTCCTTGTGGAAAATCGCCAAGCATTATTGATGTCGCCGAAACAAATGGCCCGACCTAAGACCCCGCAAGGTGAACACAGGGCTGACCAAGCGTAAGCCTGTTTTTGGTTTTAATTTAATAAGCCCATTAATTTCTTTTAAAAGGTTGTAGTTTTACACCCCAAAACCCGTTTTCATCCATACACTCCTTGGAGTTCCCATTGTATGCAGGCAAAGTTTCGGCTCACTAGGTTTCATGTTTCGAGTATGGAGGAGACACACTAAAACACACACACACCCACACACAAACACACACATATATTGACATTTTATAATTATAAATATTCTAAAAGGCTCAAACCATTTCACTTTTGAGTTTGCAGGCTCGAGAGGCCTACTGGACAACCAGGAGAAAGGGGCTTCAAAGGTGAGAAGCAAAATGTAGCGTAATTGGGGCGGGGTGTGTCGGTTGGGATTGAGTTTTTACTTTTTTAAAAGAGGCAAAATATGCAAGGAACCTGGAACAGGAGGAGGGCCATTTGCCCATCATTGCTTGTGCTTCATCCGCACCCAATCAATTTTGATCTATCAGTCTATTCATCATCTGTGATGCACCCATGTTTACATTTACCAATGATCTAGTTTGTCAAGCATTTTCACCCTAACAAATATAGTAGCTGTATTAAAGTTATGTGAGATAAATTACCCCAGATACAAAGAAATTTCCTTCTCAAAGCTTTTCTTTTAAAAAGATATATCAGAAAAACAGTTCAAACAGTTATTCCTAAAAAAAAAAAAACAGAATCTTGGCATTTTTAAGAGAAAACAAACGCAACTCTCAAATTGGATGGATGTCATAAACTGAAATTGAGCAAAGTGCTAATCAACGGACCAAGTGTTTAGTGTGCTTAAGTAGACCTTGTGCGGCGGTACTTGGTGTGTGATTGGCCGTCGATTCTGGAAATATCATTTTCGAACAATTTCCTTCTTTCAGGGTTAACACAGGCCTCATGGGATTTTCCGGAACACAAGACCGTAAGGGAGATAAGGTGATGGGACATCTGAATTTGGGTTGATTCTTTTGAAGATACGACAATGATCTTGCCATTATTAGAGTACACGATCAAAGCAAGGTTTCAGGCTCCACTGAAACCATTTTGCTGTTAGTTTTTAGGGGTGAGATGGGCCAATCCTGGTTCTCTGAATGTCCTGGAAAGAAGCGGGGAGCGGGTAAGATTTGTCGTATTTGGGATGATAAATCCTCCTGTTGTCGAGCTATGACGAGTTTTATTTGGCGATTTTGGAGTAAAGGTTCGAGCACTGAGCATTATTGACTTAGTTGTTGTTAAATGTATAATCTCATCATGTACCCAGGCGATCAGGCCAGACGGGTGCACTGGGATGCGAGGCTTGCCTGGAACAATGGTAGGTTTAGACCTATTGCTATGATCTGCCAAGGTTGGAATTGAAGCCGGTGCAGAGCTGTCCACCCACACCAGAGTTATTTTCTTTAGTTTGGGTCGTTGAAGTGGAAGGGGGGGTGGATGGGCTGGTGGTTTGGTTGGGCAGCACAGCCTTATAATAGATACCATTTAGTGCTCACCCAAGGCAAGTTCCCCGTGATGGAGACCATTCCAGAAAGTCTGGCATCACAGGTAGACCAGTCCAGGATTACCCCAAATTAAAGGTCATTAATGAGCTATCTGGAATTTTACCAACAACCCCTAATTGCAATGTGATGGTAATACTCTCAGAGTCGCTTGATTTTCAGAATTCTTCGAATCCAATTCTTTAATAATACGTGCCTAAATTCACTTTGAAGCCTGGTGTTCATCGTTGTTAAGGTGGCGGCTTGGGGGACCTGAGGGTCATGAGGGTCCTGAGTTGAGCCCCCTTACCATTGAATTAAACACCAGGTGGGGTTGACTCAGGTCTGTCATCCATCCAAGGTCGGTGAAATGAGTTACCAGCATACTGGTAATAACCATTCGGGTTAACCTGCGTCCAGAGTTGGCGGACCCATCCAGTCTGTACTTGCTAATGAAACTGCCTCGGCAGCCCTATGTTCCTTACAGCACGAAAGGAATTGATGTATGTATTTATATATAATATATTATTATTATATATATATATATAATATATAATTATATATATATATATAATATTATATATATAATATATATTAAAACCTTTACCACAGGGGTTGCCCTTGCTACAAAACCGTATCATCTAGATCAATATCATTTAATGAGTATTGATGATATCTGCCTATTAAGTAACAATCTTTTGTTTTACTACTCCTATACTGCCATTAGTTATTGCTTTTTAATTCATGTAGTTCCTTTATACCACAGGCAATGAAAATTTATTGACTGAGGATTTTTGATTCGGCTTATTTTTGGTGTAGTGTTCACTATTATTTCCATTTTAATTCGTCATTTGCAAGAAAAACGTTAGACAAATTTTAATATTTAAATATATTCCTTACATCAACTCTAAAGGATTGCAGTTGGCAGGCAAAGGACTGAACGAAGCACATGAATTCTGATGTGAATTGTTCTCTGTCACTTGCCGGAGTAAAGGGCAGCAAGGGTATTCCTGGAAAGGTGGATTCCAGCCAAGAGGCTTGCCAGAGGTTAGGTATGATATCAGAGACATCAAACTGTCACAGCATGGGCATGAGGAAGTGCAATTCAACAAACTTTGCTTTGTTTGTTTTTTGCTTCTTTTTTTCTATTGTTCTATGTATACAGGTGGTGCTCATTGTGGATTACGATGTCCTCATGGTACACCTGTTTGCCTTTTTTTTAGACCCTATCTGACTAGAATGCCTAATACTGTATTCAACCTTCGACTTGCATGTACTACGTTACCGTTGAGAGCATCGTTCATCACCCAATCATTAGCCATTTCCCAATTTTAACTAAACTTGCTATAAGTTCAGTGATTTGCAAGCACTTTACAAATGAGCATGCCATGGAATGAATAAATAGAAATTTAAATGCTACAGTTAAAAAAATATATTTGTGTAAGATTTCAGCATGAAGTTAAAACCATTTTATGGGCAATAGTTCCCTCATGTTGCAATTGGTTTGTCTCCATAGGGCCTGCTGGACCACGAGTGAAAACCAGGACTTCAGGGTCTGTGTTTAGAGTTTTTATGCCCTTAGTCATTCATGCAGTGTTCAGCTTTATTCTTTTCCAGATTTTGAATCAAAAACACTGTTCACAGGGTGAACCTGGCGTGAAAGGTCTTATAGGGGTCAAAAGGGCCTGAGGCGTAAGTAACGTGACTTGCTATTCCAATCCAGTGATGGATGTGAATGCGATTGCTCATTATGTAAAATAACTCTCTTGCTGGCAGGGTGCCTTGGGAGTTTCAGGAGATCGAGGATTTGCAGGGTCACAAGGGGCCAGGTAGGTTCTTCAGTTCACCTGGACCCAAGGTACGACAGTATTTAGGACTCAAGACTCTGGTCGTAGGGACTTCCAGGTGCAAAGGGACCATGGGACCCCCGACCACCAGGTCAGCAGGAATTATCACTTTGGGTCACTACACAACAAATTGGTCAGTTGCTTTATGATGATGTTTTGAGTCAATTTTCATGGGGATGTGGGCGTTACATGGTATTATGAACTGAGGATAGGTCCAAATGAGGCCAGTTTTCAAATTATAAGCTTGACACTCAAATGAGGAATATGGAAATGTTGGTCATAGGGTACTGCCAACATCATGCTTTTTGCTGAAGATTTTGATTCCCAGAAGTGCATTCAGACACAGGACATCCCACTCCGTCCTCTCCAAAGGATGTGGTGCATGCCACGAATTTTGCACACCACTGATGGCATTGTTGATCAGGAATCTATTTTAGTTGAGAAATTATTCTGCTGGGATCAAAACCAGAATCATACAGCTTTGAGACAAATCTCTCGCTCTCGTCTCGCTCTCTCTCTCCTCTCGCTCTCCTTCGCTCTCTTTTTCGCCTCTCTCTTCTCTCTCCTCTCTCTCTCTCGCTCTCTCTCAGCTCTCTCTCGGCTCTCTCCGCTCTCTCACTCCGTTGCTCTCTCTCTCTCATTCGCCTCTCTCGCCTCTTCGCGTCTCTCTTTCTTCTCTCACTCTCTCTCCACCTCTTCCCTGTTGCTCTCTCTCTCTCTCTCACTCTTCTTGTGCTCTCTCTCTCTCCCTTTCCACTCTTCCTGTGCTCTCTGTCCTCTCTCTCACCTCTTGCCCCTGTTGCTCTCCTCTCTCTCTCACCACTCTTCCCTGTTGCTCTCTTCTCTTCTCTTCTCCTCTCTCTCTCTCTCTCTCCTCTCTCTCTTCTCTCTCCCTCTCTTCTCCTCTCACTCTCTCTCCTTTCACTCTTCCTGTTGCTCTCTCTCTCCACACTTCCCCTGTTGCTCTCTCTCTCTCACTCTCCTTTTTCTTCTCGATCTCTCTCTCTCTCTCTCTCTCTTCTTCTCTCTTCTCCTCTCTCATCTCTCTCTTCCTCTCTCCTCTCACTCTCTCCACTACTCTTTTCCCTGTGCCTCTTCTTCTCTCTCTCACTCTTCCCTGTTCTCTCTCTTCTCATCTTCTCCCGCGAATTGCTCTCTCTATCGCACCTCCTTCCCTGGTGCCCTCTTCTATCTCTCACTCTTCCTGTGCTCTCTCCCTCTTCTCATTCACTACTTCCCTGTTGGACTCTCTCTCTCCACACTTCCCTGTTGCTCTCTCTCTCACACCCGGCCCTCTCTCACCTCTCTTCCCCGTTGCTCTCCTCTCTCCACACTTCCGTTGCTCTCTCCTACTCACAAACACTTCCCTGTTGCTCTCTCTCTCCACTCTTCCCTGTTGCTCTCTCTCTCTTCCTCACTTTTCCCGGTGCCTCTCTCTCACTCCTTCCCTGGTGCTCCTCTCTCTCTCTCTCACTCTTCCCTGTTGCTCTTCTCATCTCAACACTCCCTGCCCTCTCACACTTCCCTGTGCTCTCTCCTCACACTTCTCTGTTGCTCTCTCTCTCACACTTCCCTTGTTGCTCTCTCTCTTCTCACTCTCCCCGTTAGCTCTTTCTCTCTCTTCCCGCTCTCACTCTTCCCTTGCTCTCTCTCTCACACTTCCCTGTTGCTCTCTCTAACTCCCTGTTGCATCTCTCTCTCACCTTCCCTGTTTTTCTCTCTCTCTCTCCCTCTCTCTCTCTCTCACCTCCCGTTAGCTCTCTCTCCTCATCACTCTTCCCTGTCTCTCCCTCCACTCATCCCTGTTGCTCTCTCTCTCTCTCACTTTCCCTGTTGCTCCTCCTCTCTCACACTTCCCTGTTGCTCTCTCTCTCCTACTTCCTGTTTCTCTCTCTCTCCTCTCTCACCCTCTTTTCCCCTGTGCTCTCTCTCTCTCTCATCTTCCCTGTTGCTCTCTCTCTCACATCTCCCTGTTTCTCTCTCTCTCATATCTCTTCTCTCTCCTCTCTCTCATACCTCTCTTCATTCTCTCTCTCTCTCTCTCTCTCCTCTTCTCTCTCTCCTCTCTCTCTCTCCCCTTTTTACTCTCTCTCTCTCTCTCTCTCTCTCTCTCGTCTCTCTCTCTCCTCTCTCTCCTCTCTCTCTGTCTCCTCTCTCTCTCTCTCCTCTCTCATCTCTCTCTCTCCTCCTCTCTCTCTCTCTCTCTCTCTCTCTCTCTCTTCTCTCTCCTCTCCCTCTCTCTCTCTCTCTCCTTGTTGTTTAAACGCTACCCCCACCCAGAATCTTTTTTTTAAAAATGGTCTATTCCATGGGGTTTGCCTGTTTGATTTCTGATCCTAGCCGAACGAGCCTCATTATTCTGGATACCAGGTATAATATCCCATTAATTGTGTTGACTTTTGCATTGCCAAGTACATAATTGTATCATTACAAGAAAGGCTTATTTTGACACCCCTCGATCCAAATTCATGAATTTCTGTCAGACTAGCCATGTTGGGACGTACTTTGGTCTTGTAACATTATCTTTAACCACTTAATTAAAAGTCATTCATTAGTAACTAGCAGAGTACCCATCCTATGGGTTGAAATCGTTCCAAGCATGCACCATGTTCTTCTTGACGCATATTTTTATTTGGGGGGTGTATAGGCAACTGACAGCTCTCTATATACACACAAAACAATAAACCCATTGAAAGTTCATGCTGCATTGAAGCAAAACATACCTATGCTGATAATTAAAAACACCTCCCACTCCACTGGGAAAACGTGGGACAGGAATACTGCCACTGTAAATGGTGAAGACTCGTTAAATACCCTCCCCCAATGGAGGGGATTGCACACGGATACACATTTTACATAGAGAGAATTTGCATCCCCACCCTCCCCCCTTTTCAAGCCACCGGCAAAGACATAACCACATCTATTACATTAATTGGGTCATGCGATCTCTGTAGCAAGTCTGGATGCCAATTCAGCCAGAACGGGTAGGAGGAGTAGCGCAACAACAAACAAACACACACACAATCCCACCGGTAATCTGTGATATATGTTAAGGATGCCATTTACCAAATTGCATAAGCAAAAATAGGCGCGCCGCTGGGATGTGTTGAATCCCCAGGCAATCCCCCCTCACCACTTCCTTCCTCTTCCTTACCTCCTCCCAACCTCCTTTGCCTTCCCCCTTCTCACCTTTCTTAAGACCATATATGTAGATGGCCCGTAACCACGTGTTCATTCTGTTTTTTTTCAGCTGTTGCAGGGCTTTCCTTTTTCTGTGAAAGATCTTATTGCAGCTCATCAGAACAGAGGTGCTCAAGATAATGGATGGTGAGTTTGTGCTGCCGTTGGTGCATCCTGGGTTGTAGATACTGTGAAGTAACTAAAACCGATTGGAAAATCTCTTTGTTACGAGTAGCCAATTTATATTATAATGCCACCCACAATTTCTTGGGAGGGAATCTATCTTAACCCCACACCTCACTCCACCTCCCACTCCCCTTCCAGCTAATTTCACAAAAGCATGGACCTTTTGTTAGACTGCCTCCTCCTAACATCCTTCATTTTGCTCTTCCTCAATCCTTCAAAACTCCTATCCCCTCTCATTTCTCCCCTGCCCTTACTCTCAACCCACTCACCTTCACACAATTTCCTTAGTTATCCAACAATTGAGGATTTGAGGCAGTGTTTGGTTCCTATGTTTTGGTAACAAAATGCAGATTTCTTGAATAGGCTCCTGACCTCTGAGATAAGATCCCTACTGAGCGAAAGCATTCTGCCTTTTGATTGTATTTAACAAATGAGCCTTCTGCTTAATAGGTAGTCTTTGACAGGGATTTTCAAAGGACCAACCAATACAGAGATTACACCAAAGATCATGTGGTCAGCAGAAGTAAAATTTGTTCAGTCGATGAATATTATTGGGACGGATGTATGACCTTATGAAGCAACAACATATAAGTGCTTCCTTGGCTCGATGAATTTTACAGCACTCATTCTAATGGAGTACACAGTAATGCGCTTTTCTGCAAGTTATACATTGTGCCATGAATCTTTTGAATGTACCCATTGATGCCCTGGTGCATGAAAAGCCTTGATGGGGAGCGAGTAGTATTATTGTGTTTTATGCAGAGCAAATACTTGTAGTTAACTACATTAAGTTGTGCGATTTAGCCCGAGGATAGGATGCAAAAAACCCTGAGCCGGAACTGTCCCCTGCATAGATCCATTGGTATTGTGTCTCCCAATATGGGGGTTAATGATTGCAATATCAAGAAGCATGGAAAAAGGAAACAGAATATGATGGCATCTGAAAAACAGAGGCCTATTTCAAATCAGTGGACAAGCCTCTTTCTCTATAGGGGGGGATTGAGTACCTGCGCTGTTTCACCATCTCCACCTCTTGTTTGTGTTTTCGAAACTTGTTGTTGCAATTCCGTATTGCTTTTCTTCCTGTCTTAAAAGAACGTTCGGTCGCTTGGTGCTCACCTCAGTCTCCACCGTTCCTGTCGCTGCATACCACATTGGCCCACCTGGTCCTCCAGGTGAAGAGGGGATTCCAGGCTCACCAGGCAAACCGGGTTCCTTATTGGACCCAAAAGGCCGCAAGGGTACGGAAGGGGCAAAAGGTAATTTTAACGATTCAAGTGTTATTGCACCTGTTAGGAAGGTTTTCTTTGATTTTCTTTTTTCTTCTTCTCTCACGTCTCAGGGCCCACGGTGGAACTCGTAGGCTGTACTACGTGTAAGACCGACTTAAGACAGACTTCTGTAGTTTGGCATATTTACAAGACATGAGAGGCAAATGGATAAAACCACCATAGAATTGTTTCCACTATCCATATTCAATGTTGAACCTGTCGTTATGTGAGTTCCATGAAGTGTTTCGTAGTGTGCAGGTGGGGGAGGTAAATAATCGACGGCGGGATTAATATGCAGGATTAATTTAATTAATTCCATTAGCAGTAAGGATTAATAATAACTACCTGCAGGTGAAACACATAGGTTTACCTTGTGTTTTGAACCTGCCTTACCAGTTTCATTGATTGATTGAATGAAGGCCAAATTGCTTACTTCCACAATTGACATTCACCACTGTACCTCAGGACGAATGGGCAAAGGGAGAAACGTTTGGTGCACCAGGCCTGAGCCTCAGTGGCAGTACAAGGACCATTTCGGGGCATCGGATGTAAGAGCTAAAATTACAAGTTACCAAGCAAATGCAGAACAATAGAACATCCTGTCGTTATATAAGGACTGTCTTTATATTGGAAGCAGTTACAGGTCAGTCTGCATCACCTCAAAATACGCGACAAATAATCTTCTCAAACAAATGTTGAGAGACGAGAACTAACCACCCATGAGAAAAAGAAGATGGAGAGATGTTTTGAGACGAGTTCTATAAAAGGAAAAACGTAGTGGGCAAATTACCCCTGGGTGCTCACCGGTGGCTGGATACGAGAAACCAGGAGAAACCAACTGCGTAGGCTGGATGACCCACAAAAAATTGCAACGGAGAAGAAAGAAATACCTTATGGTTTTTTTTTTTAAATGCCATGAACAAACCTTTGTACAATCACGAGTGATAAGCTTGTGGATGAAGTTTTCATCAGAATTGCAACTGTAGTTTTCTGAAGAAAGGCAATCATATTTTGGGCATTCCCCCATACGGCCCCTGTAAGGGCCTGATTTTTTTTGTGTTAGTTGTATTGAATGCCATGGAACAAACTTTGGCACATACATGTCGATGATCTTTGTAGGGAAAGTTTTCATCGAACATCACTAATATGGTAGTTTTCAGAGAGAAGTTGACTAATCTTTGTGGAGCTGAATGAGGATGGACGGTTGGATGACACACCATCCCATAAGCTCCCCGGAACTACGGTAAAGGTGAACTTAAAATGACGAGAAGTTTGGAAGAGAGAAGGGGTTGGTGATATATAGATATATATATTCATATATTATATATATGTATATATATTATTGTTACGGTTGCTGGAAATTCACAAAACATCATTCAGTTCCCCAGAGATCAGTTATTTCGAAAGGCTACGTGTTTTACGTTAGAATCCCCCCGTTGTGATAAAGGCATTTGTCTGTGTGCCGGGCTGTGAATCTATTGAGTTAGCCGTTCATCTTTCTATTTTTCATTTCAAACCAAAACAGCATCACTTTCAACCGACACTTACTTACAACCACGCACCTCCCCACAAAACAAACAGGCATCTCAACAAACCACCGCCATCCCAACCACAGCCCAACAACACTGCAAACCACGACATCTCAACAACCACGCCATCTACACAAACACCAATACACAACGGTCATTCACAACCAAGAAAAGGATTACGAGCACGATGACTCCTGGACCCCCCCCCCCCCCACGCAGCCGGAGGAGGGGCGGACCGCCCGGTAAATTCAAGTGAAAAGGGGTTTAGGGCGCTGATTCTCGGGTGAAAATCTCCCGACTCGCTGGCCCTCCCCTTTGGGGCGATAAAAAAGCCGCGTTTGCTGGCGGAAAAGGCAGTCTGTAGTGGGGAGTTCAGGGTCCGTTGGGACGTTGGGATGGAGAGACGCCCCGTGAGACACTGAAGAGTCTGTGTTGAGGAGTCTGAGTCGGAGTTCGGAGTGTTGGAGTGCGGCAGTTGCGTTCGCTGGAAGGTTCGTGGCGCAACCAGGAAGCCGGTGCGAGACCCTGCTCCTATCCACGCGTCGTCGGCTAAGCCAGGCCGCAGTGGAGGCCGGTATCCGACAAGGAGCAGTCGGAGCTCAGGGGTCCGGCAAAGGACCGAGGGTCGCCGGAAACAAGAGCCCATCGAGCCGCCAGGGGCGGCCATGTAACCTGCCCGGCCCCCAAGGCCCCTTCGTCATCCGGCTCTGAGAATAATTAAGGTACGAGCCTGTTCTTTCCGGGGCGATGAAGAGTCTGTTGGGCGCCTTGTCTTAAGGCCTAGGTCACATTTGCCACGGCGGCCGTGGGGTCTCCAAAATCTCGGCCACTGAGCCAATTGACCTGCGGCCCGCGTATTCCACGGTCACCACAATGACAGTTACATTGATTTTTATATTTTTCGGGGAGCTGCACGGCATTTTAGGCCTGTTTAAGTCACATTTGCCACGACGGCCGTGGGTCTCCAAAATCTACGGGCATTGCAATTATTACGGCGACCGCAGTATATTTCCACGGTCCAACACAATGTAGCCAGTCACCATAGTTTTATTTTCGGGGAGGCTGCCACGGCGTATTATAAATTGTGGAGACCGAAAACGTGCGGGAGTGCCCGGTTACTGCCTGTTTAGATTTGATGCTCGCACGGTGACCCTTAGGGCCCCGTCGGCGCATATTAATTCAATGCAGATCGCAATTGCCCCAAGGCGACCGCAGGGCCGCAGGGCCAGACCGCAGGGCCAGACTAAGGCGAACGTGTGGCCAGACGACCAGAAACGTGAGTGTTTTTGTTTGTATCTACCAGTGTTTCGGCTTGTCCGACATTCGCTACGGCGAACGTAGAAATTTGTGAAATAATATTAATATAACTCCGCGTTATATTCCACGGCACCTTACGGCCTGTAAAATATAGCCATACGGCGTTAGGGCCACCCTGAATGGCCACCCAGACACACTCTGCGGCCGCCACACGTTTCTGTCAATTCAGAGGGCGTACGGCCGACCGTATCCTCCGCCGTAGAGCAAATGTGACTTAGGCCTACTGGTCTTTTAGAAATGTGGGAGACCGAAACGTGGGGTTGCCGATCGGTCTTTGATATTTGATGTCGCACGGTGACCTTAAAGGGGGCCCTGCCGGGCGGCCATATAATTTATCCAAGGCAGACGCAAGGTAAGCCTCAAGGTGCCCGCAACAGGCGACCACAGGGGCCCTAAGGCAACGATGCGGCCAGACGCGACGGGTATAACGAATGGGGTTTAAATTATTTTTTTTTTTTTACCAGATTTTTTTTTTTCGCTTGTAGAAGTGCCATACGGCTAAATGTAAGAAATGAAAAAAAGTTACTACCCGCGTAAATTCACACGGCCGACCTTACGGCCTGGGTAAAAAGATAGCAAAAACGGCGTAGGGCCACCCTGAGGCCACCGCCAGAAACTCTGCCAGCCGCCGCACTTTCTGTCATTCAGAGGGCGTATACGGCCGCCGTATCCTCGCCGTAGAGAAAATGTTGACTTAGCCTAAAAGTAGAATCGTTGTTAAGTGCCTGCCATGATACAATATGCACTAATACACACGGCTTGTAGGCTTTACTCGGTGTCCTTGTACCCTATCTCCCATCATCGTTACTGCTTTACCTGCTGTGAAAAATTAACCCAATTGTTTGAATGTCACTGCTCGTATGCGTCCTTTCCTCCATTGACTGCCATGGAGCGTCGGGAAATTAGCTGGCTGATTATCAAATGCCGATAAAATAAATCTGGTCCGACGGGATTGGCGATATAAACCGCTCCAGGCATTCGCATACGGAACGAGCCGCTTAAGCGGCTTTTTTCGTGCAGGCCCCGTCGAGTATAAACTCCCGGCATTCTGTCCGCCGCGAATAGTTAGGTATATCGACAATTCGCGATACTGCTAGCGCGTGGACAGAAAGTTGGCTGGTTTATGGTGTATTAAAAACAACCCGTAGCTGGGTTTCGGCTTTGTCCGGAAGCTACGACTAGTTGTCGCGTTCGGTGACGCGCGGCCTGGATTGGGCTTAAAAGGCGTGCGCACGCCGAGCCGGTGGAAATCTATAACACTGGTGTCAGGAAGTGGGCATTTGAAACACCCATCCCCTCTGATAAAATTTAGCCAGTTTGAATTCCTATAACCACTGGTGTTCAGCAGAGGCGGGACGAGAACTTCTCCTGTCTCCAAGCCGAAATTTAAGGAACCGGGACTCAGTGTGCGAAGCCGACCCTCCAGTTCCATTAAATTCCGAGCCATCAATTACTATCCCGATACAGGCAAAATTGGCAGCAGTCAAGGCGAGCAGTGAGCAGGACGGGAATATCGTTTAGCATTGTACGAATCTATGGTCCAGGACACCCCCATGCAGAGAGAAACCCATACCAGAAGGTTGGAAAAGCCGGCAAATGCCATCATCTTGGTTGTTGTTTATTATTTCAACCCTCTTACTAAATTATGCAAGTGGGGCACCCAGGGCAAAGAGACTGCGCAGCAGTGTATGGAGAAGCATGAAACAACTAATAGAAATGAGAGACAAATGATGCAAAAGAGGACGCAAAAATGCGCAACGTTGGAAAAATAGATGGATGCAAATGTACAGCGCCGCGGAGAGGCAGTGATCATGCAAACCACTGCCGGAAGGTGAAACGCAGAGCATGGGCGAGGCCTCCAGGCAGCATAATGCGAATTGCGCGTGACGCAAAACGCCGGACAGTGGAGCACAAAATGCGGCCCACGTGTTGGAGCGAACGAGCAGAGGGGGAGTGTGCGATGGGGTTCA
>CM068957.1:42356566-42385484 GCA_035128595.1 Eptatretus atami
AACGCTGGCGTACACTGAACTATTGATGTTTTTTTCCAGTTTTGGACGTATTCATAACGAGTTGGACGTATGCATAACGTATTAGTAACGTACAACGGAACCGTTTTGATAACATATAATAACCTTATATTCAACGAATGCTGAGCGTGTTGTCGGCGTTCACAACCTATGCCCAACGATAGTCTAACTTATGCATAGCGCGGCAGCGTATCGCGACAATCACGTGGCGTAGCCTATTAAAAGGCTGCGGCTCGACGATTCAAATCATAACCACACTAGACATCGAAGTGTCAAGCCGCTGTCACACCTTGACGTTTTAGCCAGCGTATGCCGACGTATGAAAAATTTGCCGAATACGCTGGCACACGTCCAATACGTTATGGGTAAGTTTTGTATACGTTAAGAGCACGCTGAAGCACGCTGGCATACTCGTAGTAGCCGAGTTACATGACAAATTTTTCACATGTTGAAAATTTTTCGACGTATGCCAGCGTATGACTCACACGTTCCGCATACGCTGGCCATAAGTTGTAGGCACGTTAGCGATCGTTGACACACGTCGACACACGTTACTTGTAAGTTACTCATAAGTCGAAACACGTCGAGGTAATGTTTAGCATACCGAAACTTATTTCTAACCTATGAGTAACGTGCTTTGAACCTATGAGTAACGTGCTTTGAACCTATGTGTAACGTATCTCCAACGCATATTGAAGTATGTAGATGTATTTGACGTCTTCCGGCGACCACAGAACTTAACTGAACGTGTTACTAACTTACAGCTACCGTATAATGGCGTATTGGCAGCATTTAGGAATTGGTATATAAAATGGGGTTCACACAGGAGGAACCCGTCAGTGCTTCCAGACTCCATGTTTTTTTTTTGTTTTTCTTCGGCATGACGGTGATGTTGACACTTCGATTTCTAGTGCGGATATGATTTAAATCGTTGAGCGGCAGCCTATTAACTATTTATATTAAACCGCACTAGAAATCGAAGTGTCAACATCACTGTCATGCCGAAGAAGAAAAAAACAATAAAAAAAACCATGGAGTCTGGAACACTGACGCAAACATTTACCTCGGCGTGTCGACTTTATGAGTTAACTTTACAAGTAACATGTGTCGACGTGTCAAACGATCGTGTAACGTGCCTACAACACGTTACTCATAGGTTAGAAACAAGTTTTGGGTATGCGAACATTACCTCGACGGTGTTCGACTTATGAGTACTTACAAGTAACGTGTGTCGACGTGTCAACGATCGTTGTAAACGTGCCTACAACACGTTACTCATAGGTTAGAAACAAGTTTTGGGTATGCTAAACATTACCTCGACGTGTTTCGACTATGAGTAACTTACAAGTAACTCGTGTGTCGACGTGTGTCAACGATCGCGTAACGTGCCTACAACACGTTACGCATAGGTTAGAAATAAGTTTCGGTATCTAAACATTACCTCGACGTGTTCGACTTATGATGTAACTTACAAGTAACTGTGTCGACGACTGTGTCAACGAACGCCGTAACGTGCCTACAACTTATGGCCAGCATATGCGGAACGTGTGAGTCATACGCGGCATACGTCGAAAAATTCAAGCATGTTTAAAAATTGTCGACGAGCTCGGCTGTACTACAGTATTCCAGCGTACTAAGACGTATGCCAGCGTGCTCTTAGCGATACAAAACTTACCCATAACGTATTCGACGCTGTGCCAGCGTTTAGACAAATTTTCATACGTCGGCATACGCTGCTAATCGCAAGTGTGACAGGGCTTAAATAAGATCTCCTTCAAAAGTATGCATTTGGAAGAGTTTGACACTGTGGTGTATAATCGAATATCTGTCTGTGGTGATCTGTATGGGTTAAGCTCGATAGAACAGAATGGCACTTGTAGAGCGCATACCTCCACCCTGACCCCCATTCTTATTTCTCAAGTTTCCCTCGATTTTTGTCTCTCAGACAATGTTTGGTGTGCTTTGGCCCCTCTCTTTCTTCTGTTCATAAACCTCCGCCATCGAAATCGGAGGTTACTGTTTTCACCCTTTCTGTTTGTTTGTTGTTTGTTGTTTGTTGTGAACATATAACGGAAAAACTCTTGACGGATTTCGACGGAAACTTGGTGGGGGGTTAGTATGGTCCAAGGATCATGCCATTTAAATTTGGACTGGTCCCCCCCCCAAAAAAAAAATTGAGAAATTAAAAAAAAATTTTTTGCATTTCTACATGTTTAAGTGATTTCCAACCCCCCCCAAAAAAAATTGTTACCCCCCCCAAAAAAATAGAGATTTTTTTTTTTTGGCATTTCTACATGTTTTAAGTGTTCCACCCCCCCCCCAAAAATGTACCCCCCCCCAAAAAAAATAGAGAAAATTTTTGGGGGCATTTCTACATGTTTAAGTGATTTCCAACCCCCCCCCCAAAAAAAATTGAGAATTATTTTTTTTTTTGCAATCTACCATGTTTTAAGTATTTCCAACCCCCCCCCCCCAAAAAAAAATTGTTGAGAAAAGAACTATAACTGTCAGCACTGTTGACGTCATATTTAATGAATAAGAGATAGGTCACTTGAGTGACCCAGCTGTATGGCGGCGAGTTTGCACTCTACCGAGTGCTCCCTCTATTTTTTCTGTTATGTCCTGACCCGTTCTATGTTCTCCCTCCTCCATGAACCTCAAATTTGTATATTACTGTATATAAAAAAATCAACAACAATCGAACCCAGACGACACCATCCTGTCGTTCTCATCCACATCCTTTACAATCACCTTAAAAAAGCCCATTTTAACCCACAGACAGGAAATCTAGCCAGTGCACCGACACACAATGGCATACTCTTTCAAAAAACACCTGGGTCTTTCACTTGCAGATCAAAAATGCATACGGACAACCGTCTGTCCATCGTCATTTGAAGAATTGCATGCTGACTGGATGTGAAGGGCCCTCTGCCGGCATTGCACCAGAATGGCAGTTTTATTGGGATTTGACGGATCCAAGGCAGACGGCTGGGCGAGCTTGCTATGAACGGGAGCTACCCTGTCACCTGTCAGCATATAACAAGTGGAGGACAAAACTTTCGGACGAAATGTTAAATATCCAGAGGAGCCAGATGGCATCATCCCAGATGGCCAGAGACTAAAGTGGAGGAATTCTCAAGATCTCTACTCCCTTCTGAGTTGAGTTTTAGCCTGGTGGTGGCTTAGTGGTTAGAGTGGTGGCATGGGATCCTAAGGTCTGAGTTCAAGCCCGGTGCCATGAATTAACATCAGGGGTTGACTCAGCCTCAGTCAATGAAATGAGTACCAGTGTAGCAGCCAAAAGGCTGCACACTAAGGGAAGGGCACTGACGGATTTATTAAATCTGGTATTGGTGTGGTGCAGGCTATGATGAGCCGAATGGCCTCCTCCTGTGAAAAAAAATTCCTGTAATTTGTAAAAACCCTTGTTCTGTCCTTGGTGCTCTGTGATGTCAAAATAATTTTTTTTTTTTTGAAGAATGAATACGTTCATTATTTTTTAAATATGATCTTTTCCACAAATACATTGATATATCACTTGTTTTTTTTTTTTTTAACATGAAAATATGATCTATGCCTCTTACAATATTCCGTACATGCATGTTTACTTAATTGTTATTACGATTATGGCCACAGTTAAGTGGGTCATGGAGGACTGACTCATCAAGGAGAACGGGAAGACAAAGACATCACATACAAGATTATGAGTGGCACAAAGGAGAGTAGAGTAAGGGAAGCAGGTTAGTGCCGAAGTGGAAGTGTGTTTGTGTGTTGTATGTGTTGTATGTGTTATGTGTGTATGTGTGTGTATGTTGTGTATGTGTGTAGTTGTGTGTATGTGTGTATGTGTGTATGTTGTGTATTGTGTGTAGGTGTGTGTGTGTGTGTATGTGTGTGTGTGTGTGTTGTTGTTGTGTGTGTGTTGTGTGTAGTGTAGTGTTATATGTGTATGTAGTGTTGTGTGTATGTGTGTATGTGTGTATGTGTTATGTCTTTGTGTATGTTGTGTATGTGTGTATGTGTGTGTAGTGTATTTGTGTGTGTGTATGATATGTATTGTGTGTGTGTATGTATGTATGTGTGTTCGATGTATGTATGTGTTATGTATGTGTGTGTATGTATGTAGTGTGTGTGTATGTATGTGTGTATGTGATGTGTAGTGTGTGTGTATGTATGATGTAGTGTGTTGTATGTATTGTGTGTAGTGTGTGTGTATGTGTATGTATTGGTGTGTTATGTATGGTATGTATTATGTGTGTGTGTATGTGTGTTGTGTGTATGTGTGTGTGTGTGTGTGTGGTGTGTGTGTGTGTGTGTTGTGTGTATGATGTGTTGTATTGTGTGTGTAGTGTATGTATGTGTGTGTGTATGTATGTGTGTGTGTATGTATGTGTATGTATGTGTGTGTATGTATGTGTGTGTATTGTAGTGTGTGTATGTGTGTATGTGTGTATGTATGTGTGTATGTATGTATGTCTGTATGTATGTGTGTATGTGTGTGTATGCTGTATTGTATGTGTGTGTGTGTATGTATGTGTGTGTGTATGTATGTATGTGTGTGTGTATTGTAGTGTAATGTGTGTGTGTGTGTGTGTGTGTGTGTGTGTGTGTGTGTGTGTGTGTGTGTGTGTACTCGACGCCTGGAGTGAGGGGCACCAAACAACAGACACAGGGAGTCAATTCCACAGACGAGAGAACAGAGCGGTTGCTGCTGCTGAGGTCCCTCTTCTTCACCACCTTCACGTTTTGCTTTCTGCAAATGAGTCACGTGTCACATCATGAAATGACATTTTCCCCACACCTGCACGATTTGCCTCACCTGTATCGGTATATTAATTAAAAATAATAATTGGGGAATTGCAATGAAAGTAATTAGCCAAGTAGAGTTGCAGAATAAGACACGTCATGTCGGTCTTTGTGTGCCATGTTGATACAATTGTTTTTAAGAACGAGTAATGTTCAACGCCATTAATTACAATTTATGATATAAATCGACAACAATTACTGGCCATAATTTAAGTTAATCACAGTGAAAATGGTCTCACCTCAAAACGGGTACACACTCGCGTTTATCGAGTGAATCACACGACTTCTTGCGCATGAATACCATTCAACCAACAAATAGCGGATCGGCACACTCATTCGAAATGAAGAAAAACGAACCAATGCGGGAAGCTGCTCAGGGTGACGTCTCAAGGTTCACCAATCAGCACGCGAAGCTCAGCCTGTACTCCGCCCACACACGAAGGCTGGCAAGGGGCGGCACGGCGCGCGCGCTCTCTCCACAGAACGCCGCGTCCGGCCGAGCGCACCACGTGCTCTCGTTCGTAAAAGATGCTTTGGAAGCAGCTTGCAACAACGACATGAAGGACACAAGCGCGCACTAAAATCCTCTTACTGCATCGACAGCATTCTGGAGTGATGTAGCGCGTACAGCGAGCACAGAGCAATAGAAAGGAGAAGATAAACAGCAATCGCACGGTAAGTTGTACAAATACTCCATACTTGTACGTTGTTCGTGTTGTTAATATCGATTCGAGCTCGTGTCCATTTTATGGCACAATTTAAAACCTAGAACGGAAAAAACGTTTCTATAGCCTCATAATCATGTACTTTGTGAGACACGGTAAGACGGCAATCCATGTGACGTCAGTGCTCTTTACGTAACTTGTTCATTAATTGTCTGTGACGTCATATGTCGCCCGGCGTTCTTGGTACCGACGGTAGAATTTCTTCAGTTCAGAGTTTCCTTCATAAATGACCAACTGGCGCACCTTCTCTCTTTCTCTCTCTCTCTCTCTCTCTCTCGCAGATACATCCACAACGAAGTCCCAGGTGGAAAATTTCCCACATTCACGGGGACATCCAAAGGGTGTTCTCCTCCCGCTCTCTGGGCAGGTCGAGCGAAGCGCCACGTCCCGTGCCCTGTACGTGTCGGGTGGACGCGGGACCAACGAGTCAGGAAAACGAGCGCGAGTTACGGCAAGTCGTGCAAGACGAAGCTGCTTGTGAAACGCCACGAGGCCCTGAACGAGGACCCCCTGGTGGAGATGGTGTTGAAGCGCAGGTGGCTCTCGGGGTGCTGACCGGTCCCCGGACGGGCAGGATGGCCTCGGGGCGCGGAGACTCAGATGTCAGACGGTGACGAAGGACGAGCCCACATCGCTGTCGGCGGGGGCGACGGCGAGGAGAACGTGCTCAAGCGAAAGCAGCGCCTTACCGCACCACGTTCACCAGCTACCAGCTCGAGGAGTTATGAGAGAGCCTCCAGAAAACCCACTACCCGGACGTGTTCACCAGGTGTGCTGATGACGTCACAATGCGTATCCGACCGTTGCTTGATTCGAGGAGGGAATAATGACAAGATTTACATCGATCTTCATATGATTCGCTGGGAACAGCGCAAAAAGCCGCCGGAATGTAAACAATATGATAATTCTCGCTTCCATCGTCAAATATCCAATAGACGTTCAATCCTTGATCACAATAAAACCGTTCGAACAATGGCAGTGTGAACGCGTAAATATAAAACACGTGTAAACGATGGTAAATTATTGTAAAGTAAAGGATGGTTAAATGATTGTAAATGTAAAACACGTGTTAAAGGATGTAAATGGTAAAACACGTGTAAACGATGGTCAATGTGATGCGAGTGTAAACGAGTAAATGTAAAACATGCTGTAAAGGATGGTAAATGTGGATGCGAGTGTAAACGAGTAAATGTAAAACACGTGTAAAGGATGGTCAATGTGAAGCGAGTGTAAACGAGTAAATGTAAAACACGTGTAAAGGATGGTAAATGTGATGCGAGTGTAAACGCGTAAATGTAAAACACGTGTAAAGATGGTCAATGTGATGCGAGTGTAAATGAGTAATGTAAAACACGTGTAAAGGATGGTAAATGATTGTAATGTAAAACACGTGTAAAGGATGGTAAATGAAAAACACATGTAAAGGATGGTAAATGATTGTAAAATGTAAAACACGTGTAAAGGATGGTAAAATATTGTAAATGTAAAGGATTGTAATGTACAACACATGTAAAGGATGGTAAATGATTGTAAATGTAAAACACGTTGTAAAGGATGGTAAAATATTGTAAATGTAAAGGATTGTAAATGTTAAAACACATGTAAAGGATGTGTAAATGATTGTAAATTAAAACACGTGTAAAGGAAGGCAAATGTAAAGTGTGTGAAAATTATATTAAATTCAAAACACATGTAAGCATGTGTGTAATGAGTTTAAATTGTAAAACGTGTGTAAGGGACCACATGTTGCACATCAATAGGCTTTATGAAGAGAGAGAGAGAGAACAGACAGAGCTCCATGTTATATGAATGGATTAGTGGTTGATTATTTTAATATGTCTAACATCTTATATACACCATGTCGTTTATGCTATGGCATAGTTAAAGGAATGGCTATATGGTAAGAAATGTAAAGTCCATTTTGGCACAACCCTTCCGCAGAGAGGAGCTTGCCATGCGGCTCGACTGACGGAGGGCTGTTGCAGGTTGAGTCCACAGACGGCCACAGCAAGTTGTCGATTTTCACCTTTTGCTCGTGTTTGCGATTCTCGATGCC
Source organism: Eptatretus atami (assembly GCA_035128595.1). Classification (NCBI taxonomy): domain Eukaryota; kingdom Metazoa; phylum Chordata; class Myxini; order Myxiniformes; family Myxinidae; genus Eptatretus; species Eptatretus atami. The sequence continues at coordinate 42,364,172 of CM068957.1, forward strand.
ATGACACCACAGTGGTCAGTAGAAGTCGGTTCACAACACCCCCGAGTGCAATGCCATGTAGTGCAGAATAAAGCGTGGCGCGCGTGCTGCGGGCCGTTTCAACGCCATGTATTCACAGGTTGGTTCCAGAATCGCCAGCCAAGTGGGAGAAGCGGGAGAAGGCCGGAGTGCCTGGTCCAGGAAACCCGTTTCCCACCGGGGGGCTCCTGCCTTACGCAGACAACCAGCTTCCGCAGTCTGCAGGTACACTGGACTCGAGCTGGACGCTCGCCTGCACCACCGCCATTCCCACCCTCGCCTTTGGGTTGTGTGGCTACCTGGGACTCGGAGTTCTGCGCACCCCTTCATTGCGCCCTTCTTCGGAAGGTACAAACATCGACGGATGTGAGATCTTTTTGACAATGGCGCGCGTTTGACCGTCCGCGCGGCCGCATGTCAGACAAACTAACGGAATTACAATGGTTTCATCAGGATCTTTACGACCTTAAGCTCCGGAACGACGATATTTAGACCGAGCTTTCGGCGGCAGAGCCTTTCACGACCTCTCGGGTGCCGATCCGTCCGAGCGGCGGGACCGCACGCGCCACCAGCATAGCGGCGCTGCGGCTCAAGGCCAAACAGCACGCGGTGCACGTTACTGATGTTAACGACAAACACGGATCCCACACGACCAGGAACAATTCCAACCCTGAACTGTACATACATCATGTATAATATTCATTTACAAGTACACAACATTTGTCCTGCTGTTGGCTTTATTAGGATGCTCGAGCGCTCACTAGCGATTAACTACGCCTTCCAACAGTTTACAAGTATAGTCTGCAGGGTTGTTCCGAATTTACACGGTAGAATAATTTATTGTACAGTACCTTGTGTTTACATAATATTTTGTATGTCACGCAAAGCCGTTGCTATTACAAAATGCTTATTTAATATTTGTAATACGTACGACCCGCTTCGATTTAGAAATGCCACTTTGCAATATTGAAAGCGCAAGATGACGGCCGTTCTTATAGGAAGGAAGATGCACTTAAAGCATTGCTTTTATTATCATAGGGTTAGGAAACACGTGTGATGTGTCTAACGACTGATATATTTATATTCCGATACTTTTATGATCGTTCTTTTGATTAAAAGGCTTCACTTTTTGCCCAGGAAACGTTTTCGTATTCGATATAGGGAAAGGTTGCGATTGCGATGAAATTTAACGATGTATAATTTGTATTATTTTGAAACATTTATTCATGCCATTAAATACGAAACTGACTCAAACCAACGTTGTGATTTGAATTCTTACTTTTTTTTTTTAATGCCATCATTGTCTTGGTTTTGTTATTCCGTTCGACGGGTTATTCGTAAGTCAGTGGTTTATGTAAAAGTCCGTTTTTTAAATGATGGGGTTTTTTTAAAAAAAGAGTTAACCAATGTTTTTCTCGCTCGTACCTTTCAACGTTTTGCAGATTTTTTTTTGTATACTTTTTTACAATCATTTTTACTTTTAACGAAACAAGGGTGGCAGGATGTCCTCTAGGTATGTACACTCGCATCTCAGCCGTCTAGCCTGGGTTGAATCTCCCGACCCACTATAAACTGTCATCCCGGTGTTTCACAGGCAGTGTGATTCATTCAATGTGGCATGCCGTCCTCGGATGGACGTGAAATTGGGCGTCCCGTCTGCCGCATTAGTTGATGGACATTGAAAATCCCACGGTGTCCTTCACGACGAGTAGACGAGCTATCGCCAGCACCCTGAACAAGTTCCAAATTCCGCCTAACTACTGCTGGAGAGGGGATGGCAAACCACCCAGCATGACTCTGGCTACAAATGCTTTTGGCCAAGCAATACTCTGTATCACATAGTGCGGTCCATTGAATCGGGGGAACAAACAGCTGGTGTTATGGAGGTAGGACGACATATCAATGTCAAATCCGCTACGGCTTATATAAATTCTTATCAGCAAAACAGTGTTTCGATCCAAGCATATGTCCTTGCAGACACAGAATCATAGAGATAGAAGTAAATAAAGAACAGGAAATCTCAAAGCATTGATTCTGTGCACAAAATGAATTGCATGCATTTTGAAGTGAGCATGCATGTGGGAGTGACATGTCATTGTTATTGTATATGCCTTTGGCGGGAGTGTGAGTGCCATGAGCTTTGTATATATCATTCGAACAAATTATGGCGGGATCGTTAACTGAGACAGTGGAAAGCACCGACGGTCACATGCTACTCATCAGCACCTAAAACCACTTTGTGTCAACGTAGTCACGTCAAGTAATGTTACAGGTTTACACGACCTCTCGCATCCCGTGCATTGATGAGTTCATTGTCTCATTGTGTCCTGGTTGATCCTGAGCCATTCCTCACCAGATCATAATTAGATGATATAGATGTATAAACCAATTTGGCACCCTTCAAGCATTCAGTCAGGAGAGGTCTGGTTGATGAACTACTTGCATAGTAATCATGAGATGCTCACAATTCATGACCATGTATTTCCAGTTCCCACACTCTCTGCGATGCCTCTTCCAATAGTCCAAGCACTCCTGCCTTCCCCAAAGTGGAGATTGATTTGAGACTCGCCATTTGAACAACATATTTGATCCATCTGACTGGTGTCCATCATGCATTGTGGAGTAGCGATACTAAAGAGGTAGTGATTTTGTGAAGGAGTCCGAGCTGTCACCCGTGAAAGAAATTAAAATCCTGCCACAAATCACCTTCAGTTCGTCAGGCCTGGCTAGCCGGTTCGTGAAAGACTTCAGCGAATAACTTTCCTGGCCCGACCCCACGAGGTGGGAATAATTGGGGCTGTTAAAGAAGAAATAGTCGTAGTACTATGTCATATCATTCGTAGTAGTGTGTCTTCTTTCACAAGAGTAAGTTTGATTGGTAAGTAAAACAATAAGCCCACGTTGTGTGTGTAAATAGGTTAAGGAAATAATGTGGCTGTGACACAACAATGGTGGTCCAAAGGGACTCTGACTTTTCGCATTTTCTTGGATTTTGCAATTTATATTATTTTTAAAAAGTCACACGGCAGACAGTACGTCTCTACAAGAATACATGTTTTCTTCATAATTTCACACGTGTAAAATTGAACGTTGTTTAAGTAAAGACATACCGTGATTCAAATGTATGAAATTATAATGATTAAACTAAGGTAAAAATATGTGCATGGAAAGAGTGCTTTGGGATGGGGGTGGAGGAGTGGGGGGGGGGGGGGGTTGAAATGAGAGTGGGGTACGTGAATGATGTACATGTGTATATCTGAATAATGTTATGGAAGATGCTCACGACACCGTGCTGTTGGTTCTGCCTTGAAAATGGCGGGCTTTGTGGCTGTACCGTAGTGTGACCATGTCAATCAGTAGTAGAGCCGCAATGAGTCGCAAAACCTGTGTTTATCTGTTTACACCTCCTCTCCTTTTATGATTATGGACCCAACACCTGGTCATTGTGTTATGCCATATTGCATTATCAGCACAGCACATGCACATGCGTGCACACGTACGGCAAAAGGAAAAACCGACAAAAAATACCCCGTAAGGTTTATGTCCGCTTCTTATCATCAGTTTCAGAGATTATGCTGAAAATACCCCTTTTCACATTATAAGGCAACAATAGTAGCATGATCAGTACAAATCTAGCTAGCGGCGTTGCAACATTTTGCCAAATGTATACTTGTGCATTTCCTTAAATTTTACTCCGTAGGACGTCATTGTGTAGTAAACAGGCTCTATGTTCACCTCCCCTCCCCCCCCGCACCCAATTCCACTATCTACCATCAAACTCACCATTCCATTGAGGCTGGTTCCATCGTTTGCAGAATTGGAGAGGAGTACTTGATATGGAGATAACAAGCCATAACAGGCGAGCATCACCATCTGTGTTATTAAAAACATGTTTATTAAATAAATAGCGTAGGGATGTTTCTTACCCTCAGGCTGTTAGGGAAAACAGGAAGCCTTGGAAAGGTGGGGTCCCCTGCGTGCGGCTTCAAATTTGGCTAACCACGTCAGGCTAACCTGGGGCCATGCCCACGTATGATGTGGGCGAGGAAGGTTCGCATAATGTGCACATGACAATACATTGGGTTCATCATCGATATATCAGATAAACTCATCGATGTTACATAAATGACTTCCGGTTTCCTGGTCGTGGTTGCTTCCTTGATCCTCCCGAGTGATCTGCTAACCAAAGAAAGCTAAGTACTGTATCGTTCCAGATTTGTGCGTGTGCCGTCATTTGTGTTCTCTGTTTGTGTTATTGTTCTTTGGATTGAGTGCTCACTCCTGTGATGTTTTTTTCATTCTCATTCTATTTATTACTCCGCCAACAAAGATGGACGAGTTTACATTACCCCTGTCTGTTTGTTTGCCTGTCTGTGAGCAGGATATCTCAAAGGTTTGTGGCAAGATTCGGACAAATTTGGTGGACAGGTTTGGGTTGTGTGAAAGGACGAATCAATTCGATTGTGGAGGTCCGAATCCGGATCTGGATACGACGAGAATTATTTAATCTTTTCAAAGTGATTCTTCACCATTGGAGATTGGGTCAAAAAACGATAACATAGAAAATATTTCAAACATTTGTGGACGAGTTATCAAAACTTGGTGGATAAGGTTGGTTTGGTGACAGAACAAGCCGATTCAATTTTGGTTCAGGTCCGGATCCAGATCCGACTATCAGTGGGATACAAAATGTAAACTGTTCAGCCTTCAGAAGTATGTGCTCTACCGAGTGCTGTGTTCTAGTTTTGATCCTGTGTCTTCGACTCAGATAGTTTGGGCCTACCCATTTTTTTTAGCCCTGCGCACGAAAAGCGAAAAGCGGGGTTCAGCAATTGGTTCACTTTGTCTGTCTGCCTGTCTGGTGTCTCTCCAAAATTCAGTTTATGATCAAGGAACAACTTAAATTGTTAATTTTGTGTTATTGTGAATTTGAATGTTACTTTTAAACATGAATCAAAAAGGAACATGTAGTTTTGCAGTACTTTGTCTCTGAATTTGCGCCTGATTGCACATCTACAGAGAGGAGTGAGATTAAAAATTTTGTCTCTGCCTGTCTGGTAATTAAACAAAATAAAAAAATCATTCCAAACAGAAAACGTACTATTTTAGAGACATTCCATAAACAACCAAACAGGCACAAAACTAATGTCATGTATTTAAATAAGTGGTGTAAAAGATACTGCATAAACCGCGGTAAACGATCCAAAATTTTTTCTCTACAACCTTAAAAACTTTTATTTCAATGAATTATACTTTGACACTGATACAACACAATCGGCCTTCTCTGACACTTTCAAAACCTTCCGTTAGCGTACTTGCGACCAAAATATTACCGGCAATTTACATTTCATCTTCGACCATCCACTTTGCTGACTTCACACGACTCCCACCACTGTATCCTATTATTTTACATCAAGACTGCGCCGGGTTAGTGTGTCGATGACTCTCTAGTTCGACACTGTTTCTCATAACCCATTGGCGACAGTGTCTCTATCCCTCTGTTCCATTATTCACACTTATCCCTTTAATTACTATACCATCGACCTTTTGTTCAATAAAATATAAAGAAAAAAACTTGATTGTGATTATTCCTCATCTGTACCCCTTTTGTTTGATAGTTCTTGGTTTTGTTCTGTTTCCTTTTCTGTTATCATCCCACTTTTCGCCTCTCTTTCTTGCTGTGTTTCAGCTTGTCTGTGGCTTGTTCTCACCCTGTCTCAGTGGTTCTTTCTCCCTTCTCCCCCCTTGATTTCACTCTCACTCTGCCTGTGTTGGTGCGTTCCCCTTTCCATTTTGTTCCATTCCATTTCTGCTCTAGACTGTTTCACGAGCCTTGATTCCATTGGAAACAAAAAAAATAAGTCTTGTTGTCGTTCTCTGTTCAGTATTGGATCAAGCACTACACATTTAAGGTAGAGAGGCAAAGTGAGTTTAAGACATGGTGTAAAAAATATAGTTTTGTCAGTGGGGTGGTCATCACACCTTGAGTATCCAATAATAATTTTTTTTTTATCAAGAAAGTAACAATGTTAATGAAGAACGTGCCTGAAGATGAAGGTCAATGACATTGCAAATTCTGGATTCATCTGCAAAAATGGAATAGCAGGGTTTAGTAGGCATCTACGTTGATGAGACACTGAGATTATTTTTAACGTTCCACCAGTTAATGCTGGTAGATGGGACACCAGGCTTCACCTTAACTTGTCCTATCCAGGCTGGAGTTCCTCAAGGTAGTGTTCTACTTTTCCACAATGGATGGAGTCCTAAATGCCAGACATGAGATCAGAGCCATCTCTGTAGACATATCAAGTTGCTTTTGATACAGCTGGCACCCTTCCCTGCCTCACCAAACTGTCTTCTATGGTTATCCAAGGGCCATCTCCACTCATGGCTTAGCAGACGTCCTCTCCTGTCCCAGTCACGTTGTGGCCCTTTAATGAAAATTCTTTCATTCCCCTCTGGTTCCTATCCAGGCTGAGAGTTTCCTCAAGGCGTGTTCTTGGCCCTGTTCTTTTTCTGGTTTTCATTCAATGATCTCTCTGACTCTCTGGAAAATCCTCTTTATCTCTTTTGCTGATGAACTTTACCTCTTGCCAACCATCTGTCATTCCTCAGATCGGCAAGCAGCAGCCGCTTCACTCTCTGCAGATCTGGGATAAAATCACAAGCTGGTCCAACACGTCGACATGTCTTTCAACCGGACAAATCTCACACTCTCACTATGTCTCTCTGAAAGGACGTCTGAACCCCCCCCTCTACTTTTCAAACATCCTCTTAAGTCTTTCATTCAACGACTGGTCTCACTATCTGCCATGATCTTTCCTGGGAAAGCCACATTTTCAAGCTGGCCTCCAAAGCCAGCGCGACTGGGCATCCTCCGTCTGAAAAGTCCTTCCTTGGCACACCTGAGCTCCTGACCACATACAAAGCTTTCTTCCACAGCCTGATGGTAGTTACTGCCTCTCCCTCTGGGCTGGTGGCTCTGCTCTCATCTTTCTCGGTTTCACGCTGTGGAAACCAAGGCATCTAGGATCATTGGTATCTTCTAGCGGATGAGGCTGAGTCTTTCGGTGTTTCACTCTCTCACCACAGGCAGGTCAGTGTCCTTCTGTCTTCTACCATCTTCTCTCCGGCCTTGCCCCCCCTGTTCTGTCTGAGATATGTAGCCCCCCCCCATTTTTCTACGATGAGGCTTGAGTCTTTGTCTCTCACGCTCTCACCGCAGGCCAGGTCCGGTGTCTTTCTATCTTCTCTTTTTTTTAGACAAATTTTTCATACGTCGGCATACGCTGGCTAAATCGTCAAGGTGTGACAGGGCCTTAAGATAAGATCTTTCCTTCAAAAGTATGCATTTGGAATGAGTTTGACACTGTGGTTGTATAAATCTGAATATCTGTCTGTGGTGATTCTGTATGGGTTAAGCTCGATAGAACTAGAATGGTACTTGGTAGAGCGCATACCTCCACCCTGACCCCCCATTCCTTATTTCTCCAAGTTTCCCTCGATTTTGTCTCTCAGACCAACTGTTTGTGTGCTTTCCCCCCCCTCTTTCTTCTGTTCATTTTTTCTGTTATGTCCTGACCCGTTCTATGTTCTCCCTCCTCCATGAACCTCAAATTTGTATATACTGTATATAAAAAATCAACAACAATCGAACCCAGACGACACCATCCTGTCGTTCTCATCCACATCCTTTTACAATCACCTTAAAAAGCCCATTTTAACCCACAGACAGGAAATCTAGCCAGTGCACCGACACACAATGGCATACTCTTTTCAATAAACACCGTGGGATCTTTCACTTGCAGAATCAAAATGCATACGGGACAACCGTCTGTCCATCGTCATTTGAAGAATTGCATGCTGACTGATGAAGGGCCCTCTGCCGGCATTGCACCAGAATGGCAGTTTTATTGGGATTTGACGGATCCAAGAGCAGACGGCTGGGCGAGCTTGCTATGAACGGAGCTACCCTGTCACCTGTCAGCATATAACAAGTGGAGGACAAAACTTTCGGACGAAAGTGTTAAATATCCAGAGGAGCCCAGATGGCATCATCCCAGATGGTCCAGAGACTGAAAGTGGAGGAATTCTCAAGATCTCTACTCCCTTCTGAGTTTGAGTTTTAGCCTGGTGGTGGCTTAGTGGTTAGAGTGGTGGCATGGGATCCTAAGGTCCTGAGTTCAAGTCCCGTTTGCCACTGAATTAACATCAGGGGGTTGACTCAGCCTCAGTCAATGAAATGAGTACCAGTGTAGCAGCCAAAAGGCTGCACACTAAGGGAAGGGGCACTGACGGATTTATTAAATCTGGTATTGGTGTGGTGCAGGCATGATGAGCCGAATGGCCTCCTCCTGTGAAAAAAATTCCTTTAATTCCTGTAATTTTGTATAACCCTTGTTCTGTCCCCTTGGTCGCTCTGTGATGTTCAAATAAATTTTTTTTTTTTTAAGGATGAATACGTTCATTATTTTTTTAATATTGATCTTTTCCACAAATACATTGATATATACTGTTGTTTTTTTTTTTAACATGAAAATATGATCTATGCTCTTACAATATTCCGTATGCATGTTTACTTAATTGTTATTACGATTATGGCCACAGTTAAGTGGGTCATGGAGGACTGACTCATCAAGGAGGAACGGGAAGACAAAGACATCACATACGAGATTATGAGTGGCACAAAGGAGAGTAGAGTAAGGAAGCGGTTAGTGCGAGTGGAAGTGTGTTTGTGTGTGTGTATGTGTGTATGTATGTGTGTGTATGTGTGTGTATGTATGGTGTGTATGTGTGTGTATGTGATGTGTGTATGTGTGTGTGTGTGTATGTTGTGTGTGTGTTGTGTATGTGTGCTGTGTGTGTGTATGTGTGTATGTGTATGTGTGTATGATGTGTGTGTAGATGTGTGTATGTATGTGTTGTGTATTGTGTGTTGTGTTGTGTGTGTGTGGTTTGTATGTGTTGTATGTATGTGTGTGTTATGTTGTGTGTTATGTATGTGTGTGTATGTATGTGTGTATGTTATGTGTATGTGTGTTATGTGTGTATGTGTGTGTGTGTGTTGTTATTGTATGTATGTGTTGTGTGTATGTGTGTATGTGTGTGTATGTGTGTGTGTTATGTGTGTGTATGTATGTGTGTTGTGTTATTGTGTATGTGTGTATGATGTGTATGTGTGTGATGTGTGTTTATGTATGTTATGTGTGTGTATTGTGTAGTTGTGATGTATGTGTGTGTATGTATGTGTGTGTTATTGTGTGTATGGTGTGATGTGTGTGTATATGTGTGTATGTTGTGTTGTATGTGTGTGTATGTATGTGTGTATGTATGTTGTGTATGTATGTGTGTATGTATTGTGTGTTGTGTGTATGTATGTGTGTGTGTATGTATGTGTGTATGTGTGTGTGTGTATGTGTGAGTGTGTATGTTTGTATGTTATGTGGTGTATGTATGTGTGTGTTGTATGTATGTGTGTGTATGTGGTGTGATGTGTTGTGTGTATGTTTGTGTGTATGTATGTGTTTGTATGTGTGTATGTTGTGTGTATGTATGAATGTTGTGTGTTGTATGTATGTATGTATGTAGTGTGTATGTATGTGTGTGGTTGTGTGTATGTATGTGTGTATGTGTATGTATGTGTGTGTATGTATGTGTGTGTATGTGTGTGTGTATGTATGTATGTATGATGTGTATGTGTGTGTGTGTTGATATGTGATGTGTATGTGTGTGATGTAGTGTGTGTGTTGTATGTGTATGTGTGTGTGTATGTATGTATGTGGTGTATGTGTGTGTGTGTGTGTGTGTTATGTGTGTGTATGTATGATGTATGTATGTATGTGTATGTAGTATGTTGTATGGTGTATGTATGTATGTATGTGTGTGTGTATGTTTGGTATGTAGGATGTATGTGTGTGTGTGTGTATGTGTGTTGTGTGTGTGTGTGTGTGTGTGTGTGTGTGTGTGTGTGTGTGTGTGTGTGTGGTACTCGACGCCTGGAGTGAGGGGCACCAAACAACAGACACAGGGAGTCAATTCCACAGACGAGAGAACAGAGCGGTTGCTGCTGCTGAGGTCCCTCTTCTTCACCACCTTCACGTTTGCTTTTCTGCAAATGAGTCACGTGTCACATCCATGAAAATGACATTTTCCCCACACCTGCACGATTTGCCTCACCTGTATCGGTAATATTAATTTAAAAATAATAATTGGGGAATTGCAATGAAAGTAATTAGCCAAGTAGAGTTTGCAGAATAAGACACGTCATTGTCGTCTTGTTGTGCCATGTATGATACAATTGTTTTTAAGAACGAGTCATGTTCCAACCGCCATTAATTACAATTTATGATATAAATCGACAACAATTATTGGCCATAATTTAAGTTCAATCACAGTGAAAATGGTCTCACCCTCAAAACGGGTACAACTCGCGTTTATCGAGTGAATCACACGACTTCTTGCGCATCGAATCCATTCACCAACAAAAGCGGATCGGCACACTCTTCGAAATGAAGAACAACGAACCAATGCGGAAGCTGCTCAGGGTGACGTCCTCAAGTTCACCAATCAGCACGCGAGCTCAGCCTGTAGCTCCGCCCACACACGAAGGCTGGCCAAGGGGCGGCACGGCGCGCGCGCTCTCTCCACAGAACGCCGGTCCGGCCGAGCGCACCACGTGCTCTCCGTTCGTAAAGATGGCTTTGGAAGCAGCTTGCAACAACGACATGAAGGACACAAGCGCGCACTTAAAATCCTCTTACTGCATCGACAGCATTCTGGGAAGATGTAGCGCGTACAGCGAGCAGCAGAGCAATAGAAAGGAGAAGATAAACAGCAAATCGCACGGTAAGTTGTACAAATACTCCATACATTGTACGTTGTTCGTGTTGTTAATATCGATTCGAGCTCGTGTCCATTTTTATGGCACAATTTAAAACCTAGAACGGAAAAACGTTTCTATAGCCTCATAATCATGTACCTTTGTGAGACAGGTAAGAGCGGCAATCCATGTTGACGTCAGTGCTCTTTACGTAAACTTGTTCATAATTTGTCTGTGACGTCATAGTCGCCGGCGTTCTTGGTACCGACGGTAGAATTTCTTCAGTTCAGAGTTTCCTTCATAAATGACCAACTGGCGCATTCTCTCTCTCTCTCTCTCTCTCTCTCGCAGATACATCCACAAACGAAGTACCCCAGGTGGAAATTTTCCCCACATTCAACGGGGACATCCAAAGGGTGTTCTCCTCCCGCTCTCTGGGCAGGTCGAGCGAGCGCCACGTCCCCGTGCCCTGTCACGTGTCGGAGGTGGACGCGGTGGACCAACGAGTCAGGAAAACGAGCGCGAGTTACGGCAAGTCGTGCAAGACGAAGCTGCTTGTGAAACGCCACGAGGCCCTGAACGAGGGACCCCCTGGTGGAGATGGTGTTGAAGGCGCAGGTGGCTCTCGGGGTGCTGACGGTCCGCCGGACGGGCAGGATGGCCCTCGGGGCGCCGGAGACTCAGAATGTCAGACGGTGACGAAGGACGAGCCACAGTCGCTGTCGGCGGGGAGCGACGGCGAGGAGAACGTGCTCAAGCGAAAGCAGCGCCGTTACCGCACCACGTTCACCAGCTACCAGCTCGAGGAGTTAGAGAGAGCCTTCCAGAAAACCCACTACCCGGACGTGTTCACCAGGTGTGCTGATGACGTCACAATGCGTATCCGACCGTTGCTTGATTCGAGAGGGAATAATGACAAGATTTACATCGACTCTCATATGATTCGCTGGGAACAGCGCAAAAAGCCGCGGAATGTAAACAATATGATAATCTCGCTTCCATCGTCAAAAATATCCAATAGACGTTCAATCCTTGATCACAATAACACGTTCGAACAATGGCAGTGTGAACGCGTAAATATAAAACACGTGTAAACGATGGTAAATTATTGTAAATGTAAAGGATGGTAAATGATTGTAAATGTAAAACACGTGTAAAGGATGGTAAATGTAAAACACGTGTAAACGATGGTCAATGTGATGCGAGTGTAAACGAGTAAATGTAAAACATGTGTAAAGGATGGTAAATGTGATGCGAGTGTAAACGAGTAAATGTAAAACACGTGTAAAGGATGGTCAATGTGAAGCGAGTGTAAACGAGTAAATGTAAAACACGTGTAAAGGATGGTAAATGTGATGCGAGTGTAAACGCGTAAATGTAAAACACGTGTAAAGGATGGTCAATGTGATGCGAGTGTAAATGAGTAAATGTAAAACACGTGTAAAGGATGGTAAATGATTGTAAATGTAAAACACGTGTAAAGGATGGTAAATGAAAAACACATGTAAAGGATGGTAAATGATTGTAAATGTAAAACACGTGTAAAGGATGGTAAAATATTGTAAATGTACACACATGTAAAGGATGGTAAATGATTGTAAATGTAAAACACGTGTAAAGGATGGTAAAATATTGTAAATTAAGATTGTAAATGTAAACACTGTAAAGGATGTATAATGATTGTAAATCTAAAAACACGTGTAAAGGAGGGCAAATGTAAAGTGTGTGAAAATTATATTAAATTTCAAACACATGTAAAGCATGTGTGTAAATGAGTTTAAATGTAAAACGTGTGTAAGGGACCACCATCGTTGCACATCAATTAGGCTTTATGAAGGAGAGAGAGAGAGAGACAGACAGAGCTCCATGTTATATGAATGGATTAGTGTTGATTATTTTAATATGTCTAACATCTTATATACACCATGTCGTTTATGCTATGGCATAGTTAAAGAGATGGCTATATGGTAAGAAATGTAAAGTCCATTTTGGCACAACCCTTCCGCAGAGAGGAGCTTGCCATGCGGCTCGACCTGACGGAGGCTCGTGTGCAGGTGAGTCCACAGACGGCCACAGCAAGTTGTCGTATTTTCACCTTTTGTCGTGTTTTGCGATTCTCGATCGCCATGACACCACAGTGGTCAGTAGAGTCGGTTCACAACACCCCCGATGCAATGCCATGTAGTGCAGAATAAAGCGTGGCGCGCGTGCTGCGGGCCGTTTCAACGCCATGTATTCACAGGTCTGGTTCCAGAATCGCCGAGCCAAGTGGAGGAAGCGGGAGAAGGCCGGAGTGCCTGGTCCAGGAAACCCGTTTCCCACCGGGGGGCTCCTGCCTTACGCAGACAACCAGCTTCCGCAGTCTGCAGGTACACTGGACTCGAGCTGGACGCTCGCCCTGCACCCACCGCCATTCCCACCCTCGCCTTTGGGGTTGTGTGGCTACCTGGGACTCGGAGTTCTGCGCCACCCCTTCATTGCGCCCTTCTTCGGAAGGTACAAACATCGACGGATGTGAGATCTTTTTGACAAATGCGCGCGTTTGACCGTCCGCGCGGCCGCATGTCAGACAAACTAACGGATTACAATGGTTTCATCAGGATCTTTACGACCTTAAGCTCCGGAACGACGATATTTAGACCGAGCCTTTCGTCGGCAGAGCCTTTCACGACCTCTCCGGGTGCCGATCCGTCCGAGGCGGCGGACCGACGCGCCACCAGCATAGCGGCGCTGCGGCTCAAGGCCAAACAGCACGCGGTGCACGTTACTGATGTTAACGACAAAACACGGATCCCACACGACCAGGAACAATTCCAACCCTGAACTGTACATACATCATGTATAATATTCATTACAAGTACACAACATTTGTCCTGCTGTTGGCATTTATTAGATGCTCGAGCGCTCACTAGCGATTAACTACGCCTTCCAACAGTTTACAAGTATAGTCTGCAGGGTTGTTCCGAATTTACACGGTAGAATAACTTTATTGTACAGTTACCTTGTGTTTACATAATATTTTGTATGTCACGCAAAGCCGTTGCTATTACAAAATGCTTATTTAATATTTGTAATTACGTACGACCCGCTCGATTTAGAAATGCCACTTGCAATATTGAAAGCGCAAGATGACGGCCGTTCTTATAGGAAAGGAAGATGCACTTAAAGCATTGCTTTTATTATCCATAGGGTTAGGAACACGTGTGATGTGTCTAACGACTGATATATTTATATTCCGATACTTTTATGATCGTTCTTTTGATAAAAGGCTTCACTTTTTGCCCAGGAAACGTTTTCGTATTCGATATAGGGAAAGGTTGCGATTGCGATGAAATTTAACGATGTATAATATTGTATTATTTTGAAACATTTATTAGTGCCATTAAATACGAAACTGACTCAAACCAACGTTGTGATTTTGAATTCTTACCTTTTTTTTTTTTAATGCCATCATTGTCTTGGTTTTGTTATTCCGTTCGACGGGTTATTCGTAAGTCAGTGGTTTGATGTAAAAAGTCCGTTTTTAAATGATGGGGTTTTTTTAAAAAAAGAGTTAACCAATGTTTTTCTCGCTCGTACCTTTCACAGTTTTGCAGATTTTTTTTTTGTATACATTTTTTACAATCATTTTTACTTTTAACGAACAAGGTGGCAGGATGTCCTCTAGGTATGTACACTCGCATCTCAGCCGTCTAGCCTGGGTTTGAATCCCGACCCAGCTGATAAACTGTCATCCCGGTGTTTCACAGGCAGTGTGATTCATCAATGTGCATGCCGTCCCTCGGATGGACGTGAAATTGGGCGTCCCGTCTGCCAGCATTAGTTGATGGACATTGAAAATCCCACGGTGTCCTTCACGACGAGTAGACGAGCTATCGCCAGCACCCTGAACAAGTTCCAAATTCCTGCCCTAACTACTGCTGGGAGAGGGATGGCAAACCACCCAGCATGACTCTGGCCTACAAACTGCTTTGGCACAAGCAATACTCTGTATCACATAGTGCGGTCCATTGAATCGGGGGAAACAAACAAGCTGGTGTTATGGAGGTAGGACGACATATCAATGTCAAATCCGCTACGGCTCTATAATAATTCTTATCAGCAAAACAGTGTTCGATCCAAGCCAATGTCCTTGCAGACACAGAATCATAGAGATAGAAGTAAATAAAAGAAACAGGAAAATCTCAAAGCATTGATTCTGTGCACAAAATGAATTGCATGCCATTGTTGAAAGTGAGCATGCATGTGGGAGTGACATGTCATTGTTATTGTATATGCCTTTGGCGGGAGTGTGAGTGCCATGAGCTTTGTATATATCATTACGAACAAAATATGGCGGGATCGTTAACTGAGACAGTGGAAGCCACCGACGGTCACATGCTACTCATCAGCACCTAAAACCACTTGTGGGTCAACGTAGTCACGTCAGTAATGTTACAGGTTTACACGACCTCTCGCATCCCGTGCATTGATGAGCTCATTGTCTCATTGTGTCCTGGTTGATCCTGAGCCATTCCTTCACCAGATCATAATTAGATGAATATAGATGTATAAACCAATTTGGCACCCTTCAAGCATTCAGTCAGGAGAGGTCTGGTGATGAACTACCTTGCATAGTAATCATGAGATGCTCACAATTCATGACCATGTATTTCCAGTTCCACACTCTCTGCGATGCCTCTTCCAATAGTCCCAAGCATCCTGCCTTCCCCAAAGTGGAGATTGATTTGAGACTCGCCATTGAACACCATATTGATCCATCTGACTGGTGTCCATCATGCATTGTGGAGTAGCGACTAGAAGAGGTAGTGATTTGTGGAAGAGTCCGAGCTGTCACCCTGAAAGAAATTAAAAAATTCCTGCCAAAATCACCTTCAGTCTCGCGTCAGGCCTGGCTAGCCGGTTCGTGAAAGACTTCAGCGAATAACTTTCCCTGGCCGACCCCACGAGGTGGGAATAATTGGGGCTGTTAAAGAAGAAATAGTCGTAGTACTAATGTCATATCATTCGTAGTAGTGTGTCATCTTTCACAAGAGTAAGTTTTTGAATTGGTAAGTAAAACAATAAGCCCACGTTGTGTGTGTAAATAGGTTAAGGAAATAATGTGGCTGTGACACAACAATGGTGGTCCAAAGGGACTCTGACTTTTCGCATTTTCTTGGATTTTGCAATTTATATTATTTTTAAAAAGTCACACGGCAGACAGTACGTCTCTACAAGAATACATGTTTCTTCATAATTTCCACACGTGTAAATTGAACGTTGTTTAAGTAAAGACATACCGTTGATTCAAAATGTATGAAATATAATGATTAAACTAAGGTAAAAAATATGTGCATGGGAAAGAGTGCTTTGGGATGGGGGTGGAGGAGTGGGGGGGGGGGGGGGGTTGAAATGAGAGTGGGGTACAGTGAATGATGTACATGTGTATATCTGAATAAGTGTTATGGAAGATGCTCACGACACCGTGCTGTTGGTTCTGCCTTGAAAATGGCGGGGCTTTGTGGCTGTACCCGTGTGACCATGTCAATCAAGTAGTAGAGCCGCAATGAGTCGCAAAAGCCTGTGTTTATCTGTTTACACCCTCCTCTCCTTTTATGATTATGGACCCAACACCTGGTCATTGTGTTAATGCCATATTAGCATTATCAGCACAGCACATGCACATGCGTGCACACGTACGGCAAAAGAAAAACCGACAAAAAATACCCCGTAAGGTTTATGTCCCGCTTCTTATCATCAGTTTTCAGAGATTATGCTGAAATACCCCTTTTCACATTTATAAGGGCAACAATAGTAGCATGATCAAGTACAAATCTAGCTAGCGGCGTGCAAACATTTTTGCCAAATTATACTTGTGCATTTCCTTAAATTTTACTCCCGTAGGACGTCATGTGTTAGTAAACAGGCCTCTATGTTCACCTCCCCTCCCCCCCCCGCACCCAATTCACTATCCACCATCAAACTCCACCATTCCATTGAGGCTGGTTCCATCGTTGCAGAATTGGAGAGGAGTACTTGCATATGGCAGATGAACAAGCCATAACAGGCGAGCATCACCATCCTGTGTTATTAAAACTGTTTATTAAAATAATAGCGTAGGGATGTTTCTTACCCTCAGGCTGTTAGGGAAAACAGGAAGCCATTGGAAAGGTGTGGGGTCCCTCCTGCGTGCGGCTTCAAATTTGGCTAACCACCGTCAGGCTAACCTGGGGCCATGCCCACGTATGATGTGGGCGAGGAAGGTTCGCATAATCTGTGCACATGACAATACATCTGGGTTCATCATCGATATATCAGATAAACCTCATCGATGTTACATAAATGACTTCCGGTTTCCTGGTCGTGGTTGCTTCCCTTGATCCTCCGAGTGATCTGCTACCAAAAGAAAGCTAAGTACTGTAATCGTTCCAGATTTGTGCGTGCTGCCGTCAATTTTGTGTTCTCTGTTTGTGTTATTTGTTCTTTGTATTGAGTGCTCACTCCTGTGCATGTTTTTTTCATTCTCATTCTATTTATTACCTCCGCCAACAAAGATGGACAGAGTTTACATTTTCACCCCTGTCTGTTTGTTTGCCTGTCTGTGAGCAGGATATCTCAAAAGGTTGTGGACAGATTCGGACGAAATTTGGTGGACAGGTTGGGTGTGTGAGAAGGACGAATCAATTCGATTTTGTGAAGGTCCGAATCCGGATCTGGATACGAGAATTATTTAATCTTTTCAAGTGATTCTTCACCATTGAGAGATTGGGTCAAAAACGATACATAGCACAATATTTCAAACATTTGTGGACGAGTTATGACAAAACTTGGTGGATAAGTTGGTTTGGTGACAAGAACAAGCCGATTCAATTTTGGTTCAGGTCCGGATCCAGATCCGACCTATCAGTGGGATACAAAATGTAAACTGTTCAGCCTTCAGAAGTATGTGCTCTACCGAGTGCTGTTCTAGTTTTGATCCTGTGTCTTCGACTCAGATAGTTTTGGGCCTACCCATTTTTTTTAGCCCTGCGCACGAAAAGCGAAAAGCGGGGTTCAGCAATTGGTTCACTTTGTCTGTCTGCCTGTCTGTCTGTCTCTCCAAAATTCAGTTTATGATCAAGGAACAACTTAAATGTTATATTTTGTGTTATTGTGAATTTGAATGTTATATTTTAAACATGAATCACAAAAGGAACATGTAGTTTTGCAGTACTTTGTCTCTGAATTTGGCCTGATTGCACATCTACAGAGAGGAGTGAGATAAAAAAAATTTTTGTCTCTGCCTGTCTGGTAATTAAACAAAATAAAAAAATCATTCCAAACAGAAAACGTACTATTTTTAGAGACTTCATAAACAAACAACAGGCACAAAACTAATGTCATGTATTAAATAAGGTGGTGTAAAAGATACTGCATAAACGGCGGTAAACGTCCAAAAAAATTTTTCTACAACCTTAAAAAACTTTTATTTCAACTGAATTATATACTTGACACTGTACAACACAATCGCCTTTCTGACACTTTCAAAAACCTTCCGTTTAGCAGTACTTGGACCAAATATTACGGCAATTTACATCATCTTGACCAATCCACTTTGCTGCTCACAGACTCCACCCATGTCCTTATTTTTTTCTCAAGACTGCGCCGGGTAAGGTGTTCGATGAACTCTCTAGTTCGAACTGTTTCTCATACCCATTGGCAGTGTCTCTATCCCCTCTGTCCCATTATTCACCACTATCCCTTTAATTACTTCCCTCGACCTTTTGTTCAATAAAATATAAAGAAAAAACTGATTGTGATTTTCCTCATCTCTGTCACCCCTTTTTGTTTGATAGTTCTTGGTTTGTTTGTTCCTTTTCTGTTTCATCCCCACTTTTCCCTTCCTCTTCTTGCTGTGTTTCAGCTTGTGTGTGGCTTGTTCACCCCCATGTGTCTTTCTCCCTCTCCCCTTGATTTCACTCTCACTCTGCTGCTGTTGGTGGTTCCCCCTTTCCATTTTGTTCCATTCCATTCTGCTCTAGCTGTTTCACGAGCCTTGATCCATGGAAACAAAAAAAATAAGTCTTTGTCTGTCTTCTCTGTTCAGTATTGAATAAGCACTACACATTTAAATGAGAGGAGGAGAGTGAGTTTAAGACTGGTGTAAAAATATAGTTTTGGTCAGTGTGAGGTCATCACCACCTTGGAGTATCAATAATAATTTTTTTTTTAATCAGAAAGATAACAATGTTAATGAAGAAGACGTGCCTGAAGATGAAGGTCAATGACATGCAAAATTCTGGATCATCTGCAAAATGGAATAGCAGGGTTTAGTAGGCCATCTACGTGTGATGAGACACTGAGATTTTTAACGTCCACCAGTTAATGCTGGTAGATGGGACACCAGGCTTCACCTTAACTGTCCTATCCAGGCTGGAGTTCCTCAAGGTAGTGTTCTACTTTTCCAACAATGGATGGAGGTCCTAAATGCCAGACATGAGATCAGAGCCATCTCTGTAGACATATCAAGTGCTTTTGATACAGCTTGGCACCCTTCCCTGCTCACCAAACTGTCTTCCTATGGTATCCAAGGCCATCTCCACTCATGGCTAGCAGACTTCCTCTCCTGTCACAGTCAACGTGTGGCCCTTTATGAAATTCTCTCATCCCCTCTTCCTATCCAGGCTGGAGTTCCTCAAGGCAGTGTTCTTGGCCCTGTTCTTTTTCTGGTTTTCATCAATGATCTCTCTGACTCTCTGGAAAATCCTCTTTATCTCTTTGCTGATGACTTTACCCTCTGCCATACCATCTGTCATTCCTCAGATCGGCAAGCAGCAGCCGCTTCACTCTCTGCAGATCTGGATAAAATCACAAGCTGGTCCAACACGTCGAACATGTCTTTCAAACCGGACAAATCTCACACTCTCACTATGTCTCTCTGAAAGGACCGTCTGAACCCCCCCCCATCTACTTTTTCAACAATCCTCTTGAAGTCCTTTCATTCAAGCGACTGGATCTCACTATCTGCCATGATCTTTCCTGGGAAAGCCACATTTTCAAGCTGGCCTCCAAAGCCAGTCGCCGACTGGGCATCCTCCGTCGTACAAAGTCCTTCCTTGGCACACCTGAGCTCCTGACCACATACAAAGCTTTCTTCCACAGCCTGATGGAGTACTGCTCTCCCCTCTGGGCTGGTGCTCCTGCTTCTCATCTTTCTCGGTTTCACGCTGTGGAAAC
Source organism: Eptatretus atami (assembly GCA_035128595.1). Lineage (NCBI taxonomy): Eukaryota > Metazoa > Chordata > Myxini > Myxiniformes > Myxinidae > Eptatretus > Eptatretus atami. The sequence continues at coordinate 42,384,207 of CM068957.1, forward strand.
CAAGGCATCTAGGATCATTGGTATCTCTAGCGATGAGGCTGAGTCTTTCGGTGTCTCACTCTCTCACCACAGGCAGGTCAGTGGTCCTTCTGTCTTCTACCATCTTCTCTCCGGCCTTGCCCCCCCCCCCTGTTCTGTCAGATATGTAGCCCCCCCCCATATTTCTACGATGATGCTGAGTCTTTGGGTCTCTCACTCTCTCACCGCAGGCAGGTCGGTGGTCTTTCTGTTTTCTACCATCTTCTATCTGGCTCGCCCCCCTGCTCTGAGATATGTCCCCCCATATTTCTGCAGGGTGCTCAAGGTCTGTCAGTGACCCCCTTCTGGTAAAACTACCAAAATCAAGAATCACTGCTTACCTTCACTCTTTAATTCCTCTTTTTTTCCCTGCCTTTGGAACAAACTCCAACACTCTCTTCAATCCCACTCTTCCTTACAGGTCTTCAAAACAGCTGTTCACCACCACCTATCATATTCCACCATCCAAAACCACAATATTTTCTACCCCCGATAATCCACCCTAAACCCACCTCCTTCAAATTCCCTACTTTCCTGCCTGAAAGTCCCTGTGGTGTCCATCTTGTTTACCCTGTGTACCCTGCCCCACCCCCTCCCTTCCACAGATCTCGTCTCTGTAGCCCACTGTTTTATCCTTCCTTCTCCTGCCCCTCTTGTCTCCTGCTCCCCATGTTGTATGTTTTGTGTGTTAGCTCCCATACAAACCTCAACATTGCATAGAAAAGAAAAAAAAAATGACGATGATTTTGAGCTTTCCCTAACTGGTGGTGGTGGGGGGCTTCCAGCCCCCTTCAGATCTCGGCCGTCGATGGTCCGATGAACTTGAAAATTTCCACACGCATAGATCATCATCTATTGAATGCGATGGTAAAATAATTTTTCTCATAATATGTTAATTTGTCTAATTAATTCTGCAATATGCTAATTTTATGCATTTTGCAAAGAATCCTATAAGTCTTGACATTGGATACATGAGATTGCATGAAAAGTGTACAATATCAAAATGTTTACTTATTATTTTGGGTGAATGTTTCAATTTGCATAAGTTATGAATCAGCAAATGACGTCTATTCATGAATTTGACATTTCTGAACATATAACAGGCAAAAAAATTGAAAATATTATAGAGATAGAGAAAAAGTCATGAGAGGAAAATTTGAAATCCCGAGAGGTTGCGAAAAATATTGAGGGGGGAGCTCCCACATCCAACCCCCAAAGGCTCCCATCCCCTCCCCCCAATGCAGTTAATGTTAACAGACA
>CM068957.1:42385494-42400078 GCA_035128595.1 Eptatretus atami
GGGGGAACACCTACATTTGATTTAGCTAAGGTCACACCGGCAAAGGGGTCATCCAAGGAAGGGCATTTCACCTTTTGGGGCCCATCAACTTGAACATGGCTTTGTTGTCCTATGGGATGTCAAAACAAATAACACTTTCTAATTCCAGATAATTCTATATGGGAACAGAAAAATAATTCAATGCAAGGCATTAATTGATTTTAAGTATGTTTAAATCAGTTTGTTTCAACTAATTCATTAATTGCTTGAATGTATATTTATGAACTCGTTTATACCATAATCTAGCAATAACGATTTCTTCAATGTAAACCTGCGGCCGTTTCCCTCCTTGTATGTTGGATGAATTTTAATTAGCACGAACCTTTTGCTGCTAAATTACTACTTAAATATGCAGTTCTGGGAACGCGTCCAATAATTAGAATGATGGCTGTTGTTAATTGTCTGTGCTTCGAGAATGGACGCGCCGTTTACATCTTAATTTCAGGGCAAACAGCTAGAGTTGCAGAAAATACAGTACAAGTTAGACACTCGTTCACATAGCCAGCTCTGTATCGTCTTTGAACCGATTCCTGCATGAAAATAGATCCCAGCATTGTTTTATAAATGACAGTTTTAAAATCTTTTCAATATAATGGAGCTAATATATACATACATATATATATATGATTATGTATGTATGTATATACTGTCACAGCCCCGGCGTCGTGGGGGAACCACGAGGGAAGGGCTGTCTCGGGATCCTCTTCAGACTCACCGGGAATTGCAAGCCATCGCACATAAATAACTTCGTGTCACGGCGGGTCACCAATTGACCGTGAATACCAATAAATTGACCACGTGACTGAGGGTCCTCTGGCTAACAACTGTTTACCTAATGACATGTGACCTTACTGGGGATCGCACCCTCGGTACGTACTTGCCTTATTCAGATTACCTACCAGATCAGGTGCAGCCGAGTGAAGCTGCCAAGTACGTACCAGCTACGAAAAAGATTTTTGGGGAATAACATCCTGGCTAACCTAGGGCGTGGGCCATGCTGGAGCAATGGAGGAAAAGACAAAAACGAACTTGGAACATTTCTAAACAACACATTTATTTAAAACCAGAATGTGAGGAAAGTTATGTGGCACAGTAAATGGGTTCATTGCAATGTACAGCAGGGAAAGCAAGGAATTCATGGAGTGTGGGAAAAGGCAAACAATGTTACAAAAGGAGACATTGCAGAGTTATCCTGTTAGTTCTTACACAGTCTTAACTTATGCTATGACAGGTTGCCATCACACACACACACACACACACAACACACACACACACACACACACAACACACACACACACACACAACACACACAAAACAAACTTGAGAAAAGTTAGAGATAGCCCAGAGAGAAAGAAACAGATCAGATGAGGAATAATGACCTCTCAATACCTGGCCACGGCCAGCAGACCAGCGCAGCCCAGAACGCTTAGAAAGGGGAGGAGGGAGGAATACTGAGGGGGTCTAGGGTGTGGAGTGTGAGGTGCGAGTGTAATGCAGGCATGGGGAGTGATTGCTCTTTTGTGCATCCACAGTAGACAAGAGAGAGATGGTAAAAGAAAGATGCATGAGGAGAAAGACCCTATCCTATTTGTGAAAGAATCTGTATGTGTCAGTGTTGATGTAATCTAATGAGCGTCGATTGGAATGGCTCATAGCAGCAACGCGTGACCTCACGCTTGGTCACGCGGACTCGCGGCACCCCTTGATGTACGTGCCTGTCTCCCCAGCGACGTTCTATGTCTGATGAGTGCTGCTCCGGCTCATCCTCTCCCTGTCCCTGATGATCTGTCAATGACAAACTGCTCTACACTCTCCAACTGCTCTCCGATCTCCAACTCTTGTTACGAACTGCTCCGAACTGCTCTTTTTATGAGCGCTGGATGAGGGGAGAAGCCAAAAATTGGATCAAACGGAGCTGTAAGCAAAATCACGCTTCCCCATTGGTCAATAGGGGTCATAGCCATGTCCCGCCTGGCCCCGAATGCGAAAAATATATGTATATGTATATATATGTACATGTAGAAATGTATATGTATATATATTATATGTATACATGTATATGTATATATATGTATATGTATAATGTATATTATGTATATGTAATGATATTATTTATGTATATGTGTATATATAGATATATGTGTATATATATATAATATTACATGTGTATATACATATATATTATACATATGTATGTATATGTACATATGTATATATATTGTGGTGTATATAATATATATATATATATAGTCAAAGCTCGTTACTATGCACCTCGCTTCTATGCACTCTCGCTATTATACCACTTTTGCTCGGTTCCGCCAAATTCAATACAAAATAAATTTATATGCCACCCCCTACTCTCGCTACCATGCCACTACTGTGTGACTGTTAAAAGGCACGAGTCGTGAAAAAGTCTGTATTGCGCAGTGCTCGATTATCACACTCACGTCCAAAGGCGAAGCGACGAACTACAGTCCAGCTGCGCACAACATAACTCAATACGTACGCGCATAGTCAGACTGTGTCAAAACACGCGATTCTTCTCCCCGATGCAGCCACAACAAGCCAATCACAACACGCACAACGAGACACAAAAAAGCGCGAGCACACACACAGACACGCAGGCACACGTACAACAGTGACATCATTTTTTTTCAAATTCAGCCATAATGTCAGCTCAGAAACGCAAGCGAACCGACTTTACGCTGAAGGAGAAGAAGGAGATCATCGATGCCGCGAAGAAGGAGCCGAATCAGTCCAAGTTGCCAGGGAGATTAGCAAGAAATGGGGCGTCGAAGTTAAGAGAACCACCGTGAAGGGCATTCTCAGCAAGAAGGATGCAATCGAGGCTGCAATCAAAGCTGGATTTCCATCGAAGCGCATGAAGTTGACGCAGGCTCACGACCCGAAGCTTCATGAGGGAGTGCTCATGTGGCTGAAGCAATCAAGAGGACAGAATGTGCCTGTCAGCGGCGATCTGATCAAGGAGAAGGCGATGAAACTGGCCGAGCTGATGCACATCCCAGACTTCATGGCGAGCGACGGTTGGTTGGGCAATTTCAAGAAGCGCCACGGCATCACGTTCAAGACGGTGCAGGGCGAAGCTGGAGCGGTGGATTCGCAATCCCTTCTTGAGTGGCAACAACAGGTTCTCCGGCCCTTACTCGGGCAGTTCTCCGCAGACGACGTCTTCAACCTGAACGAGACTGGACTCTTCTGGCAGCTGCTTCCGAACAAGACCATGGCTTTCAGGGAGAGCGGTGTACTGGAGGAAAGAAAAGCAAGCAAAGGATCACTCTTCTGGTTGGGGCAAACATGAGTGGCACCGAGAAGTTCCCTCTTCTGGTGATTGGCAATTCCAAGAAACCCGTGCCTTCAAGAACAAAGAGATCCCGGTCAAGTACAAGGCGAACTCGAAGGCGTGGATGACGGCGGAGCTTTTCGAGGAGATGTTGCGTGCGTGGGACGGACGACTCGGCAGCAGGGACGCAGAGTGCTGGTCTGTCTCGATAACTTCTCTGGTCACCCTCCGAGCTCGAGCTGAACAACATCCAACTGGTCTTCTTCCCACCCAACACGACAGCCAATTCGCACAATGGATCAGGGAATCATAGAGAACCTCAAGCGCCACTACAAGAAGCTCCTGCTATGCCGCCGGCTTGAGGCCATAGACGAGGGAAAGGAGTTCAAGTTCACGTTGCTCGACGCTCTACACGTCGCCCGGCGTGCTTGGGAGCAGGTCGGCAAGTCGACGATCAGGAACTGTTTCGCGAAGGCCAAGTTCATCGAAGAGGAGATCCAAACTGAGCCACAGGATGCGGAGCTGCCCGACATCTGGGAAGCTCTGCTGCCGAGGAAAAGATGCACGAGAACGAGGAGATCGAGCTGTCTGACTTTCTCGAAGCCGACGAGCGCCTCGCGACTGGCGGGTATTTCACGCTGGAGGAGATTGCGGAGGAGATTCTGTGCAGTGAGGAGCCGGTGGAAAGCGAAGATGACGAGGTAACTGTTGAGGAGGAAATCGTTCCGTTCGAGGAAGCCCGCGCGCTTGTAGCACCGTCCAGAAGTTCATGCAGCAGAGAAGCGGGAAGCCCGGTGTGATGCAAGCGTGCGATCGGCTAGACAACGAGATGCACGAGATCCGCCGAAAGAAGATGCGCCAGCCGACGATTCTTGAGAGCTTTGTGTGTCGTGAATTTCTCGCCATGCCATATGTTAGTGTGTGAACTCTGTTAGTGTGTGTATGTTCTCCGTTCGCTTAGCTTATACAACAGTCGTGCCTTTTACTTGCTGGAATAAATTTTGTCTAAAGATTAACTACAGATGGGTAACTTGAGAAAATAAGGCCGTTTTTACAAAATCTCGTTACTATGCCACTCTCGCTACTATGCACTTTTGCTCGGTCCGACGGGTGGCATAGTAACGAGCTTTGACTATATATATATTATATATATATATATATATATATATATATTATATATATATATTGTTACGGCTGTGGAAATTCGCAAACCACCATTAAGGGCCCGTAGGTGAGATATCTCTAAGTACATGTGTAGTTAGCCCAAACCCGTTGTCTAAAGGGAATTTATGTGATTCATTCGGGCTGCGACGCTTTGAGATAGCCGTTTTTCTGTTCTATCTTTATTTTGAACCAGCCACCGCCATCACACAACAACCACCGCAACCACCACGCCAGCCATCGTCACCAACTGCAACCACGCTCCAACCCTCAGACAACAACGCCAACAGCCACGACCTTTACCGTCACAACTTGCTCCCACATCATCGCATCATGCCATTCCCACACGGCACCATGACCATTCCCGCAGCACCTGTGAACACTGAGCGTCGGGCTGTCCTGGGCTCGTTCAGCGATACGCACCGAGCCGCGAGTGCAAATAGCGGCCTTTCCGAGGGAAAATTCGGATCAGGAATGCTACACGCCCACTTTGGATTCGTCCAATTAACAAGCGCGGGACGGCTTGGTCCGCCTCCAGGCGCGTCTGTGTGAAATCGAGATATGCAAATTCTAGGATCAGGGAGGTTCACGCCCCCCTTTCCTCCGACCAATGGGCGAGCGTGGCTCCGCCCCCGAGGTGATCCTGATCCGGAAATTTGCATACTGGGTTCTCCTGCCGGCCTATAAAACGCCGAGCGCAGAGGGTTTTGGGGCAGTCAAGTCGGGTCTGGAGAGCAGAAGTGTGGCAGTGAGTCGAGTTAGCAGAGGGTTTTGAGGAGTGAAGTCAAGTCAAGTCGATTGGAGAACGGGTCCGAGGCAGGGAAGGCATCGAGTGGTTTCTGCAGTCGGCTGAGGAGAATTGGGGGAAGAGGCCAAGGAGCTCGGGTCCGAGGCAGGGAAGACGGCGGTCGGCGACGAGGTCGCGGTGGGATCGCTCGTCGTGGGACCCAAGCAGCACGCCATTCTCCTCCCCCAGGGCATCAACAATCCCCCCTTTTTTCTCCCCGGCTGAGAGAGTGCAAAAAGGGGCCCCGTTCCCACCCCACTCCAAGCGGTGCCAACGAAACCCGCGAAGGAGCACGAAGTTGGGGCACCGCCGCGCAGCGACATTTTGCGGCTCGTCACGAGGACGCGGGTAGGACCCCCCGGTCTCGCGGGCCTGCCGCTCCTTCAGGCACGCGCACATATTGGCCCACGGGCCCCGTCTGCCCCTTGTCTTTGAGGGTGGCCTTTTCTTTTGCTTTTGAGTAAATGTTGTCGGCGCCGTCTGTAAAGTAGAACTGTATAAGTGTTGCCGAGTGTTCGCGTATTCGGTAGTATCTCTGCGTCATTGTTTCTTTTGTTGTACTTGATATATGTGCATTCTGATTCTGTTTGGCTGTATATGTGTGCTTTGTGTCTGTGTCTGTGTGTGAAATAAATGTGCATTATGTTGAATTGTTCCCCGTTTCGCTGCGTCCTTTCCTTCATTTGAATCTCCATCTTGCTTCACGTAAAAGGGTTCGTAGTGGGCTTGATACGCCCGATAATTAATTGGAACCGTCGAGGCGACGATAACACCGCTCGGTTATCCGATAGCACGGAACGGACCGCTTAAGCGGCCCGTGTCCGGAGTCGACCTGCGGCGAGGTGCGATCGCCCGGTTTACCATCCGCGTGGGTACTTAGGTAGGTTGAGTTTGGCGAACAACCCTATCCCACGCGGGTGGCCGATTGGCACGATCGTGGTGAGGTCGAAAGGCCACCCTGACTGGCTCCGGGCGATAGTTCCCGGAGGGTCATGACAGAATTGTCCGTCTGGTGGGCGACGTGCCGCGATTCGAGTCACGTGGCCGTTCGCACGCGGCGGGCGCGAATTCGCAAAATATATATATATATATATATATATATATATATATATATATATATATATATATATATATATTGGGACTTTATTCCTAACGATCCGTTCTTTTAGCTGGTACGTTCCCTGGCAGTGTCACTTAGCTGCATCTGATCCGGTAAGGTGATCCGGTTCAGACAAGGCGTATCGAGGGCGTGTCTCCTGGTAATTAGCTGATTATTTTTAGGTAACCAATATTAGACGGATGTCCATAAGTCACGTGGTTGAGTTATTTGTGTTCACGGTCGGTTAGCGACCCGATGCGTCAGAGTTATCCATGTGCGACGGTCTGCGATTTCAGGGAGTCCGGTGGGAACCCGAGATAGCCCCCCCCCCCCCAGTGGTGTTCTCACCCGACCCCAGCCACAACAGTTTGGTGTCAGGAGCGGGTTGAAGCCTGAAAATTTTTTGGTGTCTGGAACGGGATTCGAACCTGGGGTGTGCTTAACGCACCCCTGAAATTAAGAGCAGGTTAGGATACCATTTTTTATTTAGTTATTGGTATGGACCATGGCGGACAAAGACGAGCTGCTTCAGGTGGGTTTTGAAACAACAATGTTGGAGGAATCCATGGTTCAGGACGACAGTTCTGAGGGCGATCGTTCCCTGCAGCCATACCCCGCGGGAACGTTGGCAACCACAACTACAACAATGCTTGGCACCCCCCTCCCCCCTTAGGGTAATATTAGTTGGCGGGATAGTCAAATTAACAAAGGGATGTTGTTTTGTGGTTGATGTTGAACGAAGGCACGAAACATTTTTGCAGGGTGCAACAGACGATTAACCGGCTGGGAAGCGTATTGAAGTATTGAGTGTGAAATATGAGTATTGAGTAGAAATATGCCCGGCGCCCCGGGAACCTGAGTAGTCGGCCAGAGTAGGCTGTGGGTCCAAGGGACTGAGGAGTTGGAGTATGTAATGGGCACGGGTACTCAGGGAAAAGGGACCCGGAGTGCCAAAATGCCATGTGGGCATCGAGGGGGAAATGCCAGTGAGGGCATTCCCCACATTAGTGAGGAGTAGGTGGGCTCGGAGACAGCTTCAGCGACCCGGGGTGCTGAAGAATGAGTTTGGCAGGTGGGCAGACCTGCTGGTGGAGCCACGCTGCCTTGCCACGAAATTGTGCAAGAGCACGGAGGAAAATTTGTGGACCAGGCCCAAAATTAGTAATGAACACCAACACAGGCGACGGGAATTGTGGGTGCTAGAACCGGCACCCAAAATGCTGGCAACTTGCAAAGCACACACGGCCGCGCCCTTTGCAACCCATTTCCAAATCCCCATCTAATAATTATATCTATCTCCTTCCAATCCAAATCCCCATTTAATACTTGTGTCTGTCCTCTCTTCCAATCTTTTCCCTGAGTTCATGACACGGATCAGGGCGGCAGACCCACGTACTGCCCCGGGGTGGTTTATCATCGCACTGTACGGGGCATGCTCGATGGTCGGCGGACCCGTGCGCAGCCGTGATACTTTATCATCGTGCAGATCGGGGCACGAATAACTAATATCTTTGGTCGGGTTTGCGCATGGGGTTACAATAACATCTTACCGTCAGTCTTCGCTCACCAAGACAACAACAAATGTCTCCCGTGGACTGCAGACATCCTCCCGCTCCTCCGCCTCGATGCAGCTGCTACCAGGCAGAGGCATGCTGTGCGGCCGGATCGCTCGGGCTGCGTGGCCCACCATGGAGCAGGCACATTGAGCAGTGCCAACCGTGGGTCGCCGGGGCACGGCACGGAGTTCGGTGCAAGGCAATTCATGTCACAGTGTTCGGAGCGAGATCATTCCGCAGCTTGGAACCATCTGGCCGGAAGTGAAGTGGAGTTGCTTCCGGTCATGGCGGCCGGCCCGTGTGCTGGCCGGGGCCCAACCAGAGTGCCCGATTCAGGTGACGACACATCGCTTCAGGTCGTCGCCCCCGCCCCGCACCACTGGATCTATAAAAGGACGGGTCGCGGGGCGGTGGTCAGAGTAGTCGTCGTCGTTCCAGAAGAGTAGTCATCGTCATTCCTAGTGTCATTCCTGCTCGTCGTTCCTGGTGTGTCGTTCCGGGGTTGTCGTCATTCCAGAGTCATAGTTGTCATTCAGGAGTAGTCGTCGTTCGACAGTCGTCATCGTTCCTGAGTCGTTCAAGTGTCGTTCGTGTGTCGTCGTTCCTGCTCACTCAGTCTTGTTGATTCGTCGCCAAATTTTTTTTCTTTCCGGTACGTTCCTTGTAGCAATTCGTCTTGCTCGTCCTGGCCTGGAATTTATCTTCAACCATTCGCCTTCTGACTCCGCCTTTCTGCACCAACTCATTGCTGACTCCGCCTTCTTCACCACTTCTCCGCCCTTCTCTGCCCACTTGCTTCGGACTCCACCTCTCTCTCCACCCATTGGCTTTTGACTCCACCCAAGTCCCTCCCTGCATGCCCGACGGTCACGTCTCATTCTCTGGACCGTCGCGAGCTGCACAAAGTGTCACGAAGCAAGAGACGACGCACCAGCTGTCAGGGAGATATCGCCCAGCGGAGCATCCCCCTAAAACTTATTGGTGGCGCGATTGAGCAATCGTGCATGGTATTGAGAAACCGTTAGCTTCATCTCCTCTCCTTTTTCTCTCCATCAACTCTTCTTCGGGTTGTGTGTGTGCGTGTGCGTGCGCGTGTGTCCTGGCGCCTGTCCTCGTTTAAGTTAAGATTGTACGATAATTATATCGGGATAACTCTGCTCTGTGTCTGCTTTTGTAAGTTGCTTGTATGTTGCCGCACCTCTCACATTTCTTCCTATTCCTGCTACAGACAATAAAAAAGAACATTCACTGTGCCACATACCTTTCCTCGCCTGCCTGTTAATAAATCCCTTTGTAGAAATGTTCCCAGCTCATTTTTGTCTTTTCTTTCATTGATCCAGCATGGTCCGCATCCTAAACTTGGCGGGACTTTATTCCCAACGATCCGTTCGTTTAGCCGGTACGTCCTTGGCAGTGTCGTTCGGCTGCATCTGATCCGGTAAAGTGATCCGATTCGGACAAGGCGTACCGAGGGTGTGTCCCCTTGTAATTAGATCACATGGTTATTTTTAGGTAACCAGATTAACTAGACGGAGGACCCTAAGTCACATGGTTGAGTTATTGGCGTTCACGGTCAGTTAGCAACCCGCTATTACGTCACGGAATTATCCGTGTGTGACGGCCTGCAATTCTGGGGAGTCTCGTGGAATCCCGAGATAGCAACACCCCCCCCCCCCCCTGTGGTCTTCTCACCTGACCCCCGGCCCGCAACAATGTGTATACATCCATACACAGACATGTAACAATGCAACGCTTTTGACAGTAGCCCTCAACATTTCCATCAAATAGCTGGTTTCAACCGGTCCCGGAGCATTTCACAACAACAGACGCTCTTTTCCGTTGTGTCCCCCTCCTGATGGTGTTCCAAAATTGGGCCTTGTGAGTCCCAGAAAAGTGTGAACATTACTTTTCCAGATGATGGCTGACTTCTGAACTTCTTTTTGACTGGTGATGTCAGATGTTTCCACTCCATACTCTCTCTGGCTCATAATGGTGGATCTACGTCTCATCTACAGTGACAATGCTTCTCAACAAAGCATTCCCTTAATGACAAAAGTGGTTCAAAAGGCTTTGGCAGATTGTCACATGGTTGCACTTGTGCTCTTCTGCGAGTTGTTTTGGAACCCATCTTGCGGAAACTTTGTGAAAGCCAAGTCAATTTGTTGATGATTTCTGTGCAGAACCATGACTGATGTTCAGATGTTGTGCCACTTCATCAATAGTCGACTGTCAATTATACAGAATCATGGCGTGGACTCGTTCAATGTTTTCTTCTGTTGTGGATGTGGATGGGTGTCCAGATCGTTCATCATTAGTGATACTTGTGTGACCATTTTTGAACATGGTAATCTAATTATACACATTTTGCTGCAGTAAAGCACTGTTCCCATATTGTGCTGAAAGTCTGCGATAGATTTCTTCCCCTTGCTGGTACACCTTCAGCCAACAAAAATCGTATCACTGCATGCTGCTTTTCTTTGCTGCAAATGGACAGTGGAACGGTCATGTTAACTCCCTTACAACGACAACTCCTGAATGCTCAAGGTTGAAACTGCTTCACAATGCCGCAGACAGTCCGTCCTTGTATCTGCAAGTACAATAAGCAATGTAGTCAACACAACACAGTTTTTAATAAATCATTGCGGATGCATTTCGACTCACCATTGTATATAAATTGTCACATCAGAGGTGTCGCTAACACTGTCGCTTTGAGCCATAAATGTATTTGCTGATCCTGAAATAATGTTTAAGATGTTACTGCATTCAAACCTACTAGGATTCCCCAATGTTCACCCAAACACAGCTGAAACTGGTATTCATGTGGGAAGGCAGGAAAGCGGAAAAATGTTTTCTTCACAATTAAAATGGTTTAACAAGGGTATATGAGAGTGGAGAGACAAGACGTTGCCAAATAAATAATTGGAACAGACCAGGTGCTCAAAGGACAACGAGTAGAGAGGCACATGCACTTATGTACAATGAAAATAAATAAAACCTAAAGCCTAACCCAACAATGGCACCAAAAATAAATACAAGGACTCAAACAACAATGGAGCATGAGCGAGGGCTGAAGGCAAGGCATGACCAAGTTGTGGCCCCAGTATGACCAAGCTGGTTGTGGGGCTGTGAAGGCTGGTGTTGCATCGGGATGGTGTGGTACAAGGTGGAAGAATAGTGATGATGAGAAGTATGCTGCCTCTGCCAAGGTCCCATCCCAACTGAAACTCTAACTTCAAAACTCTAACAGAAAACTGGGTCTCCAACTCAAATAATTCCAACTCTAAACTACCACTGCAACTCCAAAACCAGAACGAGAACTATAACTGCCGTACTCAGACGCCATTACAGCCCTCGTAAACTTTGGCATTGCCTTTTTGGGCGGTGCATCCCACTCAATGGCCGTCTGCTTCAGTGGGCGTGCCACCTCCTAGGCCATCCCACCCCATGGGGTGGTCCCAATCAAAAGTGTCTTTTGCTTACTTCAAGGCTCTGCAGCTGATCTTGCCACCATGGCCGGTGGTACTCTGGCTAAACAGTCCGTGCTGTTTCCTCCTAAAGTGCAATGCGCTTTCCTGTTGTGCCTTCAGCCTAAGTCCTCACCCGGCCTCGCTCAAAAACAGGAGGTTTTACCCAACAAACTTACTCTACACTGTCTTATTAAATTAAGACTCACTACCTCCTCAGTGCACATCTAACAAGACAACTTACTCTGACAATTTTCCCTGTTAAAAGAGTAATCTAAGCTATGCGGTCACACAGTCCATGCTACTCTTACCACATTGTAGCTATTGATTCCCCCCCCACCACCCCTTCCACAAAACACAGGCCCCTCCCCAGACAGAACGTTAGGTTCTTGCCAAGGTTCTCCATTGGGAAACCAAGATTCCAGCCTTAACATTTACAGTCATACACTTAATTAACTTCTCCACTAAATTTGAGAGGGTTGTGGTGGGTGAACCAGCTAGATACCTCACTTACTTTTCTTAACGATTTAGCCCCTTGGTTTCAAAAATTCACACTAATCATAATGTACAAAATTATTATATACAGGAACTCTTCAATTTTTCATCTGCTGCCCTCTGTTCAAGATGGTGTCCTGAGGGCGGGAAGAGAAGATGGCAAAACCAAAACAAAACACAAGCAGGCCTAACTTATCAGTCAAATTCATCCCACCAATTAATAAGGAGAAAAAGCCATAAAATGTCAAAGCCCCCATGGTTTTAGCAATTTTGCCGTTTGGAGTTAAAGGACTAGCCCATATTTACAAGATTTATGTGTATTCACAACTGATTTGAGTGGTCATGGAACATACAATAACATTTGTGACATTTGACATTTGCCAAGTTTGAACAAAATCGAACCATGCATGTCCGAGAAATGGTTGGAGACACGTTTAAGTAACAAAATGGCCTACAGTCGGCCATTTTTGGATCTTATCTCAAAAAACAATGACGTGCATATATAAGCCATCATTCATTATCTGTGTGCCAAGTTCGAACAAGATCGGTATGTGCATGTCCAAGAAATGTTTGAGGATGTGTTCAACATTGGGGTTTCTTTTTTTACAACTAAAATGGCCACCAGTCTACCAGTCGTCCATCTTTGATCAGATCGCAAAATAAAGTGAGACTCACGTGTATGCCATCATGTACCATGGTTGTGCCAAGATTGAACAAAATTGGACCACGCATCTCCGAAAAATGGTTGGGGACACGTTTAAGTAACAAAATGGCCAAGTCGGCCATATTGGATCTGATATCAAAAATAAATGACGTGCATATGTAAGGCATCATTCTTTATCTGTGTGCCAAGTTTGAACAAGATCGGTAAATGTATTTCTGAGAAATGGTTGAGGACGAGATCAAAACTGGGTTTTTCACAACTAAATTGGCTGCCAGTCCACCAGTCAGCCATCTTTGATCAGATCACAAGATAAAGTGAGGGGCCCTTGTATGCCATCATGTACTGCGTTTGTGCCAAGTTTGAACAAAATAGTATCATGCATGTTTAGGAAATGATTGGGGTAACAAAATAGCCACCAGTCGGCAATATTGGATCTGATCTCAAGAAAAAAATGACCTGCATATCATTACCCTCATAACAAAAGTGCCTAAGCTTCATCAACGAATAAAATGACTTAGGCACTTTTGTTATGAGGGTGACGATATGTAAGCCATCATACATTATCTGTTTTCCAAGTTTGAACAACATCTGTGAATGCATGTGCGAGAAATGGTTCAGGACGTGTTCAACATGGGGGTTTTTTTTAGATCCTTGTGGAGGATCTCTAAGTCTTACTCACGTTGTTGTTCTTGTGGACTTTTTTGTTTCACAGCCTCCAGTTTTCATCGAAACTTCCTGAAACTTGGCGGAAATATATGTAAAAATACCCTGCGCAGACTAACCATCTCCGATTTTGAAAATTCCTCCTAGAAAAAAAAAAGTTATGACGTCAAAAAGTTATGACGAAATCGCCCAAAAAATTATCTCCGAAACTAGGCAAGCTTTTTGAATTCTGTTTGCGGGAATCGAACAGGGCATTAGCAGAGATGAATTACCGCACGTATGATACATCACTATGACGTCATATCAATTTTTATGACGTCATTCCTATTTTTTGACATTTTTTGTTTCACAACCTTCTCGTTTCACAACCTTCTTTTGACCTTCTCGTCGGTTGGGGCGTGTTCGGCCAAGGGAAGTTTGACCGAAGTCTTTCACGAACCGGCTGGTGCCGGCGATAACTAGACAGCTTAGAGGTGATTGTGCGATGGGACGTCCAGTTTAACGTCCATCCGCAGGACGGCACACACATTGATTAATCACCCTACCTGTGAAACACAAGGATGACAGTTGATAGTTAGGTCGAATTTCGAATCCAGACGAGACTGCTTAGAGTCGAGTGTGCATACCGAGAGGCCATCCTGTCAGCCCATGCACCAAGTCAGTATATGTTGGCCCAATTCCTGCCTTTTGATTCTCTGGCTAAAATAAAATGTATCTGCAATGGAAAAGTAGTCTTTGTAGGGATTGGAGTCCATTTACATCAGTGGAAAAATAAGCACAATGCTATTTCTCAACCAAATGTTGAGAGAGGTACGATATCTATCATAAGTGCTCTGGGAAAGATGGAAAGAAGAATAGGGGCTCACACCCAAAATGTCTCTTCACCTTCATTGCAATGGTGAAACCTTCATGCAACCTTCATCCCGGACATGAAATCAGAGCCGAGACATATCGTGCCTTTGACACGGTCTGGCACTCTGACCTGCTCACCAAACTCTCCTCTTATGGTAACCAGGCCATCTCCACTCATGACTCACAGACTTCCTCTCCTGTCACAGTCAACGTGTGGCCCTAAATGGAGTTCTCTCATCCCCTCTTCCTGTCCAGGCTGGAGTTCCTCAAGGCAGCGTTCTGGGCCCTGTTCTTTTCTGGTTTTCATCAATGATCTCTCCGACTCTGGAAAATTATCTTTATTTCTTTGCTGATGACTCCACCCTCTGCCGTACCTCTGTCATTCCTCAGACCGGCAAGCAGCAGCTTCTTCGCTCACTGCAGATCTGGATAGAATCACAAACTGGTCCAACACATGGAACATGTCTTTCAATCCGGACAAATCTCACACTCTCATGATGTCT
>CM068957.1:42420479-42432615 GCA_035128595.1 Eptatretus atami
GGTAGTCGGTAGTTGGAACTGTACCGCAGTCGGTAGAGTGACCCGGTTCGAGCAAGATGTGCCGAGGGCGTGGTTTCCACGGTAGTCGAAATCGCGTAGTTCATTAGGTAAATTGGTTATAGACAAATAGACCCTACGAGATGCGGTTGAAATATTGGCGACCACGGTCGGTTCAGCGACCCGCCGCGTCACGGAATTATCCGGAGCGAGAGAGTGAGATATACATTATCGAAGAAGAGAGCAGAGGCACGCGAGCGCGTTATCTCTCTGGTCACTACATCACACACACAACAGTATTCCTGAACAAACTCCCTCAATTGCAAAATTTCGATTATCGCACGATGCAATATGATTGTGAGATAAAAGATCATGCGCAGCTCGTCACTGTGTCGTGACAGCACATAATGGAGAATAAATGAAAAAAAAGACCTTAAAGACAAAACGAGTTAGGACTCGCCACCAACCCTGTCGATGTAGAGTGTGTATGATCTAGAGATCGATTGTATTCTACCTTCCAACCATAAGCCTCAAGATCTATAAAATTGCAACCCCAGAGCGGCCCCCCCCCTGAAAATGCACAAGGATGTGCCATAGATAAGACTTGCTGGTTTAACCCCTTCTGACAGGCATCCACCGATTGTTACCTCCCACAAGGTGACAGCCTCGGTTCACCAAAGGGGACGATATACGTTTGCTCTCGTCTCACGTCCGTCCATCTCCCAGAAAGCCATTAACCGAGTACCGGCGCAGCATTGTTACCATGAGCCGCCATGTATTTGACACGGGTGCGAGCGCTCCGTCCGGGAGTGTTTTCTGAGCAATTTTGGAGTCAAGGAAGCGATTGCAAGCAAAAGCAAGCTGCTGCTAACCAGAACAACACCCCAGAATCAAATTTCGTAAAAGGAAGAAGAAAAAAAAATAAAAAGAAAAAAGAAAAAGAACAGAAAAGAAGAGAAAAGAGGGGAGATAATGAAAAAAGAGAAAAAGAGAGAAGAAGCTCGGAGTAGCTCAGATGCAAAAACATTGCTCAGTTACGTAGCTTGACAAGATTAGTTCTTCCTGCTAAATAGTTTGTTCTCCAAAGAAATACCTTTGTGAACAAACTCACCAGAGCCACAGGGGAACTGAATCAAGATGAATCACCGTTAACAGAGATGTCGTATGGAGATAGTGGGTTGTGAATTGGCAATACAAATCACAATGACACCAATATATAATGGATGTCTGGTGTGTGTTGTGTGTTACTTGCATCACTAACAGAGGCTCAACATATATCTCATCAGAGTGGAGGTGTTAGATCTCCAGTAGACTGGAAAAAAGCCACACCTTCAGCTTGGTAACAGAGCTAGAAAACGGTTCAGTATCCATCTATGTACAATTAAAAAATGCTTTATACAGTATTGTTGTATGGAATACAAAGTATATACATATATGTATAAATATAATAATAGTGCATTACACACATATATCACACGCACATACATTATTACTATGAGGTACCTGTGCTACGGACGGCGAGGGATAACCCGAGGCAAAACAGATCACATGTGAGAACAGCGAAGCCAAACCATGACATAAATCCACATTGGTGCACGCCTCTATGTGGTAAGTCACAACAATGACGGCAGCCGTTCGTGAAGACTTCGGCAACAAACTACTACTGCAGTCTGACTGTAACAGAATTGTTTGTGGTAATATTTCTATGAATCGTCGAATGGCAAAACAGCAAATGCCGAAATCCGCAACGTCACGTAGAAAACGTCACATATCATTCCTGATCTCCTTTAAGCTCAATCTCTCGACATTTTCAAAAATAACAGGGCATATTCCCAATCACAAATCAACAACTATAAATCATTAAATAATTCAATGTTACAACATTCGGAGTGAAAAAGAAATAAGCCTTCTGCGTTACAATCGAGTAGGAGCAGTTTTTACGAGAGAAACCAAAATCATAATTGTATAGTACACACATGGCCAAAAAGCGGACACCCCTTCTCATTAGCGAAATCCGACTAATTCAGCACATCCCATTGCTGACATGTAATAAACAAGCACACAGCCATGACCCATAGAACAAAACATTGATTAGAATGGCCGTACTGAAGAGCACAGGACTTCAACGTACACCGCATAGATCCACCCTTTCCAACAAGTCATCACAAATTTCTGCCCTGGCTAGAGCTGACCCGGTAACGTAATGCTGTTTTGTGAAGTTGGAAACGTCTGGAGCAACAACAGGTCACGCAAAATGTAGTCCACACAAGCCTCACAAAAAGGACGCCGAGTGTGAACACGTAGCACAAAGAATGCTGCGCGGTTCAACACTCACTACAGAGTTCCAAAACTGACCTGGAAGCAACGTCAAGCACAACACGTTCGTCGAGAATTCATAAGGTCCCTGCCGAGCACCGCACCCAAGGCCGAAATCGCATAGTGGCGCAAATGCCAAGCGTCGCTGAGTGGTGTAAAGCTCACCACCATTGGACTCTGAGCATGGAAACCTTCTCTGGAATGAATAATCATGCTCAACCAGCTGGCAGTCTGACGATCAAATCTGGTGCGGACGCCAGGAAGAAACGCACCTCCAAATGATAGTGCCAACTGTAAAGTTGTGGAAAGGAGGAATAAGGTCGGGGCTGTTGATCATGTGGGCTAAGGCCTCTTTAATTTCAGTGAAGGAAATCTAATGCTACAGCAAACAATGACATTCTGGAGATCGTGCTTCAAACTTTGGGCAACAGTAATGGTGAAAGCCCTTTCCGTTTCAGCAGACATCTCCTGTCACAAAGCGAGTCCACAACAGAACTGGTTTGTCGAGATCGTGTGATAAGAACTTGACTGCCTCTACAGACCCTCACGCTCAACCCCATCAAAACACCTTGGATAAATTGGAACACCGATGCGAGCCAGATCCTAATCGCCCAAACATCAAATGCCCGACCTCACAAGCTCTGGTGGCTGAATGGAAAGCAAATTCCCACAACAAGTCCAACATCTAGGAAACCTTCCAGAAAGGGAGCGTTATCATAGCAAAGAAGGACCACTCCATATTTTTGATTTGAA
Organism: Eptatretus atami; assembly: GCA_035128595.1. Lineage (NCBI taxonomy): Eukaryota > Metazoa > Chordata > Myxini > Myxiniformes > Myxinidae > Eptatretus > Eptatretus atami. The sequence goes on from CM068957.1 coordinate 42,423,546, forward strand.
ATGAAATGGGATGAGCAGGTGTCGCACCATACTAGCCACATGTGATGTAATTATGAACCCCCACCCCCTTCAACATCTGCTGGACCCAGTTTCTTGCCCGGAGAATGATCCCAGTCCTTGTGTAAGTAAGCACTAGCAGGGTATTATGTCTGCCAGGCATGTCACTTAATGTTCAATTAAGATAAAAATAGATGTGTTCATCCTTTTCAAATTACCGAGTCTTTAAAAACGAAGCGGAAAGCTAACGGGAGGAGAAAAAGATGGTGCAATTTCGACGGTGGAGAGAGGTGCCGTAGAATGAGCGGCGCTACATGACCCACAAGACAGAAGACTAGGCACAGACACAAACTCAGCCTTTGATATCATTGAAAAAACATATTGTGTGAATCTGATCTCAGTCCTTGCTTCTTGCGGAAATAATAACTGCTTTTAAAGATGCTTCCTGTGTTTTGAAATAAAATAATGTTTGTTCTATTCACAATAGGCTCATGTCTTTTCCTTTAGGTCTAGCATGCACAAGTAAAGTTAGATGGGAATGTTCTAGCTCCAATAATGTGCTTTGGCAACCAGCGCACACGCTTACGTAACGCACTGCAGTAATCCGAGTGGCACGAAGACTGACCCAAAATTGAGCCGCCATCCAACATATGTATCATGCGAAGGGAACCTCTCCGGATGGCCTCATCGGCCGGCCTATTGGGTTGCTTAGCATCTCTGCCGATGTGCACGGTATCGTGCCCGACGGCCCGTAGACCGGCATTCGATTTGGAAGGGACCCAGTGCTTCCCCTCTGGCAAGGCCTCCAAAAAAAAAACGCTCCCACCAGGACAAATAAAAATATATAAAAGACAGAACCCCGTCCGCGGGGCGTTACATACGTTTCAAAACCCTCTCCGCGCAAAGTGAAAATCCGCGATGCAATGGACGCCTCCCGAAAAAGAAGATCAGGATCTCGCTGGTCATGTCGCGCTATGATGGTTTGAGGTGCCGAGATCGACTGGTCTGTCTGTCGTTGGCATGAGTTGGGTTGAGGTGCCTGGAATCGACGGTCTGTGGTTGGGCAGTGATGGGTGGTGAAAGGTGCCCGGAGATCGACTGGTCTGTCTGTCGGTTGGCAGTGAGGGTTTGAGGTGCGGAGATCGACGTCCTGGTCGTTTGGCAGTGAGGGTAGTGCCGCCCCAGATCGACGGCTGGTCTGGCCGGTTGGCAGGAGGGTTAGTCCGGAATCGACTGTCGTCCGGTCGTTTGTCAGTGATGGATGAGTGCCGGATCGACTACCTGGTCGTCGGTTTGAGTCTGTAAACAGCTCCGTCCAAACGCGGCAAACCTTTTTCCTTCCCGAGCAATACGAGCACCTACCAACCTTCTCGCTTGAGCCGTCCCACTTCCTCTGCCTTCGGTCCGCCAGAACCTCGAGGCAGGCGTTGGGGCGCCATCGTGGCTGGAGAAAAAAACGTGGAAAATATCGAAGTCACAAATGCGAATACTGTTTCGTGCGTGTGTGACTGTCCGAGCACCAACGCGTTAAATATTGCCTAAATAATTAATCTTTATTTAGTACCGCAAGAACCGGGGGAAGATTCCGCAAAAAAAAAGTTACGTTCCAGGGAAACCCCCGAAACCGAGCAGCGATAGAACCGCGATGAGCGGGTGACGTAATAAATATAAAACACACAGACCGTAGGCCCGATGGTCGCCGAGCATCCACACTCTGACCCCTGATCTGAAGTTAATCTAGTACTAAGTACTTACGAATTGCAACAAATCGCTAACCCGATATACAAGGGGGGGGCTTGGAATGTCATTGGCCCCGAACAATCACCAGACCTTTGACCCCTGACTTAGCCCCGGATAGTCAAATAGTCCTAAGCAAAGTGTAGACCCCATTGAGATTCTGTACCTAGAACTTCCAGCCACGGTAACCGCCTGTAGGAGCAAGGGAATTGAATGTCAAGGTTTGCCCGAAAATGCACATGATCCTCTACCCCTGACCAGCCGTAGAAGTCAATATGTTCCGAAGCAAAAGTGTAGACCCATGATACTCCGACCATAACTCATTCACTTACCCGTTAGGAGCAAGGGGATTAATGTCATTTCCCAAAATCACTATGAACCTTGAACCTCTGAAACCTAAGCCTGAGACTAGGTCAATATTCCTGAACAAGTGTAGACCATTGGATACTATTACCTATAACTCAGTCGTACGGAGCCGTAGGACAAGGGTCCTTAAGGAACTCGCCCGATAAAAATGCCAACTTATGGACCTTTACCCCTGACCTCCGGATAGTCAGCAAATGCAAAGTGTAGACCATTAGTCTATACAGAAGACACACGTTCAACGTCTGGACACACTTGAATTTCAGACGGGATGCCAATGCCCCGACACTCCAATTGAGAGGTCCATTGAAACTAAAGATACGAACAAATGATGTCAAAATAGCGATACGAGAACACCTAAACATATCAAAGCTCATCGAGTTCCATCTACTATAACACTCGGTCATGCAATTGAAGAAAAGTACTCTGAAAACTTTGATACGAACCCCAAAAGTCGAGGTTGCGTGTGAACAAAAGATAAACGAAACCGCCTCGATCGTTTGCACAATGCATTCCAGATAGTAGTGTGAATTTCAATGACCACTGACCATAACCCTAGAGGATACATGGCGCAGGCACCGCAGCTCTCGCAATACCGATTGCCCTGTGGACCCCTGACCAACAATCACATCAATATTCAGCAAAGTGAGTACCAGCGTCAAACCGCAAATTCATTCGCCTCATGCACTCACCGCGCAGCGGGCTTCAATTTCCCAATTTTAGGCCCCCATACCCCATTGTAGGGCGCTGGCGGGAAAAACTATCATAATAACAAAAACCGAAAATTGTAGAGCACACCCTTAGATGAGCATCCAAACATAACCAAAGGAATAATGGCTTTCCGAATGACGCGCTTGAACGTACCTGGGATTTGAAGGTGTCGTTTTGCTAGGGAACAAAAAAAGCGCCCACACCATCAACAATTCCAACAATCATAAAGACTACCACCCCGAGTTGTCAAAATCGCCACACTAACACCAATGAGCTGATGACAAACGAACAAACCCAAACAAACATTCCAAACAACAGAGAAACGACAATAAGGGTCGCCTATTTCGCGACCAACAACACCAAATTGCTGAAGAGATAGAACTATCTCTGTACAACAAACGACATACAAAAACTAATCCAATCCTTCCCCAATTCCTGCCACAAATCATGGTGGCAACGGGCACACGACAACCACCTTGAAAAATGCCACGTGCTTAATGGCGCGGAACCCACTGGAAGTCTCCCGAAATTATACGACACAGGAGCAGGGGCAATGAAAACCCACATCCTGTTCGGCGCAATGTATTCAATAGCATTTCTTACCAAAGATCACCTTCGCGATCAACTGCGGCCGGCGGTGTCCCCGCAGAGGACACCTCTTCGCCTCCCCGCCCGCCAAGGCTCAGCCACGAGTCGCGACGCTCGGCTGGTTGTCCCGAAAAGCGGTGCAGGCCATGAGTCACGTGCGCGAGCGAGACGATTCTGCAGCTGACCACTGCCGAAAGAACGTTGACCCTCCGTCATGGCCGCCCGTGCGGGGCCAGTCCCAATCAGAGCGCCCGATCCGATTGAATGACACAACGCGTCGGGTCTCCGCCCCACCCGCACCACAAGAATCTATATTAAGATCGTCTGGGGGGAGACGAGTGTCGCGTCGGGCCACACTTCCGCCTGCCAGTCCAGATGTCGTCCTGAGTCCTCCGTGCGTCGTTCCCGCATCTGTCTGCCTAGTCCGTGTCTAATCCTGCCCCGTCCGCTCGTCGATCCCCTCGCGCCCGTCCGCCACATCGTCCTGCTTCATGTTACTGTCGGCTGGTTCTGTCGGCTGGAGATCGACAACTACCAATCGCATGCTGCAAGCTCCCGCCATCTACCAATTGCCTCGACTTACGCCAAAACCACGCTTTGCCAGCCTTCCCTTCACACAACTGTGCTTTCGGAACCCGCCTCTCTCTTTCACCTATTGCTCTGAACCCACCGCAAGTCCCTCCGCACGGCGACCCGATCGGTCGTTCATCGTCTCTGGTACGCGAAAGCTAGCTGGACAAACGTGGCCCAAAGAAGAAGACAATGCGCCGCTGCAGGGAGGGATCCGAAGCGGAGGCAATTCCCCAAAACTATGGGCGATCACCCCAGGCGCAATCAGCAAGTATTGAAGACCGGATTAAGTACGTATTCTGCCTTTTGTTCTCTTCATACACTCTATTCATATGGGGTGTGTGTGTGTGTGTGTTGTGTGTGTGCGTGCGTGTCGGTGCGTGGGTGTGCGTGTGTGATGTGTGGTGCTATGTTGCCTGGCCATTGGTGCCCGGCTTAACGTATAAAAGATGTACAAGAATATATATCAGGGGATAACATCACACTGTGCGCTCTGTTTGTAAGTGCTTTTATGCTCTCGGCGGCCTTCAACACTGGTCTTCCTTCGCGCCACACACCACAAATATAAGCACAATATAATCTGTGCATTCGTTCAACTCATGCCAACTCGTTACTAAAATGCCTTTGAAGAAATGTTTCGAGCTCGTTTTTGTCGTTTTTTTCATTGATCCAGCATGGACCTATCCAACTAGCTGGGACTGTTATAACGATCTGCTTTACCGTAGTCCTTGGGAGTTCGCTCTCGGCTGCATCTGATTGGTAAAGTGGTCCGGTTTGACAAGGCATACGAGGGCGTGTCCCCCGTTATTAGGGTCAACGTGATTAATAGTTACAATAACCCATAGACGGGAGGACCCAGGCTCGTGGTTGAGTTATTGGCGTTACAGGTCGGTTAGCGACGCCGCCATACGGAATTACCGTGTGGATGCCTGTAATTCAGCGAGTCTGCGGAAACCTGAGATAGCTTCCCACCTGGTGGTTCTCACTCGACCCTGTCCCGCAACATTATAACTAATATTATTATTAAATTTAAAAGACAGTAACTCAGAAAAGTAATTATAGTTGACCTTATCCAAAATAATTGATCATGCCGAACAAGAATGCACGTGAATATAGGCAAAATATACAAAAACACCACTTGATTGTCCCCATCCCTGGGTGGCTAATGGTTAGGTATGGTGGGCTTCGGATAGAATCCTGAGTCAAAATCCTGCTTGGCTGTTGATTTAACAGGTTGGTATCTGCCTGTCATGCTCAGGATGGCAAAATGAATACCAGCTTGCTGGACTGTGTGGAGTGGTGACTGATCAGGATATTGCCCAATCCAAGGATACTGTTGGCAGTGCCAACGTCTGCAGATATGGTCCGATGGATGGAGATCGTCCCTGCCTGTTCTTTTTTGTACCCGACTATCATTTTTAATTTTGTCAACAATCCTGGACCAAAAAAATCACAACCATGTCGAAGGAAAGTTGTGCAGTGAAACAGAACAACAAGCTTAAAAGTGCCACGTGGGGACTGACGGTTATCCCCAAAAGGCAGGGGACTTACCGTATGCAAAGATCCCAAAAGAATCCAATATAAGGCTTAATTCCTGTAAAGGGTGTTTATAACCCAATACCCTATTAACTCTTGCCGCTTCCTTGGTAGTTTTCTTAGTAAGCGCAAAGTTTCAGGCTCTAGGTTTTATGGTTTTTGGAGTTATGGAGGACACACCACAAAACCACACCACCACACACACACACACACACACACACACACACCACACCACTTTTATTAGTTTGGTATATCTATGTTCATCTCTAATATATATACATATATACATTAACGCCCAAAATTCATACCCCAGTAAAAATTGAGAGTTTTGCATGTCATACTCCAAGCTGGATTTGAGGGACTTTACTTCACCAGGACATTTAGTTGGCATGAACAAATCACAATTATTGGCCAACATTATTAGCAAAAATGAAATAAGATATTGTTTATGCATGTCGGAAAATTATTCATACCACATACCAAGTCTCAGAATTGAGGCCAATGTTTGTGATAATGCAGATGCTTTGATATTCCTAAGATTTTTTATAATGTTATGCAATTATTCCAAAGTGTGCATACAATCTGAACATTTACAAAGTGGTCATTGAATGTACAGTGGAGAATGTTATAGAAACAACATCTGCTTTTAGACAAATTAGGGAGCTGATGTAATCATTCAGGGACTAGAGCATAATGCATTGGGGATGTTTCTCAGCCCAGTGGGCCCGCAATCTCGTCAAAGTGGATGGCACCATGAAAAGGAGCAGTACAATCAAGATCTTGAGGAAAACACAAAACAGTTATGCAAGAACGTACACCTCGGGACATTGGATCGTATCAGCAGGACAACGATCCAAAACACGGCAATGTCATCAAGAAATGGTTCGGGATAAGATCAAACGTCTAGAGTGCCAAGCCAAAGTCCGGCCTCAACCCAGCGAGAATCTGTGGAGGACGATCAATACGGAGAGGCAAGGAACTTCCAACTCAAGAACCTGTTGAACCTCGCATGGAGAGGAGGGAGGGTGGCAAAATCCTGTAGAGAAATGCAAAAACATTGGAGCAAGTATAAAACTGTTGGAGGCTGTAATCACAAGACAGGTTTTCATTGATTACTGAATGTGACTTTGAACTGATCTAAGTAAGAGTTATGAATAATCTGACAGAACTTTTTGTAAATCATCAATAAAAAACCCCCGAAACAATGTATTTCTGAAATGTCTCTTGCAGTGATTCTTCAGCTGTTTGTCACATCTATGTAACTTAAGCCAGAAGAAACTCATTCCTCAAATAACACGATTCAAAATACCCAATTTGGTAAGGGTAAATAATTTTGGGCTTAACTGTATATATGTATATACATATATACGAGTATATATAGTGTTACGGATCTGGAAACCATTTGCATTCAAACATACAAAGTCCCAAAAGTCAGTTATTCGTTAAGTATGTGTTCACATGAATCCCTTCCTTTGTCTAGTGGAGAATCAAAGCGTCGGCGATCGATTTCTTGGTTAGTTATAATCTAACAAGCCATCTAACAACCATCCATCTGCATACCCCCCGCCATTACGATCACGGAACCATCGCCTGTGCAGCCCTCGGTTCGCGGCCACAGCGCACCTTTGCCTGAGACGGATTCCGAGGATGTTCGAGGCAGTTTCACCACACGACCTTTCTCGAACACACGCGGAGGGGGGTAGCTTTCTCCAAACAAGGCCGAACCCCGCCCTGGAACGGTATGCCGTGGAACCCTGTCCAATCAAAGGCGACAAGCGAGGTGTTTTCACAAGACCCCTCCTCGCTGAGGGAGGTCCATAAATCCCGAGCACTCTCTGAGGCAGTTTTTTTGGTGGGTTTTTGCTGTCACGAAAGGGGTTTTTGCTGTTACGAAGGGGTTACGAAGGCTGTTACGAAGGTGGTAACAGTGGTTGTATGAGGGCTGTCACGAGGGTTGAGCAGAAGGTCGTCGAGGCGGCGAACGTGTCTCTGCTGGTCTCTACAAGAAAGGAAAGAGCGACCCTGACCCCCTCCGTGACCCCCGCCCATTTGCCACCCGAGCTCCGTCACGACCTCGAGTCCCACACGTGCGACTGGGGACCAACCAGCGACATTGTCAGGCCGCAGCACGGAGTACCCCCTTTCTCCGACGGCCAGGTACCCATCCGAACCTGACCCCCATCTTTCGTCTCTCTCGGCTCGAGGTCCAATAAAGAACTAGGGTTTTTTTCATTGTGTGTGTGTCTGCGTGTGGGCCCGTCTTTAAGTCGAACTGAATAGTGTTTGGATCATTGTAAATTCTTCTGCATATTCGTGTTAAGTCTTACTTTGTCTTCATTTACTGTAAATAAAACTTGTTAGAATGTTCCCAGTCCGTTTCCGTCCCTCTTGTATTGGTCCAGCATGGTGCGAGCTGAGTTTACACGGGTTTTACCCCGATAATCCGTTCATCAAGCCGCACGGCTTTGGCAGTTTCCGCTCGGCGTGCACCCGAACCGGAGTTGGGTACCGAAGTTGGAACGTACCGCAGTCGGTAGAGTGACCCGGTCGAGCAAGATGTGCCGAGGCGTGGTTTCCACGTAGTTCGAAAATCGCGTAGTTCATTAGGTAAGTGGTTATAGACAAATACCCTACGAGATGCGGTTGAATATTGGCGACCCACGTCGGTTAGCGACCCGCCGCGTCACGGAATATCCGGAGCGACGGCGTACAATTCTGGGGAGTTTGGTGGGAGATGACGAACCCCCCCACCTGTGTCGTTCTCGCCATGTTTATATTTTAATGTATATTGTATATAAATATATATATCGTAAATATTATACAATATATATACATATACATATATAGAAATAATATATACGTATATACAATACATATACATATAAATATATATAAATCATAATAAAATAAAAAATATATACATATATATATATATATAATAATATATACAAGCCGGAGGCGGACATGGGTAGTCGCCTACCCAATAGAACCTGACGCGATGGGCCCGTTCGATGGGGAATGACCTGAGGATTAAGCACAAGAAAATTCATGATTCGAGCTCAAGGTTAATGCTGCAGATTGTTTTTTCGTTAAAATACCCCCACATTAGAGGTTTTTCGGCCGTTGCTAGCAATGGAGGGGTCCATAGCAACGGTCTCTCACACATAACTAGGACATACCATGAACCTACCAACCAGTTTCATGTATATCTGACCATAGTCTCTGAGATATAACGAACTTTCTTTTAATTGTTTTCGACCAGGGTTCATTCAAAGGATCTTCTCCGACAGTTTTCATAGGACCGGCTGGAAATTTTTGAAATATGGCTGAATGTACTGCCCACAGTCGCTCGTGCCCGATTTTTGATTAAAAAATAATTTTTAATGATTTTCAAAAATTCAAAGTCCCGTTGCTAGCAACGTGGTGTCCAGAGCAACGGTTCTCATTTGCACACACTAGGTCATGGTATGAACCTACCAACCAAGTTTCATCGAAACGCCAATTGTATTAACGGGCACTGGACCGAACAGAGGGACAGACAGACAGACAGACAGACAAACATATCGAT
>CM068957.1:42432640-42449194 GCA_035128595.1 Eptatretus atami
AAAAACTGATAATAAGGGTAGAACAAATTTCAAAATTAAAAAAAAAATAAAAAATTCCGACTGGATCGACTACCCAATACATTAGATATCTATTACAGCAAGAGGCATTAGGGAAATCACAGATTGGGTCGGTGCACTCAGCAAGCTCGTCTAACTGAATTCAGAAGCTAAACACCTTTAATGGCTGAACAGGTAAGGACGAAGCAGCTATGCAAACGCAAAGCTATGTCAATGATCTTTACCTGTTGTTTACCGACAGGTTATTGAAGTCCCACCCCCTATTAATTGCAGCAGGAAAAAGCTTTTCACTTGTTTTAACTACCTGTTTTGTGGGACCTCTGTTCTGTTCAGCCTGTTAAAGATCCCAGGGTGTCTCTCGCACAGCCTGGCGGAGGTGTATGCGCTCTACTCAGTGCCATTCTTGGTTGTGATGTGAGATTAGGAGTTCCACCACACTATGTGTTTCTATTAATCGGTCGGTACTGAATGAATGAAAACAAATTAATGATCGAATACAAATTTATTTCAAAACCAATAAATAAAACACCAACTTTTTTTGTCGACCCAGGTCGACTAACAGCTTGGTTTTGAGGAAGGTGTGAGTTGAAGATAAACGCCCCCCCCCCAACCCCCCAAGGACGGCATAACATCGAATTGAAGTCAAAGATGTGAAGAAATGAAATCAAAATATACAAATCAGCTTATTGTTGGGTTAAATTACGCAGGTTATGCAATTAGGCAAATAATCATGCAAATTATGGAACTCGAACTTTCCTCAAAACAGAAAGACTGTGCAGCCATTCTCGATACATTGCTGATCAACCACAACAAAGCGACTCTTCCACAACGTTTCTAGATTGACCACAGTTATTGGAGATCATATGTATAAAAGAAACCCACATTGCAATCAAGGCTTCTCGAGGAGCCTCGACTTTGTACACCAAAATAAATAAATGGGCGTTGGAAATACTGACTCCATCGAGGATGGTATACAACAACTCGAATAAATGTTCGCCTGTTTGGTGTTCCCATCTGAACACATAGTTGCTGGCATCCAAATTTTATTATCTCAGACACTGAAGGTGAACGGAGGTTATGTTTTCACCCCTGTTTATCTGTCTGTGAGCTGGATATCTCAAAACAGCTCTTGACGGATTCGGAGGAAACTTGGTGGACAGGTTGGGTGTGTGACAAGGACAAAATTATTCGATTTTGGTGAAGATCCGAATCCGGATCCGGATATGAGAATTTTGTAATTTTTAAGTGATTCCTCACCTTTGAGTGATCATGGCAAAAACGATATGTAGCAAGATATCCATAACTAAATACAGCACAGTCATGGACGGGTTATTGGAAAACTTGGTGGATGAGTTGGGTAGGTGACAAGAACAAGCTGATTCGATTTTGGTTCAGGTCCGGATCCAGATCCGGCCTATCAGTGGGATACAAAATGCGTAAAATGGTTTGGTTGTGGATACCTCCCCTGTGAGCGATCCCGAGCGATGGCAAGCTAGTCGGCAAACCAGTGAGGAGAAAGCGAGCAGGCAGACGCACAACCCTGGCATATACAGTACCTTCTTGGCACGACTCCTCTGAGTTCCATCGGTGACCTGTGTTGAGCAGCTGAGGCCCTCCAGCCTCTTGGGGGAAGTGAAATGGCTGGCTGTAACAAAAATATGCCAAACAATGACAATCAGTCCCAGAAAATGACGAAAGGGACACAAACCCCTCATAGACTGAAGCCCAAGTCTGTGCGGCCACACCGAGCAGCCGGACTGCGTGCTGAAAAGGATAATGACCGTACCTCCTCCACTGAGGAAGGCGATCGCTGCCTCACGATTGGACTAAACTCTACACCAATACTTATAAGGTGTCGCCTGTTCCTCAAACAACTACTGAGTTCCAGACGAAGTTTCGAGAAGATTAAATGAACAGAGCTGAAGCTTTAGGAAAGAAGAAAATCATCCTCCACTGCAAAGCGTATTCTACGCATGAAGCCTGGGGGACTAAGTAACGGTGAAGAAGAAAGATTCATGAACCAGTTGAAATGAACAAAGCTGGCAGCCAAGGCCGAAAGAGTTCCCGAAGATATAAGAAGGATGTTTCACAATTTGGTTCATGAATAATGATCCTTTATCAAAAAAAAGGAGGTGAAGATTTTGAGTTCTGGGAGAGCTTCCTCCCAACTTCTAAAACCCACAAATGGAGATAACAACCGATGTAAACTGTTCAGCCTGGCGGAGGTGTCCGCTCTACTAATGCTGTTTTAGTGATTATTTTGGGTGGCTGTCCTTTCACAATCAGCATCTTAACCCTCCATCCCAGCAGCCTTGAGGGCATGAAGAGTCAAATCATCGTGTGGACTGGCATCACAGGTCATTCATTTTGTATACAGTCTGTGGCTGCTTGTTACATCATTGCTAGGAGGATGGCTGTACCTACTGATGCAGTTCCCCCTGTAGGTTAGGCCAGGAATTCGGAATTTGTTTCGGGTGTCAGCGACAGCTCGCCTCATCTTCCCAAATTTACACCTTGGGACATTTAACGTCCACCAACTAATGCCAGCGGACCACCAGCACATGTTAACACAGCACACACATTGATGCCTTACCCTGCCTGTAACCACTAGTGTGACAGTTTATAACCGGACTCGAACCCAGAGGTGAGCGTGTGCTCCTCGAGGGCATCCTGTCAGCACGGCATCACAGGTTAACCAGAGAGGGAAGGGAATGCAGATTATGACCGACGTGGAGGGTCTTAGTGAGCCGGCTTGGTTTACCCTGACAATCCGACTGTGAGATGGCAACTATCATGATTCGCTCTCGGTTTCCAGAAGGGAAGATTCCAATTTGATCTCACCAGCCCTTCCATGAGCCTTGACAAACTATAAAAGGGTTAGTAGATAATATATTTATATTTCAACGACTCAAGTCGATTTCCATCGAAAAAAAAACAGATTTTTTAAAATGTATTATAAGGGCCTGCAAAAGTAAGATACAGTAATGAAGACAAACGTGTGCACAAACGTCAATTATTAACACTATCCAATAACATATCAATAAAATATCAAATAATAACTCATTCAATAAACAACCATAAAAATATCAAAACAATCCAATAAGAAAATATCCATAAAACCATAAAAACATATCAATTAAAAAAACATATCAATATAACATTCATAAACCCCATAATAATGCCAATACATAATCAATATAATACCATAAATACCAAATAACAATTCAATATAAATACTAATATAAACTATCAAATAATAACCATCAATAACAATACCATAAAAATCAAAACAACAATAAACATCTCATAATAAATCAATAATAAACACATCAATAATATATAAACCAATAAAAACATATCAAAAAACATATTAATCTAGTATATTAATGATTTCTAGTATTAATGCCTAAGCACCACTATTATAATCACATGTATACTGTAACCTAGTATACTACTTTGCGCCCCTGACATATACATTATATATAATTATAATTATATTTAGATAGTATATATATATTCATAATGCTGTTCAGCCAGAAGGTACACCCAGTATTTACCTTGGACTTTCACTTCCAAGGCGCGAACCGCTCAACGGCATCCCTTCCTGGACAGATGGCAGACGGGACATCATCGAGCCTCTATTCATAATGTTCTCATAAACACCCGGCGCATCACACAGCATCTGCCGGCCGCCGCACCACGCGCGTATGAAATTATTTGCCATTAAAACTGCATTATGATTTAATATTTTTTAAAATACGGGCAGCATAAAACCAAAGCTTTGATAACCAAGGGGATGGATCGTGCTGGCATTGGTGCAGTGAATTTACAGACATTCTTCACATTTGGCCTAATTCCTCTCGTGCTCGTGTTAGAAAAATTGCACGCAGCAATGAACGTAAATCAGTCGAATTAAATACGCTTCCTCGGTCCGAAAACTCATTAGAGATGATGAAGAAGACTGTCTGCACCCAGTGTTTCAACAAGCCCACTAAAAAGGCTTATTAAGGTGTCAGGTGTGGCACGGGGCGACAGGGTGCTGGATCGCACAAAGCGACACTTAATACAGGCAGCAAAATAGCCGGCATTAAATGGGGGTCCCATGCCGGTGCAGCCTGTTATCAGGATGAGCTTACCTGGCGCAGGAAACTGTTGCTTGCGCCGAGACGTTGTAAACACTGTGCCGGGTGAATGACGTTAAACGTCCCGTACTCTGCGAAATGCTTTCCAAACACGTTGGAAATAATACAGTGAATAACGGGTGACGATGCACTACCGGGCGACCTGCGCATTTACGGGGTTGGGCTTTTCTTTTCTTCTTGTGCCACCACACCTGCTGTAAACAATGGTGGCCGCAAAAAAAACGCGGCACGTTTTCCTTTGGTTGAGCGTTTGAGAACAGCGTGGAGATTGCGGGGACACGGATTAGGATGGAACGAGTTTCCGTTCCGATTTCACACGAGGGGTATTCATCGCCGGCATCCCGAAACGATTGGCCGAATCACCGACTTCAGTCGAACGACGGGCCTGGTCGGCTGGTTCGTGAAAGACCGAGGCAAAAACCCTTCCCTTCGACCCCACAAGAATGTGGGAATAAATGGGTGGTAGTAGTAGTAGTTTGCCTGATGTTGGCTTAATGGCTAGGGTGGTGGGCTTAGGATCCTAGGATCATGAGTTCAAATCCCATTTTGCTGTTGAATTAATACCAGGTGGGGTTGACTATGCCTGTCATCTTTCCGAGGTCGGCAAAATGAGTAAATGATGCTACCTTTATTTGGGAGGTGTATAGTAACTGACGGCTCTGTATAAGCAAACAAAAAACAAGCCGGTAGGCCGACGAGGATTCGCTAGGATCGAAGCGCTGGATACGATGCTTTTCATTCTGACCGATCCACCACGAAGATTCATTGCCAAGACGTTTGGTTCACATACAATTGTTCCTCTCCTGGCAAGATGTTTCCTATTGCGTATTTTGCAAACTGGCACTCCTCATAAAAAATGAGGTAAATAGACACTATTTTTGAAGGACTACCATTTTGAAAATAATTATCGGTTTGCTGGTTTGTGCTGTGGAGCCTCGCGTTGCAGACACACACACACACACACACACACACAGACGAAAACCGATAAACTTCTCTAATGCTCTTGTTTTTGACCACACCTCCTGAGCCACACAATATTTTTCATAAGCCACGCCCATTTCCCTATACCACTCATTCCCTAAGCTCCCACTTTCCTAAGCCCTCATAAAAAATGACGGTGAATAGACACCCGATTTTGAAGGACTACCATTTGAAAAATAAAACCTCATTAAAAATCGGCTCAAGTAAAAATTTTCTAAATATCTCTCGATGTGTTTAATTCCGAAGTCTCGTTTCTCTACATTCAAAACTGAGGACAAGTATTGAAAATACTGTACGCGTTTTTTCGGCCGCTGCACAGCAACGGGTGGTTGCTTGGCAACGAAATTCAAACGGCACATTCCACACATATGGCACCTGTTGGCAAAGTTTCATCGAAATCGGTTTGCTGGTTCGTGCTGTGGAGCCTCGCGTTGCAGACACACACACGACACACGCACGCACGCGACGCACGCACGCACAGCACCACAACAACAGACGGAAAACCCGACAATAAGGGATATGTAGCATATATAGCGAATCCAATAACCCGGGTTATGTGCAGAAGCAAACCATACCTACTGCTTATAATTCAAAACACCTTACTGTACTGGAGAATGTTGGGACAGGAATCCGACACTGTAAATGGTGGAGACTTGTAATATCCCTCCCCCACCTCGAGGTGGCACCAACACAATACACATTTCCATAGAGAATTTTTGCATCCACCCCTCCCCTCCCCCAAGACCACTGGAAAAAGATAGAAACACCCCATACATAAATTGGGGCCATCGCTGATCCTATGTAGCAAGTCTAGATGTATTTGGCCAAGAACTGTAGGAGGAGTAGCCCGACAAACAAACAATCCACAAACACCGGTCCATAATCTATCGGAATGATAAGGATTATGAACTGGAATCACAGCATGATGTAAGTCTTAGATGGGAGCATCAAATACGGCATACCCAAGATGTGAAAATGCACTGTTGGCTTGCTTGACATTCAGAATTTAGATTTTGGAGCAGCTTTTCTCAACCTTTTACCCTTGTGGAACCCTTGAAATAGTTTTCATGTCTCAGGGAACCCCTGCATAAAAATTATTATATACCATTATTAATATCTAGCTCTTTTATATTTTTATCGTAGTTCACGTGGTAAATATAATATTTTTTTTTCGGATACCTGGTTTAGAGGAAAAAATGACCCCTTTTTGTCAATTTATTGGCAATGAGACAGACCACGTCATCATTGGTGACGTCATCACGTACAGGCCGTGTTCCGTGTTTCAATAACGAGTCGTTATTCCGGGCGTCCATCGCGCTTCGTGTTGTTATGTTTTATAATATAACATTCCCTATGGTTGTTATAATTGTAAATAATATAAGAGGTTGAAGCCTCTTATTATAATAACAAGGAGTTTCCAACAATATGCCGTACGTGTATAGTAAAATTACGAATATTAAATCAAACAAAATACTCTAAAAAATACATTAGCCTATTATTACTGTTTCTCGCGGAACCCTAGCGAGACCTCTTGCGGAACCTAGGGTTCCGGGAACCCCGTGTTGAGAAAACACTGCTTATAGAGGATAGACACAGATGCCCGTAGGTGGCAACATAGCGAGGAGGGCATTAGACGTACGTATTGCTTTACTGAGCGCAGAGAGAAACGTGACGTCATAAAGGTGCGCGTTGTTCGTACCTAGAGTGCACTGGGACGTGCCGTCGCTTCCCAAAGCTCGGAGGCTGTTTGTTTGAAGTCAAGCCGGTGTTGTCTCATGTTATTTGTCTGCGTGTGTATACCTGATTTGTGTTTGCAGCTTCTCCACGAGCCTTGGGCCAAGTAAAAAACAACACAACATATAAAGAAAAAAAGGGCTAACCTAAACTTCCAAATAAGGATCCCTCCAATGGGATCACCTTTTACCTGGACCTAATTCATCTGCAATCCCATGGACCATGAGTCTCATCTGTGGGCTGAAGCGGTTTCTCATCTTGCATTCCAAGCCTAGGGGCAGTGGAATTAAAGGCTGTGCAAACAAGGCTTGCTCCACTTGCACACAAAATATTGTAATGTTTGTGACGGAGGAGAAATGTTAGATTAAGGCCTTAGATGCCATTCATGTGTAGTTTTAGGACTTCTTATCTTGTAGAAGGTAATGGGTTCACAGCCAGTGTTGGTTTAAGGGTTAAAGGTTGGGGCGGGCGCTGGGGTTTTTTTTTAATGTAAGAAGAATTCTACGTTCGCTTCTAGGCTTTGCCTATTCCATATTAACTTATGCTAGCAGATGGGACACCCGGCTTATCACATCCCAGCATGAGCACCGAGACAATGCAAGCACTGCTTGTCTGACAACCTCCCAACTGAGGATAAATATCACTGATTTGATGACGTCATCCTGTGTCGGAGTGGCTACGCGTCCAGGATTCTAACCCCAGCTACAGAAACTGATTCAGCAGAAACCGACGCTCTGTCTTGACGACAGAGCGTTGTTCACGATTTGAACTGATGACGTCACAACCGCCTTCATCCAACCGTCACGTGACATACCAGTCCACCTGTAAGTCTTAACACGCGTCCACAGGTATCGGCAGATGTTTTTTTTATATATAACGTAGGGGATGCAATTGATATCTGGCAGCAGATTTTTAAACTTCTTATTAAAATTAAAAGCGACACGTCACAATGGGACAAGCAGCCAAAGACGGCGAGGACGTGACGTGTATAAATGTATGATGTCAAAGTAAGGGTGGCAATCCCATTATGAGAAATTACATCGGCAATTAACGGAGCGTGTATATTCTTTACCAGTGTCTATTTAATTGACATTGAGATGTCTGCTGTCGTGTAATGTTACACAAAAAGTGATGCCACACTGTGCGAGAGACCATCCATTTATTACGTTTGCAGATAAGGCAGAAATTTTGACCCCCTGACCCCCATCCCAAATGTTCAGCAGACTGGTGGGTCGGTTGGTCCGATGGAGCAAATTTTTTTTGGTCTTCACAGCCTTGTTGCATCCCCACCTGGTGTACCGCTTCAGCATTAGCTTGCCTTTCACCAAGCCCACCTGTGTTTGGGGTCAGCATGGGGATTATATATGTTCGTTATGATTGTTGCCATATGATCCTACGATTCTTATTGTTGTAAATATTATTTGTGTTAATTAATATATGCTTTGTTACAATATTGCCATTGTTTTTGTTATTATATTTTGTAATTAGAATGCCATGCCATTGTCGAAGCACAAATTAAGCTGCTTTATATACCTGAACATGGCGTGTGTTTAAAACATGGGAATCGGTGAAGAATTTTTTGTTGTTAATTAGCCTAATCAACTCAGGAGGTCATGACGATCATTTTGGTCTATCACATTCAACATCAGAACGCTCCACCAGAACTCCACAAAAACATGCCACACACACACACCTCATCCATTTAGAGTTGTCTTAAAGGGTCGACAGGGTCTTTTGGGTCCTCAGGGACTTTTGGGTCATCTTGGTTTTTTGGGTCCTTGGGGACTTTGGGGGTCTTCAAAGTCGAAGGGGTCTCAGCAATCTAAAAGGTCAAAAGCTACATTCCAATAGTGTGTAATTAATTAATATCCATCCATCCATTGGGACCAGACTGTGTGCAGAGCGTTGGTGCTGCTGAAGCAGTCTCCTTGGCTATTGGACACAATCCTGAACGAGTCACCACTCTGACACAGTATACCAGCAAGCTGGTACTCATCTTGCCAACCTCAGAAGGGTGACAGGCAATCAACCCCACCAGGTATTAATTCAACAGCCAAGTGGGATTTGAACTCAGGATCCTCAGATCTCAATCCCATCACCCAAACCATTAAGCCAACACCAGGCATAATTAATTAATATACGATATTATAAATTAATACACAAAAAGCATGACACACACACATACATATATACACAAAACATACATATATCACACACACAACACATACATATAACACACACATACATATACACACACACACACCACACACACACACACACACACACACACATAACACCCAAAACACGACCACATCGAAGAGAGAGAGCAGACGAACTCGAACTCCGAGTATCCTAGGCATATGTAGACTAACGAGGTACCTGTGCTTTGCACGGGAGTGGCTGCACAGCCGGTTCGTGAAGAACTTGGGTAAATCTAACTGTTGACCCCAACAGAAGTAAGTTGATGTCAATGGCAAAACTGCAAATGCCGAATCCGTGAATGTCACCGTGGAAACCCTCACATAATTTCCTCATTCTGCTTTAAACTCAATCTCTCTATATTTTCATAACAATTAAGTTACGACTTAATATTAATACGACTGGCAGAGTATCCTCCCTCCGGGTGATCTTGTTCCAAGCGTGCAACACGTGTAAATGATGCTACCTTTATTTGGGAGGTGTATAGATAACTGACGGCTCTGTATAAGCAAACAAAAAACAAGCCGGTAGGCGACGAGGGATTCGCTAGGATCGAAGCGCTGGATACGATGCTTTTCATTCTGACCGATCCACCGACGAAGATTCATTGCCAAGACGTATTGGTTCACATACAATTGTTCCTCTACCTGGCAAGATGTTTCCTATTGCGTATTTTGCAAACTGGCACTCCTCATAAAAAATGAGGTAAATAGACACATATTTTTGAAGGACTACCATTTGAAAATAAATCGGTTTGCTGGTTTGTGCTGTGAGCCTCGCGTTGCAGACACACACACACACACACACACACACACAAACAAACGGGAAAACCCGATAACTTCTCTCAATGCTCTTGTTTGACCACACCTCCTGAGCCACACAATATTTTTCATAAGCCACGCCCACTTCCTCACCACTCCACTTTCACACACGTCCACTTCCCTAAGCTCCCCACTTTCCTAAGCCCTCATAAAAAATGACGGTGAATAGACACCCGATTTTTGAAGGACTACCATTTGAAAAATAAAACCTCAATTAAAAATCGGCTCAAGTAAAATTTTCTAAATATCTCTCGATGTGTTTAATTCCGAAGTCTCGTTTCTCTACATTCAAAACTGAGGACAAGTATTGAAAATACTGTACGCGTTTTTTCGGCCGCTGCACAGCAACGGGTGGTTGCTAGGCAACGAAATTCAAACGCGCACATTCCAACACATATGGCACCTGTTGGCAAAGTTTCATCGAAATCGGTTTGCTGGTTCGTGCTGTGGAGCCTCGCGTTGCAGAACACACACACACACGCACGCACGCGACGCACGCACGCACGCACGCACAACAGACAGACGGAAAACCCGACAATAAGGGATATCTAGCATATATAGCGAATCCAATAACCCGGGTTATGTCATGAAGCAAACCATACCTACTGCTTATAATTCAAAACACCTACTGTACTGGAGAATGTTGGGACAGGAATCCGACACTGTAAATGGTGGAGACTTGTAATATCCTCCCCCACCTCGAGGTGGCACCACACAATACACATTTCCATAGAGAATTTGCATCCACCCCTCCCCTCCCCCCAAGACCACTGGAAAAGATAGAAACACCCCCATACATAAATTGGGGCCATGCTGATCCTATGTAGCAAGTCTAGATGTATTTGGCCAAGAACTGTAGGAGGAGTAGCCCGACAAACAAACAATCCACAAACACCGGTCCATAATCTATCGGAATGATAAGGATTATGAACCTGGAATCACAGCATGATGTAAGTCTTAGATGGGAGCACCAAATACGGCATACCCAAGATGTGAAAAATGCACTGTTGCTTGCTTGACATTCAGAATTTAGATTTTGGAGCAGCTTTTCTCAACCTTTTTACCCTTGTGGAACTCTTGAAATAGTTTTCATGTCTCAGGGAACCCCTGCATAAAAATTATTATATACCATTATTAATATCTAGCTCTTTTATATTTTTATCGTAGTTCACGTGGTAAATATAATATTTTTTTTTCGGATACCTGGTTTAAGGAAAAAATGACCCCCTTTTTGTCAAATTTATTGGCAATGAGACAGACCACGTCATCATTGGTGACGTCATCACGTACAGGCCGTGTTCCGTGTTCAATAACGAGTCGTTATTCCGGGCGTCCATCGCGCTTCGTGGTTGTTATAATATAACATTCCCTATGGTTGTTATAATTGTAAATAATATAAGAGGTTGAAGCCTCTATTATAATAACCAAGGAGTTTCCAACAATATGCCGTACGTGTATAGTAAAATTACGAATATTAAATCAAACAAAAACTACTCAAAAATACATTAGCCTATTTATTACTGTTTCTCGCGGAACCCCTAGCGACCTCTTGCGGAACCCTAGGGTTCCAGGGAACCCCGGTTGAGAAACACTGCTTTAGAGGATAGAGCACAGATGCCCCGTAGGTGGCAAACATAGCGAGGAGGGCATTATGACGTACGTATTGCTTTACTGAGCGCAGAGAGAAACGTGACGTCATAAAGGTGGCGTTGTTCGTACCTAGAGTGCACTGGGACGTGCCGTCGCTTCCCAAAAGCTCGGAGGCTGTTTGTTTGAAGTCAAGCCCGGTGTTGTCTCATGTATTTGTCTGCGTGTGTATACCTGATTTGTGTTGCAGCTTCTCCACGAGCCTTGGGCCAAGTAAAAAAACAACAACAACAAATATAAAGAAAAAAGGGCTAACCTAAACTTCCAAATAAGGATCCCTCCAATGGGATCACCTTTTACCTGGCACCTAATTCATCTGCAATCCCATGGACCATGAGTCTCATCTGTGGGCTGAAGCGGTTTCTCATCTTGCATTCCAAGCCTAGGGGCAGTGGAATTAAAAGGCTGTGCAAACAAGGCTTGCTCCACTTGCACACAAAATATTGTAATGTTTGTGAGGGAGGAGAAATAGTTAGATTAAGGCCTTAGATGCCATTCATGTGTAGTTTTAGGACTTCTTATCTTGTAGAAGGTAATGGGTTAACAGCCCAGTGTTGGTTTAAGGGTTAAGGTGGCTGGTTTTAGATCCTAGGGTCTTGAGTTCAAGCCCCTGTCGTGCCGTTGAGTTAACACCAGGTGGTTTAACACAGCCTGTCATCCTTCTGAGGTCAGCAAAATGAATACCAGCTTACTGTCAACAGGGGGCATTCGGCATCAGCAGCATGGCTGCGACCCAGAAAATGATGCAGCCAAGCAGCCACAGGCTGGATCAATGTAAAATGTTCTGCGTGAAGGAGACAAGGAGGTGCTTTTAGAAATAGCTAGGTTAAGGCTTCTTGTCTTGTGTTCTCCTTCTGTAAATTGGGATAGGGCCAAGTGGTGTACTAACAGAGTGAGCCAGTTAACTCCTCTTATCAGCTCTCTGTCAGCTCACGAGAGCTAGAGATTTTTTTTTTGTATACCTTGTCAAGGCTCGTATGAGAGCTAACACACAACGCACAGCAAGGGGACATGAAACAAAGAGGGGTGGGAGTGGGAAGGACAAAACAGTGGGGAACAGAGACATTCGGAGATCTGTGGAAGGGAGAGGGATGAGGGTAGGAACACGAGTATAAAAGATGGACGCCACAAGGACTTTCAGGATGGAAAGCAGGGAATTTGAAGGAGGTGGGTTTGGGGTGGATTAACGGGGGTAGAAAGGATCGAGGATTTGGAGTGGGGGATGATAAGAGGTGGTGGTGAACAGCTGTTTTCAAGGCCTGGAGGGAAGAATGGGATTGAACAGAGTGTGGGAGTTTGTTCCAAAGGCGGGAAAAGAGGAATGAAAGAGTGAAGGTGAGCAGTGATTCGTGATTTTGGTAGTTTACCAGAAGGGGGTTGTTGACGGACCTTGAGCACCTTACAGAAATATGGTGGGGACAAATCGCAGACACAGCAGGGGGGGGGCGAGACGGAGAGGAGACGGTAGAAGACAGAAAGACCACCGACTTGCTGGGTGAGAGAGTGAGAGGCCCAAAGACTCAGCCTCATTGCAGGAGATACCAATGATCCCAAATGCCTTGGTTTCCACAGCGTGAAGCCGAGAAAGGTGGGAGGCAGGAGTACCAGCCCAGAGGGGAGAGCAGTCTCCATCAGGCTGTGACCAAAAGCTTTGTATGTGGTCAGGAGCTCAGGTGGGCCGAGGAAGGACTTTGCACGACGGAGGATACCCAGTCGGCGACTGGCTTTGGAGGCCAGGTTGGAAATGTGGCTTTCCCAGGAAAGATCATGGCAGATAGCGAGACCCAGAAGCTTAAATGAAAGGACTTCTTCAAAGGATTGTTGAGAAAGTAGAGAAAGGGGGGGGGGGGCGGTTACAAACGGTCTTTTCAGAGAGCATATTGAAAGTGTGAGATTTGTCCGGATTGAAAGACATGTTCTACGTGTTGGACCAGTTTGTGATTTTATCCAGATCTGCAGTGAGAGAAGAAGCTGCTGCTTGCCGGTCTGAGGGATGACAGATGGTACGGCAGAGGATGGAGTCATCAGCCAAGAGATAGAGGATTTTTCCAGAGAGTCGGAGAGATCATTGATGAAAACCAGAAAAAGAACAGGGCCCGGAACGCTACCTTGAGGAACTCCAGCCTGCTGCTTGCCGGTCTGAGGGATGACAGATGGTACGGCAGAGGATGGAGTCATCAGCCAAGAGATACAGAGGATTTTCCAGAGAGTCGGAGAGATCATTGATGAAAACCAGAAAAAGAACAGGGCCGGAACGCTACCTTGAGGAACTCCAGCCTGCACAGAAGAGGGGATGAAAGAACTCCATTTCAGGCCACACATTGACTGCGACAGGAGAGGAAGTCTGAGAGCCATGAGTGGAGCCATGAGTTTAATGCATGGTGGGAAGATTCGTGAAAGGCATTGGGGTAGAGAACTGGTAAGAGGCCTCGGGCATGGATTGGTTGGTGGACCCTGGGTGGGGATGAGTAAAAAGCCCCACTCTTTGATAGCACGAAGAGAGTGATGAATAAGCGAGGAGGAAGGAAACACAGGTGATTTTTTTCACACTTGAGGTACGCTCCTCTATGGTGTGGTTCGAACCTGCCTACCATGCGTTCTCAAGGCACTGTCCCTTTGAGCCACTGATTCTTTTCGCATGGCCGATCTTTGTCTCCGGCCGTCCCCACTCTCTTGCTGCACAGCTTGCTGTGGTTGTGGACCTGCCTGATGCCACCATATCCTTAAACACCGCCTGGGTTTTGTGTGGCACCCAGGGTGAGATATGTTTAGTCCTTGTGGTTTTATCACTTTAATTGTTGTGGTTTGTCATTGTGTCCTTGTGTAAATAAAATGGCTTCACTCTTCTTGATGCAATTTGGGTCTCCAGAGTTAAATTATTGCAACATTGTTTGAGATAAACGATGATTGCCACAACCATCGAATGTAGAGACCTCGACAGACAAGCCTCAGCTCAGCCATCTTTGGGATCTCAGCTTCAGCATGCAGTGGTATCCATTGGGTATGGTTGCATCCTGTCAGGAGGTGGCATGTGGCAATATACAACACCAACTATAAACGAGGACATACGCACTTAAACTGTCAAGAGAAACTTGTATTGAGAGCAATTGCTATTTTTGAATCACAGGACATTCCATCCATCCATCCATTGGGACCATACTCTGTGCAGAGCGTCGGAGCTGCCTCAGCAGTCTCCTTGGCTATTGGACACAATTCTGGACGGGTCGCCACTCCGACACAGGATACCCCCAGCATGCTGGCACTCATTTTGCCGACCTCAGAAGGATGACAGGCAGTCAACCCCACCTGGTATTAATTCAATAGCCAAGTGGGATTTGAACTCAGGATCCGAGGATCCCAGGCAGCCCACCACCCTTACCATTAAGTCAACACGAGGCGCATGACATTGGGTGTCATTTTAACTTTTATGATGGAGCATTTCCAAGTGAAATGTATTTAGTTGTTCATTTTCCTATGTCCAGCACTTGGTATATTACCATCCCACTGCACAGTTTTTTCTGGAGCATTTAATTGAAGCTTTGATTCAACAACGCAGATCGAGTGAAGAGTGAAAGGGCAACCATGGAGCACATGATGAGGAGCATGGTAGGTAAAGATCTGTGATCCATGATTTAGCAGAAGTGTTGACATTCCATTCATCTTTCCCACGGTTTGCATGAGGGCTTGATGCACAATGTATGTCCATTCAAATTGGGGTGATTCAGAAGTTTTGTATAATCCACTTCTGAACCACAAGAACAGAAGTAAGATCAGTATTAACTTGCAATTGGTCACCGGCTATATAGCACCAATACAATTTTTTTTATTATGAACCCCAGGTATCAAAGAGCTACGTATATTGAACAGAGTTTCAAATGGAGCCCTTCACCGCTATTAGAGCATTTAAATTGCATCAGATGTGGCAATAAACGTGAATTGTTGCTCCCAGCTTGCCGGCTCAATGACACAAGATGCCATTTGCATCTATCCCGTTTGGAATCCTGTGCGGGCACGGGCAACTTGCTGGTGTTATTAAATTGAATTCTGAACACCAGAATTTAAAATGCAGTGAAAATATGTCAGTACATTTGAATATGCATGGAACCACGAGTCAATTGTGTTAATACTCACTTAAAGATGTACAGGGTGTTCCAAAAAGGTCTGGACAACTTTGGATGTTAATATATTTAGTACCACAAATGATACAATGATACCCTTTGATTGATATGATACAGAAACTCAGAAAGTTTTCTTTCTTTTCAGGTCTGGTGGTTTAATGTAAAACAAAATGGCGACTCCACAGGAGGAAGCTCAGTCCGTCAAATGGTTCGTCGAGACGAGATCTGACGCGCAAGTTCAGCTTAATTTCCGTACAAGGTATGGAAGGAATCCACAATCGTGGACGAGTATCAGAGAGTGGTACGAGAGGTTTATGGGGACTGGAAATTGTCAGAAACAGAAAAGTACCGGTCGACCAAGCACAAGTGCAGCAGATGTTGAACGAGTGCATCAATCCATCCATCCATTGGGACCATACTCTGTGTTATGTAGAGCGTTGGTGCAGCCGAAGCAGTCTCCTGGGCTATTGGGCACAATCCTGGATGGATCGCCACTCTGACGCAGGATACTCAAATGGCTCAATCATTCCAGCAAGCTGGTAATCATTTTTGCCGAATTCGGAAGGATGACAGGCTGTCAACCCCACCTGGTATTAATTCAACGCCTGAGCAGGATTTGAATTCAGGACCATAGGATCACAAGCATTTCAACAAAGTCCAAGAAAATCAATCCAACACGCATCCCATGAACTGGGACTATCAACCACCACTGTACACAGGATTTTGCGTAAAGACTGAAGCTTTATGTCTATAAGGTGCAAATTCTGCAGGAACTCAAACCAAATGATAGATCCAAATGCACGGTGTTTGCCTTGGAAATGTTCAGTCCCATAGAGGATGACGAAGATTACCCGAAAAAGGTCATGTTCACAGACGAAGCTTTCTTTCATGTAT
>CM068957.1:42468992-42485167 GCA_035128595.1 Eptatretus atami
CATCGCCGTCTGAGGCGCTCTCCACCCTCATTGGACGGGGCATCGTGGGAAGGTCGCTCTCTGTGGCCATCACAACTCTCATTGGCCGGCGTGTCGTGGGAAAACCGCCTTCTGTGGCCATCTCAACTCTCATTGGCCGGCGTGTCGTGGGCGAAAACTGCCCTTCTGGGCCATCTCAAAACTCTCATGGCCGGCGTGTCATGGGAAAACCGCCTTCCTGTGGCCTGATGCGACAAGGGGCACGCCCCCCCCCCCCCCCCCCCCCCCCCCCCCCCCCCCCCCCCCCCCCCCCCCCCCCCCCCCCCCCCCCCCCCCCCCCCCCCCCCCCCCCCCCCCCCCCCCCCCCCGCCCCCCCCCCCCCCCCCCCCCCCCCCCCCCCCCCCCCCCCCCCCCTACCCCCCCCATGCCTTCCTGGGCGGAGTCCCGGTCTGAGGTGATGGAAATCTCCACCCACGTATGTGGCCGAACGCACGTGGGCGATGGCGTCGGTGTGTGGAGTGAAGTGAAGGAGGTTTGTGCAAACGAATCTCCACAGCGCACACATGTAATTCCCGTTAGACACAGGTAGGGGGCCCTAACTATAAACACACACTTACCGATATAACTGTTCTATAGGGACCTGAATGTTGAGTGCAGTAAGTTCCAAAATTTTCGACACTACCCCCTCCCCTTTTTACAGACTCGTCCCGAGTCGTCAAATTTCCGTGTGACCAGCATTTGTAAGTTCTCCCCTAGTACGATTTACCGACGGATCCCTGAGTGACATTTTTTTATATATGTCCCAAAAATAAATAACCTAGTGCGCTGCGTAACTAAACTATCAGACTCACTCGGACAACTTAAATAATTAATTCAACGCCTGAGCAGGATTTGAATTCAGGACCATAGGATCACAAGCATTTCAACAAAGTCCAGAAAATCAATCCAACACGCATCCCATGAACTGGGACTATCAACCACACTGTACACAGGATTTTGCGTAAAGACTGAAGCTTATGTCTATAAGGTGCAAATTCTGCAGGAACTCAAACCAAATGATAGATCCAAATGCACGGTGTTTGCCTTGGAAATGTTCAGTCCCATAGAGGGATGACGAAGATTACCCGAAAAAGGTCATGTTCACAGACGAAGCTTTCTTTCATGTATCGTGGAAGGACAACCAGCACAATGTGAGGATCAGGGGCTCTGAAAACCCCAACGTGGTCACTGAACACATACACGACAAGGCCAAGGTCAATGTGTGGTGTGGCCTTCTCCATGACACTTGGTGGGTCCGTTTTCTTTGCGGAGGATACAGTGTCCTCAACAATCACATGACCAGGTTGGAAGGATTCGCCTTCCCACAGATTTAAGACCTAGAACCCGATATAATTTTTTAACAGGATGGTGCTCCCCCTTATTGGGCTTTAGTCGTTCGAGCCATCTGAATGAAAATTTCCAGGTCGCTGGAATGGCCGAGATGGACCAACCACCTGCCCCCCACGATCACCAGACATAACCCCCTTTGAATTTTTTTTTCTGTGGGGGTTTGTCAAATATGTTGTCCACAACTTCAAGGTGTCAAATCTACAGGATCTTCGTTCTCGGATCACAGCTGCGTGCGCACTAGTAGACGCAAACATGCTGAGCTGAACATGGCAAGAACTCATGTACTGCCTCGATGTCCTGCGAGTGACAAACAGAGCTCACATTGAAGTGTATTGATGGCGCACACAAAACCTCATGAGTTTCTGCATCACATAAACCAAAGGGTATCATTTGTGCTTCATTATAAATTAACAGCCAAAGTTGTCCAGGTCTTTTTGGAACACCCTGTACTTGTAATTCCCAGGACTTTTGTGTGCCTGGTACCCCCATCTCACTTTTCTGACTTTCAAAGCTGTCACTCTCAAAATCACCAAAGGACGCTGATAGTTGAGACCAGCAATGCCAAATTCTCTGAGCGATTCCATGCTCTCTGCAGCAATCGCTCTATTCATTCACATAACCTGCTTCAACATATCAGGTCAGCAGGACTCGAGCCGATCATTCCTGTTTATGGTGCCATTGATGACATTTGATCAGTGATTAGTTTTTGTCAGTAACAACTATGGAAGCTTGTGCAACATGAATTTGCGTTGGTGTGGTTATAGTGTAATGTCTTTGCTCAGTCTTCAAAGTAAAATTTGTGTTATGGTGTTTAAAGGCCTCGAGATTATTGGTATATCTCAGCAGGAGGCTGAAGTACAGGAGCTGCTCCTCACCCACCACTGACATGGTGGTGGTCTTACCCCCCTTCAGCCTTTTATTGTCCTTCTATTGGTCTATCATGCAGGAATTTCTACAATTGTATACTCCAGAACTTTGGATATTGGGTTGTATAACAGACTACCTGATGCCTATTAATCGCGTGAAAATGATTCGGGTGCTGGAGAAGTCCTGAAATGAACACCGTGGTGGAACTGGACTGTGGTTATGGGAGGAAAAGTGGCCTGCCAGCCTCCAGTGCGATCTCTCGATCTACACGAGTACTGCAGCAAATGGTTTATGGAGGAGCATGGATGGGACTTGCAGGCAACATTTTGGTGTCACAGAAAGTCCCGCACATGCCAAAAAAGTGCACTGTTGATGCTGTAGCTGGATATTACAGCAACTCAAAATGGCCTTTAATTTATTCCAGGAGAAATAATGTTTCTGAACTTTCAAGACAGTCTTAAAATGAAAATAAATCTGTAGTTTTTCAAGTGTCTCAACCCAGAGAGCGCAAAGCAGCAACTTTAAACAAGGAATCGACAGCCAAGAGAGTGACGACTGATGATGTTAAAAATGTATAAAAATCATGTTGTGATAATTTTGCTAATCATGGTAAATGAGCCAGGGATAGTTAGATAAAGCGTTTCAATGAGCGCATTCTTGCTCGTACACCTGGCCAATTGTTGCGGAATGATCAATGAATCCACATTACAGTGTCCAAATGATCTCCTGCTGGAACGCTCTAAACCAAGTGTACTGGGACAACATTAGGCCTTTCAATCTGCCAGACGCCGTCCATTCACACTGCTGTTGCTGGGAGATGCATTCTTGGTAAAGTCCAACTGTGCGCGATTCCGTCAGACAAAAGAACTTCCTGACAATAATTCATCACAAGCTATCAGCGAGGGAGCGGCGTGGAGACGCATAGGATTATACCGTGTGTTTACACTGTGTATTGTCGGAAATACAGAAAGGTATTTCCCAAATTACTAGATGTACATTTACAGAAAGAAACAACTTTATTTTACGATGGATCTCAGGACATAAAATAGTATACAATGCAGTGAAACCTGTATGATGTGACTCCCTTCATAAAAAACTACATGATTCTGTGAATGAGAGAAATATCACCTTTTCATAATTTTGATCAACTTCCATTCAACAAGTTTTTTTTTTTTAATCAATGGCATCTGACAACTCATTCAATGATTTAGTGTCTTCAGCTCTCTCTCTCTCTCAAATTTTACAAACTTTCCAGTTGAACTTCTTGCTTTCTTCATTTTGGAAATGGCTTTCGTAGCGTTGGATTAGAGATTTAACAACGCCTCTGCAATTACACCTCCCCTACCCCCCCCCAAAGCATCACATATTTTGTGTACAGCCCCATACGTAGGAAGAAGTACTATCTGAGTGACGTCACAACAAGGCTGCGCCTGGCGTTTGTGGAACTGGACTGTGGTTATGGGGGGGAAAGTGGGCCTGCCAGCCTTCAGCGAGATTTCTCGATCTTACACGAGTACTGCAGCAAATGGTTGACGAGGGAGCATGGACGGGACTTGCATGCAACATTTTGGTGTCACTGAAAGTCCCTCGCAGGCCAAAAATGCTGCCATAGAGACTGTGGAAGCATTCCTGAATGCAGCCATTCCCATTGTAGCTGTTTTGACTACATTAGAGGTGCAGAGGTACAGGCTGTGATAATAAACTGAGGTTCTGGCCATGATCGACATGTTCTCTGCAGCCAGACATTGACATCCTGCCCCATGGAGATCAGACAATGATTGGAGAGTGGGGTGTGAACCTCAGGCAGAGCAATGCCAGAGGATAAGTGTTGCAAAGGACCCGCACCAAGAGATCATTGTGGTCTTTTCTGGTGAGACTTTTCATCAAAATCATTGTTTTAGCATGCTAAAACCAATGATACTCTTCTTATTCTGGTTGATCTGGAGCACGGCATAAGATTCTGACACTGCAAGTTGCAGGGGAAAAAACATGATGATTATTTAACACCACAGGATTCTGTGCTGGTCTCCTCTCCACAACAAAACCCTGTCTATCCCCAACCAAAAAAGCAGCAAGTCTATTTATGTAGTGGCGGAGCAGAGGTATGAAAGGTATTACATATGTGGTCACTTGGTTCATTGAATGGCCTCTCATGCACATGTAAACCTCTGTCTGCAAGTCAAATCAAGAGGAACCTCTCATATCACCACATGGCTAACAAATAGGAGGATGCATGTAAATGCAGAAAGACTGATATAGAAAAGAGGCAGTAAAGGAGCAAGCGACAGAATTGTGATGAACCTCTCATAGTCAAGTCCTATCCACATCAGCTCACGGAGAATCCAGTTAACCTTTGCCATGTGGCAGACGGACAGACATTAGAAGGGTGATAAAACTCGGTTCTGGGCAAATAGCGAGCGTGGTACACCCTTCCGGTGGAAGAACATCTCAAATACCAATGATTATGGTGGAAGAGCTTTTTTGATGCCAATGGTTAAAGTGCACCTATTTCAAAGTCTGCACCTGTATGTGTCAGTGACAATTCTCTGGACTGAAGCATTCATTGTTGCAGCAATGGAGTTCTGGCATACTAAAGGCATTATAGAAGTTACTCAATTGTGCAGTCACCAGCTGCATCCAGCATGTTGACACAGATCTCCCTTGCCTCTAGGAACTGGACATTCTGGACGAGAGGGGTGCATGAGCGAGGGCTTGCAAGTCTCTTCGAACTTTGCCTTGTGGCGTACATGTTTGATAGTTCAGCATTGATTCAGTCATTTTGATTTGAAAGGGTATAAGACCGTCCGGCAGCTTGCTGGAGCAACCATGTAGCTCAATGTAGCAGAACAGTTATACAACATTATTTTATCCTTTTGGTAAAGGGATGCCCTACCTCAATAACTGAAAGATGCAACAAAAGTCACTCTTTACACAAACAAGGGTGACGAAGAAATTATAACAATTATTGTGCAATTTCTCTTTTAAGCACTGCTGTTAAAGCGAAATCTAAAATAGTGCTGAAGCATCTGCAGATCTTAGCAGATCGTGTGCATCCAGGCAGAATTTGTGGGTTCAGTTGTCTGCAATCTACCATTACATGATGTTCACCTTGAAGCAGCTGCAAGCACAGTGTGTAGAGCAGAGGTGTCCCTCAACCTGGCATTTGGTGATGTAACAAAAGAATTAGACTCTGCGAGTCATATTGGACTGTAATTGTACCTAGAAGATAGGATGTCCTCCAAGACTTTTGAACATAATTCAGGCTTTTCATGACAGGATGCTGGCAGCGCTACGAAATGGGTGTAGCCAGTCAAGACATTTTTCCATCAATAATGATGTTAAACAAGGATGCATTTTGCTCCTCCATTATTGGCCTCTTCTTTTCTCTGCTTCTAAAGTGTGCCTCATTAACCACAACTGGTATTGCTTTACACACAAGGAGTGACGGCAAACTCTTCGACCGAGCAAGAATGCATGTCAAGTCAAAAGTGCACAAAGTTACATTGTGAGCGTCTGTGTGCTGATGATGCCACCTTCTGTGCACACACCGAACAAGACCTTCAAGCCATGTATTAATAACTTTTCAGCTGCCTGCAGAGGTTGGTGTAACTATTGGTTTGAAGAAAACGATAGTAATGGCACAAAGATGTAGTGCAAGCTCCTCACATCTGTGTTGATCAGATGGTACCAAGCTCAATGTAGTGGATAAATTCTTCTACCTTGCCTTAATCATAATTGACATTCCAAACTAGATGCAGAAATCAGTACTCTTATTGGTAAAGCTTCTGCTACTTTGTGAAGACTGGAAAAATGTATCTGAGAGAAAGAAGAGACTGACGATGACCAGGATGAAAGTGTTTGAAGCCTGCGTCCTTAACACACTACTGTACAGCAGTGAAACTTGGAACACTTACTGTAGCCATGAGCTGTTACTCTAAACCTTTGCTGTCTTCACTGCATCCTTGGAGTGAAGTGGTATGACAAAATAAAAAAAAACTATTCTTGAGAAATCCAACACGTCACCCTTAAGCACGTCATGAGGTGAAAACGTCGACGGTGGATTGGTCTCATACTCATCGCATGAATGATAGATGCATCCCAAAGGTATGTTGAGCTCCAAAATTCACAAGACCAATTGGGCGTCCAAAGCTCCACTTCAGGATCTCCTAAAATATACTTTGCCAACTTCAATATCATGAAAGGCAACTGGGAAAGCTTGCAAAGAACCACAGTTCACGGAGCAGGCTCTTCATCAAGGAGTAAAAAAAAGAAAACGCATGAGGAATACATGTCAGA
This sequence comes from Eptatretus atami, assembly GCA_035128595.1. Taxonomy (NCBI): domain Eukaryota; kingdom Metazoa; phylum Chordata; class Myxini; order Myxiniformes; family Myxinidae; genus Eptatretus; species Eptatretus atami. The sequence continues at coordinate 42,475,524 of CM068957.1, forward strand.
GGAAAACGAGAAAGAGGACCAAAAGGAGAAATTTGGTGGAACAAGGGGACAGATTTAAGTGTGTGAGATGTGCAACCATGAACTCTGCTCAAGGATTGGACTGATCAGTCATTCACATGAATGCAGAAACCCAAAGCACTGACAACATTATTCTAAGTGATGGATCCTGCCAACCATATACAAGTTCAACACACATCTGGACCAAAAAGCATGGCTCGCTGACTAGGTCTTCAGTCAAGGTCCTCGGCATAATCCCGTTTTGGCTCTTTGACTTCAATACAGTCTGTTGAGGTGGCCAGCAGAGTCACTGACATATCCAATTGCAGCAATTACATGTGGATACATGATATACGACCATCACCAGCAAGTGAGAACAAAAACGTCACATGTACATCTTCATCCATATTTTGCTCCCAAAATCTACTGCACCAGAAATAAATTTTGGAGTGGAAAGAACGACAAAACAACCAACATCACAACCTACCCTGCTTTAAAAAATATAGAGAAATAAAATAAATATCTTCATAATCTTCTCCTTCCAGGATCAACGAAGGGTTGCAGTGGAGCTCACTTTGTTGGTGATGCTCATGTGAATGGATTTTTTGATATATACAGTTGTAGACATATAGAAATATAGTCACGTACACAGTTCTGCCAGGGTGAGGGTGACACACCTAATGGACATAAATAAATAATAAACAAACACTTAACAGGACAGTAAAACAAAAATTATAGGTGCCACCACACACAAATCTCATACTCTCAGACCTGGGCTAGATTTTTGTAGGTTATAGTGTCCTGAGCAGTGACGGTTGGTACGCAACTTGGAGTCCTATTCATTGGTGTATTATTCACCAGCATGTGCCTTGACGAGCAGGCAGTTGAGCACGAACAAGGCATGAGCAGCAAATGATTCCCCCAAAGCAGCCAGAGGGATCGCAGGGCAGCAAGAGAGTCCAGAGAGAGAGAGAGAGAGATGGAGAGAGAGATGGAGAGAGGATGGAGAGAGAGAAGGAGATGGAGATTGAGATGGAGATGGAGAACAGAGACCTACCTCTGCTTTTATTATCTCACTGGTGCATCCCTCCCTTTGGGGTTACGCCGACCCACTCCAGCACCACGATCGACCATGCTGCTCTACACGCCCAGCAGCAGCCAATCACGTCTGCCGTGGGCATGCCCGCTGGTTGTGGCCCCTATGCATGCCCACACAGGGTCAATGGAAGTCTGCAGGCTGGCACGGTTCTGCACCAATCATGCACATGTGTGGAACTGCCACAGAGAGCCAATCAAAGGCTACTATCTAGCAGCCTGGTCCCTTGATGTCACCACCATGACACTCTGACCCAGCCTGATCAGAATCGGTTTCAGACAAGGAAATACCGGACAGGACATCCTTATTTGGTCGACCCACTAAATTGGACAACACAATTTCCCTAGCAGTGGCACAAAGGACAACTTTGCATTCAACATTGACCTTAATACAAGAAAAGAACGTTATTTCCTGACTGCACCACAATAAAATATGCATTTCTATAAAATGGACATTATCAAAGCTTTTTAACTTGCACTCCTCAGGATAAAATTGCAAGCAGATGAAGAAGAAGCACCAAACTCTCATTTATACAGTTACAATGTAATGTCCTCAACACTGATTGTTTGAGAGAAAGAAAGGACAGGATTACCTGATTTGTGGAACCATGGAGCATCATGAATAATGAGTCTTCTGATGGACCCGTACTCTTGAACAGAGCATTGGAACTGCCAAAGCAGTTTTTCCTTGGCTATTTGGCACAATGGTGGACAGGTCGCCACTCCAACCATTTATTGGAGCATAGCTGTGCCACTGATGCTGTGTCCCTCTTCCAGTACACTGGTACTCATTTCACCAACCTCAGGAGGATGATAGGCTGAGTCAACCCCACCTGGTGTTTATTCAGCAGCCAGCAGGGCTCAAACTCAGGACCCTAGGATCCCAAGTAAGCCACCCTAACCACTAAGCCAACACCAGGCTTTGAATAATGAGTAGGTGGAAATAAACCATCATGAATAATGATTAGGCAGAGATGAATCACCAAAGTACCAGTGGAAACGTAATGCTAATTAGCTGAGGGCTAGTTGCTTACAAACGTAACGGTTCGTATGCTTACACAATATGGAAGCATACCCCATTAGTATATAATATATCATAAAGCAGGAGTGCAGTCCATCTGTCTGACCAAACTACTCCTCAGTTTTGGGACTGGCCCTCCAAACATTCTGTGGAACGTTTTGGGGTCCCAACAGATGTCCTAAAGTGGGTAAGGTCAAGTATGGGAGCATGCGCTGGAGCAGCGCTTCGCTGCATCCACTTTCTGCCAGTACTCCAAGAGCCTCCTTCTGGCCATCCCCCAGGCAGATGGCTGGCCCATCCCCATCTCCGTGAGATGCTGATCAACCTTCTGTAACCACGAGGCACGGGTCGGCCCGTTGGCCTCCTCCACTCCAAGTCTCACATCCGTAGAGCAAGAATGGAAGCACCAAGGACTTAAAGACTCAGACTTTTGTCTTCCTACATAGGTACGGACAGCGCTACACCCCATCAACCAGTGAATACATGAATCCCCAGGCCTGACGCAGATGTCTATTGATCTCTGCCTCACATGCAGAGACATGAATATCACTGCCAAAGATAAGTGAATCTCTGCATGACCTCAACATCATACACAATAACCAGGTACAGACATGATAGCAGCATCCAAGATGTCATTGAAAGCCTGAATCTTAGTTTTGACCAGAAAACCATAATCCCAGTGGCTCCGACTCCTCATTCAGCACCTCGAGGGCCCCCAAAAGGATATCTAAAGCCTCCGCAAGATGACTGCATCATTTGCGAAATCAAGGTCAGAGATCTTGACATTCCCAAACGATGCACTGCCCTTGATCTCTCCGACATCCTCCCCAGAATCCAGTCCATACAAATGCTGAAAAGTGTTGGGCCAGTACACATCCCTGATGCACTCCAGTAACAACTTAAACAAGTGGTGCCAGCACAACAAATCCCACCCATTTAAGGCATAAAAGTTATTTTGGGGATCAATTTAAATTGATACATCCTTAACCTGAATGTTGATTATAAGGAATAGAATAAGGAATATTTTAGTCTTAGTTTGAAGTCAATTAAACCATTTTTGACAAAGTTATGAGTAGAAAACGATTTTGACCTTTTCGTGACCTTTGACCTAATGGACCCAAAAGTTAATTGGGTCGTCCGAGGTTCATTACCCACCTGTGATACAATTTGACAGTGTTTGAGCCAGCCGTTTTCCGTAAAGTTGTATTTTCGTAACCATGTTTTAGTTTTCATGGACAATTTGTAATTTTGACCGAGACTATGACTCCCAAAACTTCGGACCCTACCGATCTTCACAAATATGCATTATTCACTATAGGAATGGGTAGGATTATAAGTGACAAATAGAATAAGGTTCACTATATGCTTAGTTTGAAGTAAATCAGATCATTTTTGACGAAGGTATGAGCGAAAAACGATTTGATCTTTTTCGTGACCTTGACCTTGACCCAATTGGACCCAAAAGTTAATGGGGTCGTCCAAGGTTCATTGCCTACCTGTGCATTAAATTTGATAGTGTTTGCTAAAGCCGTTTTGCCGTAAAGTTGCTAACAGACAGACAGACAAACAAACAAACAGACAAACAAACCGGACGATTACAATATCCCGCTCCCTCCCTCGGGGGGGCGGGATAATAAGTCAGAGATGGTACCACCACATCTCACAGCACTCTCAGTTCCAGAGTAGAGTTCAGACATCAGATCGATCAGTTTTGGTGGCATCCCATGAAGACCAAGAATTCTCCAGAGGGCATCCTGATTCACTGAATCAAATGCTTCACAGAGCTTCACATGATGATCAACATAGTCTGCAAGCAGCTCCTGCCGAAACTCTCGTCTGCGTTCGGTGAGGACCCGAAGAGCAAGGATAGGGTCAATCGTTGACGTCTTTGGTGTGAAGCCTGACTGCTCTGGAAGCTGGTCCTCAAGCAGATGGTGGCCAACCCTATCAATAATTACATGAGCAAAGACCTTGCACGCATTGAGAGCAGCGTCACCCCTCGGTAGTTGTTGCAGTCTTGGCGATCACCCTTCCCTTTTAGAGAGCGACAACAAGGCCCTCTTCCAGTCATTTGAGATGAGGCCTGGATTCCAGACAGAGCACAGAACTGCATGCAATGACATAGTCCAGCATTTCCACCAGCCTTGAGAAGTTCAGCACGGATGCCACAGATCCCAGGAGCTTTACGCAATCAACTGGTTCACCGCAGCCTGTGTTTCACAAACAAGGTGGACCACAGTTGATTGGATGGTCAGCAATAGGGGATAATAACACCTCTGACATCCAACTCAACAGCTAGTGATCAGCCTGGTACAGCCGTTCAAAGTGCCCAGCGGGCCTTCACTTCAGACTCCTCTGTCAAGAGCCCACCACCCTTTGCTCTAATTGCAGTACACCGAGGGATGGGCTTGGAGGAACGCAATGCACAAATTCCCCTGTAAGCAGGACTAGAATCACTTGACCACAGGTGATGCTCTTCCCCCTCACAGATTCCTCGCACACAGACCTCCTTGTCCAACCTTAGTGCACGTACAGTTTTATGCCTCAGCTCCCTCAACAGTTCAGTTCTGCCATTCAACCTGGGCTTGCGACTCCAGTCAATAGTGCCCAGTGTCCCTTGAGAGACAAATTTTTCTTCACCCGATGGTGAGTTCTAAGACATCCACTGGCAACATCAAGGACAGTGGTCTTGAAGACATTCCACAACTCTTCAGGATCCCACAAAGCACCCAGACCCCCCAAATCTCCACTCAGCCTGTTCCTAAACTCCCAGCTACCCCTCATCCTTGAGCTTGCCAACATCCAGCCTAGGCTGGATGGTACCATTCTCCTGGATTTAAGCTGCAACTTCAGAGTTGCTACAACAACCTGTGGTCAGTATTGAGGAACTGAGCCACACCGGTAGACCCTGCAGTTCTGGATTATCCTCCAGTGACCATCAACGAGCACATGATCAACCTCCGTTGCCACACCACCAGTGTTGGAATAACAAGTCCAGCGATAAGCCTGTGGCGCTGAAACCATGAACCAGCCACTCTCAGTCCATGACTTTTTGCAAAGTCAAGAAACTTAGTGCTATTCTGTTCACAGTTCCAGACCCATGGGCACCAACACATGTCCCCCTATCATCCCTACCAGTTACAATCCATAATAACCATCCTATCAGTTCCAATCGTTGCATTTAAAATCTCCCAAGACTAGAAGAGTATCTCGCCTGGGGCACTGATCAACACAGATTTCAAAGTGCATAGACTGTGTCCTTCATTGTGAGATCACGCGCCTCAGTCAGATCATATTCAGAGACCAGCGAAATGACACCCAAGGAGTGACGAATCCTTAGGCCTAAGTCACATTTGCTCTACGGCGAGGATACGGCGGCCGTACGCCCTCTGAATTGACAGAAACGTGCGGCGGCCGCAGAGTTTCTGCGGTGGCCTCAGGGTGGCCCACGCCGTTTGGCTATATTTTTACAGGTTGTAAGATCGCCGTGGAATTATAACGCGAGTTATAACTTTTTTCATTTCTACGTTCGCCGTAGCAATTCGACAACCGAAAAAAAAAAACTGGTAAAAAAAAAAAATTAACCCATTCGTTACCGTCCGTCTGGCCGCACGTTCGCCTTAGGGCCCCCTGCGGTCGCCTTGCGGGCACCTTGAGGCTACCTTGCGTCTGCCTTGAAAATTCTATGGCCGCCGCAGGGCCCCCTTAAGGTCACCGTGCGACATCAAATCAAAGACCGTAGGCAACCCCACGTTTTCGGTCTCCACAATTTCTAAAACCTAAGGCCTAAGTCACATTTGCTCTACGCGACGAGTACGGCGGCCGTACGCCCTCTGAATTGACAGAAACGTGTGGCGGCCGCAGAGTTTCTGAGGTGGCCTCAGGGTGGCCCTACGCCGTATGGCTATATTTTGCAGGCCGTAAGGTCGCCGTGGAATTATAACTTTTTTCATTTCTATGTTCGCCGTAGCAATTCGACAAGCCGAAAAAAAAAAACTGGTTAAAAAAAATATAAAATTAACCCATTCGTTACGTCCGTCTGGCCGCACGTTCGCTTAGGGTCCCCCTGCGGTCGCCTTGCGGGCACCTTGCGTCTGCCTTGAAAATTCTATGGCCGCCGGCAGGAACGCCCTAAGGTCACCGTGCGACATCAAATCAAAGACCGTACGGCAACCCCACGTTTTCGGTCTCCACAATTTATAAATACGCCGTGCAGCTCCCCGAAAAATAAAAACATATGTGACTGCTACATTGTGTGACCGTGGAAATACTGCGGCCGCCGTATAATTGCTAGTGGCCGTAGATTTTGGAGACCCCACGGCCCGTGGCAAATGTGACCTAGGCCTAAGTCTCATAATATGCTTGTTGACGGGTGTTACCTTCAACTATCATTGGAGTCAGCTTTTGGACACAGCTACAGCAACTCCTTGGCATGGTAACCATCAGAGCGACCAGACCAAGAGTAGATGTAACTACCCGCCATGATCCTGCTGCAGCAGGTTCGCAGAAACCTCCCACCGGATCCCGCGTCCAAGGTCGCATTACCGTGCGGTTTGAAGTTCTGCGACAGATAAGTGCCGTGCCGAGACAGTCAAGTAGGTGATAAATCTTATCTTTGGCCAAGCTTACCAAACGCGTGATGCGATATGTCTAATCAATCACTTAATCTGCCTTTAATGGGACTAGATTAGAGCCACCAGATGAAACCGTCGGGAGCAAACAACATTGGTCGGAGACCAAATCAGGTTTATAAAGTGTACGACTGTACGTGTATAAAAAAAATTAAATGGCACATAGAGTATGTACAAAAAGCAAACAATCAACGATAACCACCCATATTACCCACGACCGAATATGGCTCATGATACAACAATGAACGGCAACTTAATTACCATATTCCTTAGGCCTTCAGACATACACAGGATGGAAGCCGAAGAAGCCACAAGACAGCAGAGTTGTTTGGCAAAACCTGGTAAGTGTTTAGAAGGAGGATGCCCAGTTCCGTCGCGATTGTTCTGGCAGGCTGCAAGGTGGGAGGGAAATGGCCCGATGGAGTGGGTGTGACGACGGTAGGACAGGGCATGGCTTATCTCCTCTCTAGGCACTTTCGAGGGCACAGCCTCCTGCTCAGCATTCTCCTGGTATTTCCTATCAGCCCACGCCTTTACAGACTGCCCCACAAACATCACAACTGATGATGTATGCCCTTTCCCTCACCTTTTCCATTGATCCAAGCCATGACTGCTGGTGGGGACTTATGCCTTCACAAACTTGAATTACGGTTCCTTCGCATCCGGGCCTCCTAGGGCGACCTCTTTTCCCAACTAAACTTGTTCAAAAGGCCTTGTGTGGTGCAAAAAGGCCAATTTAGACAGGAAACAGAGGAATAATCATCAAATAGGACTCGCAGGAATGAGGCATTTTAAACACACACGATTATGATGGCTCTGACGTTTCTAAATATACGAATTAACGATGTACATCTAAAATGACACTTAATTAATTTGCGCTTCTTCTAAACATTCAATATATAAATAACTACACCATATTAAGCATTTATTAAACCTGAGGAATCATTTCTGCAACAGTATGTAGGCTAGTATGTATGTACATCTGAAAATCATAGTAAAAACAGGGCTGGCCTGATCTCAACCAAATTTTACATACGTGTTGGTGGTACTCAGGGTAAGATGACTCGCCAATGTTCCCGAAGGAAGCAGGTGTTGTTGGTCATATAAATTGCTCATCCCATTATTTGGGCGGCATATTGGATTGCCCCGAAAATAAAAAAACCTGGCTTATGTACATGAAGCAAAAAACATGCCGACTGCTTATGTGCATATGTAACACTGTTGTGAGGGCGAGTTTCGGTGGCGAGCACGACCGCTAGGTGGAGCAGTAGAGTCGGCTCCACGAAACACCGGGAATTTATAGGTCGGCACCCCGGATAACGCCGGAGCCGACGGGCCCTTATCGGACCGAAGATCGCCAATAGGTCGACCGCGTGGGATAGGTCGATTGCCAATTTCAATTTACCTAAATACCCACGTCGTCCAAACTACGGGGGAAATTCACCCTCGGCGGAGCTCGAGCGGAACGAGCCAGTGGCGTGCTCAAACCGTGCGTAACCGAGCGGATGGTTACCGAGATCCGTCGGTCCAAACGCACAATTTACCCTTGCTACTTCAACACGCACCGTGCTAAACAATGAAAGAAACACAAAAACGAGCTGAAACATTTAACAGGGGATTTATTTATAATGGGGGGAAAGGGAACACACAAAGAGCAGAGTTATCCGACTATAAGAAATGCAGTCAATGTACAAGCAAAAGCACTTATCCAGTTGTACTTAAAGACGGGCCCACACACAAGAAATGGACCCCAATGGTCTTTATTGAAGGCCTCCAGCTTGAGGACAGGTGAGCTAGAGACCAGAGCCTGTGCATGGACCTGTCCACCTCGTGTGGTCTTCGACGATCCCGCTCGCGGGACTCGAACCCGCAACACGATGCGCCTCCAAGCACCAGTACCACGCTCTCCAACCGGCCACGCACAATCGACCAAGGCCAAGGAAAAAAATCAGAGGCGCGATGATCCAGCTCGCGGGACTCGAACCCGCAACACGATGATGATGATCACCACGACGACAACCACGACCCTTTTACCACTACGACGACCTTCCTCCACCTCGATCCTTTTACCACCATCCACTACCCAGCCTGGCGTTTCTTATATTCCTTTCTCCTCCGGGGTGAGCACATCGCCGTCTGAGGCGCTCTCCACCCTCATTGGACGGGGCATCGTGGGAAGGTCGCTCTCTGTGGCCATCACAACTCTCATTGGCGGTCGTGTCGTGGGAAAACCGCCTTCTGTGGCCATCTCAACTCTCATTGGCCGGGTTGTCGTGGGAAAACCGCCTTCTGTGGCCATATCACTCTCATTGGCCGGCGTGTCGTGGGAAAACTGCCTTCTGTGGCCATCTCAACTCTCATTGGCCGGCGTGTCATGGGAAAACCGCCTTCTGTGGCCTGATTGGACAAGGGGCACGCCCCCCATGCCTTCCTGGGCGGAGTCCCGGTCTGAGGTGATGGGAAATTCTCCACCACGTATGTGGCCGAACGCACGTGGGCGATGGCTCGGTGTGTGGAGTGAAGTGAAGGAGGTTTGTTGCAAACGAATCTCCACAGCGCACACATGTAATTCCCGTTAGACACAGGTAGGGGGCCCTAACTATTAAACACACCACTTACCGATATAACTGTTCTATAGGGACCTGAATGTTGAGTGCAGTAAGCTTCCAAATTCGAACACTACCCCTCCCCTTTTTACAGACTCGTCCCGAGTCGTCAAATTTCCGTGTGACCAGCATTTGTAAGTTCTCCCCTAGTACGATTTACCGACGGATCCCTGAGTGACATTTTTTTATATATGTCCCAAAAATAAATAACCTAGTGCGCTGCGTAACTAAACTATCAGACTCACTCGGACAACTTAAATAAATTGCTGCGCTAACACAAACAACAGGTGGGTT
>CM068957.1:42485192-42501161 GCA_035128595.1 Eptatretus atami
GCAAAATATTTACAATTTTACCTTATCTATTTACACTAACCATGGCCCAGGACCTGTGATCTGTGGGAAAGAAGGCACAATAATGTCAACAGTTTGTGTGGGTGAGTGCACAGCAGCTCAAGGTCAGTCGTCCTCAGGGCCTGCTCAAAAGGTCCCCCTTGGTTGTCTCAGTGAACCTTCTTCTTTTTACTCCTTTCATACCCCCAGCTGCTGGAGGCAACTCACCCTAACACGGCAGGCCATGCGCCGTCCCACAGGCCATTAATTCAACGCCTGAGCAGGATTTGAATTCAGGACCATAGGATCACAAGCATTTCAACAAAGTCCAGAAAATCAATCCAACACGCATCCCATGAACTGGGACTAATCAACCACACTGTACACAGGATTTTGCGTAAAGACTGAAGCTTTATGTCTATAAGGTGCAAATTCTGCAGAACTCAAACCAAATGATAGATCCAAATGCAGGGTGTTTGCCTTGGAAATGTTCAGTCCCATAGAGGGATGACGAAGATTACCCGAAAAGGTCATGTTCACGAGAAGCTTTCTTTCATGTATCGTGGAAGGCGACAACCACAGCACAATGTGAGGATCAGGGGCTCTGAAAACCCCACGTGGTCACTGAACACATACACGACAGGCCAAGGTCAATGTGTGGTGTGGCCTTTCCATGACCACTTGGTGGGTCCGTTTTCTTTGCGGAGGATACAGTGTCCTCAACAATTCACATGAAACTCGGTTTGGAAGGATTCGCCTTCCCACAGATTTAAGACCTAGAACCCGATATAATTTTTTAACAGGATGGTGCTCCCCCTTATTGGCTTTAGTCGTTCGAGCCATCTGAATGAAAATTTCCAGGTCGCTGGAATGGCCGAGATGGACAACCACCTGCCCCCCACGATCACCAGACATAACCCCCTTTGATTTTTTTTTCTGTGGGGGTTTGTCAAATATGTTGTCCACAACTTCAAGGTGTCAAATCTACAGGATCTTCGTTCTCGGATCACAGCTGCGTGCGCACTAGTAGACGCAAACATGCTGAGCTGAACATGGCAAGAACTCATGTACTGCCTCGATGTCCTGCGAGTGACAAACAGAGCTCACATTGAAGTGTATTGATGGCGCACACAAAACCTCATGAGTTTCTGCATCACATAAACCAAAGGGTATCATTTGTGCTTCATTATAAATTAACAGCCAAAGTTGTCCAGGTCTTTTTGGAACACCCTGTACTTGTAATTCCCAGGACTTTTGTGTGCCTGGTACCCCATCTCACTTTTCTGACTTTCAAAGCTGTCACTCTCAAAATCACCAAAGGACGCTGATAGTTGAGACCAGCAATGCTCAAATTCTCTGAGCGATTCCATGCTCTCTGCAGCAATCGCTCTTTCATTCACATAACCTGCTTCACACATATCAGGTCAGCAGGACTCGAGCCGATCATTCCTGTTTATGGTGCCATTGATGACATTTGATCAGTGATTAGTTTTTGTCATAACAACTATGGAAGCTTGTGCAACATGAATTTGCGTTGGTGGGTTATAGTGTAATGTCTTTGCTCAGTCTGCAAAGTAAAATTTGTGTTATGGTGTTTAAAGGCCTCGAGATTATTGGTATATCTCAGCAGGAGGCTGAAGTACAGGAGCTGCTCCTCACCCACCACTGACATGGTGGTGGTCTTACCCCCCTCTCAGCCTTTTATTGTCCTTCTATTGGTCTATCATGCAGGAATTTCTACAATTGTATACTCCAGAACTTTGGATATTGGGTTGTATAACAGACTACCTGATGCCTATTAATCGCGTGAAAATGATTCGGGTGCTGGAGAAAGTCCTGAAATGAAACACCGTGGTGGAACTGGACTGTGGTTTATGGGAGGAAAAGTGGGCCTGCCAGCCTCCAGTGCGATCTCTCGATCTACACGAGTACTGCAGCAAATGGTTTATGGAGAGCATGGATGGGACTTGCAGGCAACATTTTGGTGTCACAGAAAGTCCCGCACATGCCAAAAAAGTGCACTGTTGATGCTGTAGCTGGATATTACAGCAACTCAAAATGGCCTTTAATTTATTCCAGGAGAAATAATGTTTCTGAACTTTCAAGACAGTCTTAAAATGAAAAATAATCTGTAGTTTTTCAAGTGTCTCACACCCAGAGAGCGCAAAGCAGCAACTTTAACAAGGAATCGACAGCCAAGAGAGTGACGACTGATGATGTTAAAAATGTATAAAAATCATGTTGTGATAATTTTGCTAATCATGGTAAATGAGCCAGGGATAGTTAGATAAAGCGTTTCAATGAGCGCATTCTTGCTCGTACACCTGGCCAATTGTTGCGGAATGATCAATGATCCACATTACAGTGTCCAAATGATCTCCTGCTGGAACGCTCTAAACCAAGTGTACTGGGAACAATTAGGCCTTTCAATCTGCCAGACGCCGTCCATTCACACTGCTGTTGCTGGGAGATGCATTCTTGGTAAAGTCCAACTGTGCGCGATTCCGTCAGACAAAAGAACTTCCTGACAATAATTCATCACAAGCTATCAGCGAGGGAGCGGCGTGGAGACGCATAGGATTATACCGTGTGTTTACACTGTGTATTGTCGGAAATACAGAAAGGTATTTCCCAAATTACTAGATGTACATTTACAGAAAGAAACAACTTATTTTACTGATGGATCTCAGGACATAAAATAGTATACAATGCAGTGAAACCTGTTATGATGTGGACTCCCTTCATAAAAAACTACATGATTCTGTGAATGAGAGAAAATATCACCTTTTCAATTATTTTGATCAACTTCCATTCAACAAGTTTTTTTTTTTTAATCATGGCATCTGACAACTCATTCAATGATTTAGTGTCTTCAGCTCTCTCTCTCTCTCAAATTTTACAAACTTCCAGTTGGAACTTCTTGCTTTCTTCATTTTGGAAATGGCTTCTCGTAGCGTTGGATTAGAGATTTAACAACGCCTCTGCAATACACCTCCCCTACCCCCCCCCAAAGCATCACATATTTTGTGTACAGCCCCATACGTAGGAAGAAGTACTATCTGAGTGACGTCACAACAAGGCTGCGCCTGGCGTTTGTGGAACTGGACTGTGGTTATGGGGGGGAAAGTGGGCCTGCCAGCCTTCAGCGAGATTTCTCGATCTTACACGAGTACTGCAGCAAATGGTTGACGAGGGAGCATGGACGGGACTTGCATGCAACATTTTGGTGTCACTGAAAGTCCCTCGCAGGCCAAAAATGCTGCCATAGAGACTGTGGAAGCATTCCTGAATGCAGCCATTCCCATTGTAGCTGTTTTGACTACATTAGAGGTGCAGAGGTACAGGCTGTGATCAATAAACTTGAGGTTCTGGGCCATGATCGACATGTTCTCTGCAGCCAGACATTGACATCCTGCCCCATGGAGATCAGACAATGATTGGAGAGTGGGGTGTGAACCTCAGGCAGGACATGCCAGAGGATAAGTGTTGCAAAGGACCCGCACCAAAGATCATTGTGGTCTTTCTGGTGAGACTTTTCATCAAAATCATTGTTTTAGCATGCTAAAACCAATGATACTCTTTCTATCTGGTTGATCTGGAGCACGGCATAAGATTCTGACACTGCAAGTTGCAGGGGAAAAAACATGATGATTATTTAACACCACAGGATTCAGTGCTGGTCTCCTCTCCACAACAAAACCCTGTCTATCCCCAACCAAAAAAGCAGCAAGTCTATGATGTAGTGGCGGAGCAGAGGTATGAAAGGTATTACATATGTGGTCACTTGGTTCATTGAATGGCCTCTCATGCACATGTAAACCTCTGTCTGCAAGTCAAATCAAGAGGAACCTCTCATATCACCACATGGCTAACAAATAGGAGGATGCATGTAAATGCAGAAAGACTGATATAGAAAAGAGGCAGTAAAGGAGCAAGCGACAGAATTGTGATGAACCTCTCATAGTCAAGTCCTATCCACATCAGCTCACGGAGAATCCAGTTAACCTTTGCCATGTGGCAGACGGACAGACATTAGAAGGGTGATAAAACTCGGTTCTGGGCAAATAGCGCAGTGGTACACCCTTCAGGTGAAGAACATCTCAAATACCAATGGATTATGGTGGAAGAGCTTTTTTGATGCCAATGGTTAAAGTGCACCTATTCAAAGTCTGCACCTGTATGTGTCAGTGACAATTCTCTGGACTGAAGCATTTTCATTGTTGCAGCAATGGAGTTCTGGCATACTAAAGGCATTATAGAAGTTACTCAATTGTGCAGTCACCAGCTGCATCCAGCATGTTGACACAGATCTCCCTTGCCTCTAGGAACTGGACATTCTGGACGAGAGGGGTGCATGAGCGAGGGCTTGCAAGTCTCTTCGAACTTTGCCTTGTGGCGTACATGTTGATAGTTCAGCATTGATTCAGTCATTTTGATTTGAAAGGTGTATAAGACCGTCCGGCAGCTTGCTGGAGCAACCATGTAGCTCAATGTAGCAGAACAGTTATACAACATTATTTTATCCTGTTGGTAAAGGGATGCCCTACCTCAATAACTGAAAGATGCAACAAAAGTCACTCTTTACACAAACAAGGGTGACGAAGAAATTATAAACAATTATTGTGCAATTTCTCTTTTAAGCACTGCTGTTAAAGCGAAATCTAAAATAGTGCTGAAGCATCTGCAGATCTTAGCAGATCGTGTGCATCCAGGCAGAATTTGTGGGTTCAGTTGTCTGCAATCTACCATTGACATGATGTTCACCTTGAAGCAGCTGCAAGCACAGTGTGTAGAGCAGAGGTGTCCCTCAACCTGGCATTTGTGATGTAACAAAAGAATTAGACTCTGCGAGTCATATGGGACTGTAAATTGTACCTAGAGAGAGTAGGATGTCCTCCAAGACTTTTGAACATAATTCAGGCTTTTCATGACAGGATGCTGGCAGCGCTACGAAATGGGTGTAGCCAGTCAAGACATTTTTCCATCAATAATGTAGTTAAACAAGGATGCATGTGGCATCCTCCATTATTGGCCTCTTCTTTTCTCTGCTTCTAAAGTGTGCCTCATTAACCACAATGGTATTGCTTTACACACAAGGAGTGACGGCAAACTCTTCGACCGAGCAAGAATGCATGTCAAGTCAAAAGTGCACAAAGTTACATTTGTGAGCGTCTGTGTGCTGATGATGCCACTTCTGTGCACACACCGAACAAGACCTTCAAGCCATGTTATAATAACTTTTCAGCTGCCTGCAGGGTTGGTGTAACTATTGGTTTGAAGAAAACGATAGTAATGGCACAAGATGTAGTGCAAGCTCCTCACATCTGTGTTGATCAGATGGTACCAAGCTCAATGTAGTGGATAAATTCTTCTCCTTGCCTTTAATCATAATTGACATTGCCAAACTAGATGCAGAAATCAGTACTCTTATTGGTAAAGCTTCTGCTACTTTGTGAAGACTGGAAAATGTATCTGAGAAAAGAAGAGACTGACGATGACCAGGATGAAAGTGTTTGAAGCCTGCGTCCTTAACACACTACTGTACAGCAGTGAAACTTGAACACTTACTGTAGCCATGAGCTGTTACTCTAAACCCTTGCTGTCTTCACTGCATCCTTGGAGTGAAGTGGTATGACAAAATAAAAAAAACTTTCTTGAGAAATCCAACACGTCACCCTTAAGCACGTCATGAGGTGAAAACGTCGAGGTGGATTGGTCATACTCATCGCATGAATGATAGATGCATCCCAAAGGTATGTTGAGCTCCAAAATTCACAAGACCAATTGGGCGTCCAAAGCTCCACTTCAGGATCTCCTAAAATATACTTTGCCAACTTCAATATCATGAAAGGCAACTGGGAAAGCTTGCAAAGAACCACAGTTCACGGAGCAGGCTCTTCATCAAAGGAGTAAAAAAGAAAACGCATGAGGAATACATGTCAGAGGAAAACGAGAAGAGGACCAAAAGGAGAAATTTGGTGGAACAAGGGGACAGATTTAAGTGTGTGAGATGTGCAACCATGAACTCTGCTCAAGGATTGGACTGATCAGTCATTCACATGAATGCAGAAACCCAAAGCACTGACAACATTATTCTAAGTGGATGGATCCTGCCACCATATACAAGTTCAACACACATCTGGACCAAAAAGCATGGCTCGCTGACTAGGTCTTCAGTCAAGGTCCTCGGCATAATCCCGTTTTGGCTCTTTGACTTCAATACAGTCTGTTGAGGTGGGCCAGCAGAGTCACTGACATATCCAATTGCAGCAATTACATGTGGATACATGATATACGACCATCACCAGCAAGTGAGAACAAAAACGTCACATGTACATCTTCATCCATATTTTGTCCCAAAATCTACTGCACCAGAAATAAATTTTGGAGTGGAAAGAACGACAAAACAACCAACATCACAACCTACACTGCTTTAAAAAAATATAGAGAAATAAAAATAAATCTTCATAATCTTCTCCTTCCAGAATCAACGAAGGGTTGCAGTGGAGCTCACTGTTGGTGTGATGCTCATGTTGAATGGATTTTTTGATATATACAGTTGTAGACATATAGAAATATAGTCACGTACACAGTTCTGCCAGGGTGAGGGTGACAGCACCTAATGGACATAAATAAATAATAAACAAACACTTAACAGGACAGTAAAACAAAAATTATAGGTGCCACCACACACAAATCTCATACTCTCAGACCTGGGCTAGATTTTTGTAGGTTATAGTGTCGAGCAGTGACGGTTGGTACGCAACTTGGAGTCTTATTCATTGGTTGTATTATTCACCAGCATGTGCCTTGACGAGCAGGCAGTTGAGCACGAACAAGGCATGAGCAGCAATGATTCCCCCAAAGCAGCCAGAGGGATCGCAGGGCAGCAAGAGAGTCCAGAGAGAGAGAGAGAGAGATGGGAGAGAGATGGAGAGAGAGATGGAGAGAGAGAAGGAGATGGAGATTGAGATGGAGATGGAGAACAGAGACCTACCTCTGCTTTTATTATCTCACTGGTGCATCCCTCCCTTTGGGGTTACGCCGACCCACTCCAGCACCCACGATCGACCATGCTGCTCTACACGCCCAGCAGCAGCCAATCACGTCTGCCGTGGGCATGCCCGCTGGTTGTGCCCCCTATGCATGCCCACACAGGGTCAATGGAAGTCTGCAGGCTGGCACGGTTCTGCACCAATCATGCACATGTGTGGGACTGCCACAGAGCCAATCAAAGGCTACTATCTAGCAGCCTGGTCCCTTGATGTCACCACCATGACACTCTGACCCAGCCTGATCAGAATCGGTTTCAGACAAGGGAAATACCGGACAGGACATCCTTATTTGGTCGACCCACTAAATTGGACAACACAATTTCCCTAGCAGTGGCACAAAGAGACAACTTTGCATTCAACATTGACCTTAATACAAGAAAAGAACGTTATTTCCTGACTGCACCACAATAAATATGCATTTCTATAAAATGGACATTATCAAAGCTTTTTAACTTGCACTCCTCAGGATAAAATTGCAAGCAGATGAAGAAGAAGCACCAACTCTCATTTATACAGTTACAATGTAATGTCCTCAACACTGATTGTTTGAGAGAAAGAAAGGACAGGATTACCTGATTTGTGGAACCATGGAGCATCATGAATAATGAGTCTCTGATGGACCCGTACTCTTGAACAGAGCATTGGAACTGCCAAAGCAGTTTTTCCTTGGCTATTTGGCACAATGGTGGACAGGTCGCCACTCCAACCATTTATTGGAGCATAGCTGTGCCACTGATGCTGTGTCCCTCTTCCAGTACACTGGTACTCATTTCACCAACCTCAGGAGGATGATAGGCTGAGTCAACCCCACCTGGTGTTTATTCAGCAGCCAGCAGGGCTCAAACTCAGGACCCTAGGATCCCAAGTAAGCCACCCTAACCACTAAGCCAACACCAGGCTTTGAATAATGAGTAGGTGGAAATAAACCATCATGAATAATGATTAGGCAGAGATGAATCACCAAAGTACCAGTGGAACGTAATGCTAATTAGCTGAGGGCTAGTTGCTTACAAACGTAACGGTTCGTATGCTTACACAATATGGAAGCATACCCCATTAGTATATAATATATCATAAAGCAGGAGTGCAGTCCATCTGTCTGACCAAACTACTCCCTCAGTTTTGGGACTGGCCCTGCCAAACATTCTGTGGAACGTTTTGGGGTCCCAACAGATGTCCTAAAGTGGGTAAGGTCAAGATGGGAGCATGCGCTGGAGCAGCGCTTCGCTGCATCCACTTTCTGCCAGTACTCCAAGAGCCTCCTTCTGGCCATCCCCCAGGCAGATGGCTGGCCCATCCCCATCTCCGTGAGATGCTGATCAACCTGCTGTAACCACGAGGCACGGGTCGGCCCGTTGGCCTCCTCCACTCCAAGTCTCACATCCGTAGAGCAAGAATGGAAGCACCAAGGACTTAAGACTCAGACTTTTGTCTTCCTACATAGGTACGGACAGCGCTACACCCCATCAACCAGTGAATACATGAATCCCCAGGCCTGACGCAGATGTCTATTGATCTCTGCCTCACATGCAGAGACATGAATATCACTGCCAAAGTAAGTGAATCTCTGCATGACCTCAACATCATACACAATACCAGGTACAGACATGATAGCAGCATCCAAGATGTCATTGAAAGCCTGAATCTTAGTTTTGACTCAGGAAACCCATAATCCCAGTGGCTCCGACTCCTCATTCAGCACCTCGAGGGCCCCCAAAAGGATATCTAAAGCCTCCGCAAAGATGACTGCATCATTTGCGAAATCAAGGTCAGAGATCTTGACATTCCAAACGATGCACTGCCCTTTGATCTCTCCGGACATCCTCCCCAGAATCCAGTCCATACAAATGCTGAAAAGTGTTGGGGCCAGTACACATCCCTGATGCACTCCAGTAACAACTGTAAACAAGTGGTGCCAGCACAACAAATCCCACCATTTAAGGCAATAAAGTTATTTTGGGGATCAATTTAAATTGATACATCCTTAACCTGAATGTTGATTATAAGGAATAGAATAAGGAATATTTTAGTCTTAGTTTGAAGTCAATTAAACCATTTTTGACAAAGTTATGAGTAGAAAACGATTTTGACCTTTTCGTGACCTTTGACCTAATGGACCCAAAAGTTAATTGGGTCGTCCGAGGTTCATTACCCACCTGTGGATACAATTTGACAGTGTTTGAGCCAGCCGTTTTCCCGTAAAGTTGTATTTTCGTAACCATGTTTTAGTTTTCATGGACAATTTGTAATTTTGACGCGAGACTATGACTCCCAAAACTTCGGACCTACCGATCTTCACAAATATGCATTATTCACTATAGGAATGGTAGGATTATAAGTGACAAATAGAATAAGGTTCACTATATGCTTAGTTTGAAGTAAATCAGATCATTTTTGACGAAGTTATGAGCGAAAAACGATTTGATCTTTTCGTGACCTTGACCTTGACCCATTGGACCCAAAAGTTAATGGGGTCGTCCAAGGTTCATTGCCTACCTGTGCATTAAATTTGATAGTGTTTGCTAAAGCCGTTTTGCCGTAAAGTTGCTAACAGACAGACAACACAACAAACAAACAGACAAACAAACCGGACGATTACAATATCCCGCTCCCTCCCTCCGGGGGGGCGGGATAATAAGTCAGAGATGGTACCACCACATCTCACAGCACTCTCAGTTCCAGAGTAGAGTTCAGACATCAGATCGATCAGTTTTGGTGGCATCCCATGAAGACCAAGAATTTCCAGAGGGCATCCTGATTCACTGAATCAAATGCTTCACAGAGCTTCACATGATGATCAACATAGTCTGCAAGCAGCTCCTGCCGAAACTCTCGTCTGCGTTCGGTGAGGACCCGAAGAGCAAGGATAGGGTCAATCGTTGACGTCTTTGGTGTGAAGCCTGACTGCTCTGGAAGCTGGTCCTCAAGCAGATGGTGGCCAACCCTATCAATAATTACATGAGCAAAGACCTTGCACGGCATTGAGAGCAGCGTCACCCCTCGGTAGTTGTTGCAGTCTTGGCGATCACCCTTCCCTTTTTAGAGAGCGACAACAAGGCCCCTCTTCCAGTCATTTGAGATGAGGCCTGTATTCCAGACAGAGCACAAAGAACTGCATGCAATGACATGAGTCCAGCATTTCACCAGCCTTGAGAAGTTCAGCACGGATGCCACAGATCCCAGGAGCTTTACGCAATTCAACTGGTTCACCGCAGCCTGTGTTTCCACAAACGAAGGTGGACCACAGTTGATTGGATGGTCAGCAATAGGGGATAATAACACCTCTGACATCCAACTCAACAGCTAGTGGATCAGCCTGGTACAAGCCGTTCAAATGTGCCCAGCGGGCCTTCACTTCAGACTCCTCTGTCAAGAGCCCACCACCCTTTGCTCTAATTGCAGTACACCGAGGGATGGGCTTGGAGGAACGCAATGCACAAATTCCCCTGTAAGCAGGACTAGAATCACTTGACCACAGGTGATGCTCTTCCCCTCACAGATTCCTCGCACACAGACCTCCTTGTCCAACCTTAGTGCACGTACAGTTTTATGCCTCAGCTCCCTCAACAGTTCAGTTCTGCCATTCAACCTGGGCTTGCGACTCCAGTCAATAGTGCCCAGTGTCCCTTGAGAGACAAATTTTTCTTCACCCGATGGTGAGTTCTAAGACATCCACTGGCAACATCAAGGACAGTGGTCTTGAAGACATTCCACAACTCTTCAGGATCCCACAAAGCACCCAGACCCCCCAAATCTCCACTCAGCCTGTTCCTAAACTCCTCAGCTACCCCCTCATCCTTGAGCTTGCCAACATCCAGCCTAGGCTGGGATGGTACCATTCTCCTGGATTTAAGCTGCAACTTCAGAGTTGCTACAACAAGCCTGTGGTCAGTATTGAGGAACTGAGCACACCGGTAGACCCTGCAGTTCTGGATTATCCTCCAGTGACCATCAACGAGCACATGATCAACCTCCGTTGCCACACCACCAGTGTTGGAATAACAAGTCCAGCGATAAGCCTGTGGCGCTGAAACCATGAACCGCCACTCTCAGTCCATGACTTTTTGCAAAGTCAAGAAACTTAGTGCTATTCTGGTTCACAGTTCCAGACCCATGGGCACCAACACATGTCCCCCTATCATCCCTACCAGTTACAATCCATAATAACCATCCTATCAGTTCCAATCGTTGCATTAAAATCTCCCAAGACTAGAAGAGTATCTCGCCTGGGGCACTGATCAACACAGATTTCAAACGTGCATAGACTGTGTCCTTCATTGTGAGATCACGCGCCTCAGTCAGATCATATTCAGAGACCAGCGAAATGACACCCAAGGAGTGACGAATCCTTAGGCTAAGTCACATTTGCTCTACGGCGAGGATACGGCGGCCGTACGCCCTCTGAATTGACAGAAACGTGCGGCGGCCGCAGAGTTTCTGCGGTGGCCTCAGGGTGGCCCTACGCCGTTTGGCTTATATTTTACAGGTTGTAAGATCGCCGTGGAATTATAACGCGGAGTTATAACTTTTTTCATTTCTACGTTCGCCGTAGCAATTCGACAACCGAAAAAAAAAAACTGGTAAAAAAAAAAAATTAACCCATTCGTTACCGTCCGTCTGGCCGCACGTTCGCCTTAGGCCCCCTGCGGTCGCCTTGCGGGCACCTTGAGGCTACCTTGCGTCTGCCTTGAAAATTCTATGGCCGCCGCAGGGCCCCCTTAAGGTCACCGTGCGACATCAAATCAAAGACCGTAGGCAACCCCACGTTTTCGGTCTCCACAATTTCTAAGACCTAAGGCCTAAGTCACATTTGCTCTACGGCGAGGATACGGCGGCCGTACCGCCTCTGATTGACAGAAACGTGTGGCGGCCGCAGAGTTTCTGAGGTGGCCTCAGGGTGGCCCTACGCCGTATGGCTATATTTTGCAGGCCGTAAGGTCGCCGTGGAATTATAACTTTTTTCATTTCTATGTTCGCCGTAGCAATTCGACAAGCCGAAAAAAAAAACTGGTAAAAAAAAATATAAATTAACCCATTCGTTACGTCCGTCTGGCCGCACGTTCGCCTTAGGGTCCCCCTGCGGTCGCCTTGCGGGCACCTTGCGTCTGCCTTGAAAATTCTATGGCCGCCGCAGGAACGCCCTAAGGTCACCGTGCGACATCAATCAAAGACCGTACGGCAACCCCACGTTTTCGGTCTCCACAATTTATAAATACGCCGTGCAGCTCCCCGAAAAATAAAACATATGTGACTGCTACATTGTGTGACCGTGGAAATACTGCGGCCGCCGTATAATTGCTAGTGGCCGTAGATTTTGGAGACCCCACGGCCGCGTGGCAAATGTGACCTAGGCCTAAGTCTCATAATATGCTTGTTGACGGGTGTTACCTCAACTATCATTGGAGTCAGCTTTTGGACACAGCTACAGCAACTCCTTGGCATGGTAACCATCAGAGCGACCAGACCAAGAGTAGATGTAACTACCCGCCATGATCCTGCTGCAAGCAGGTTCGCAGAAACCTCCCACCGGATCCCGCGTCCAAGGTCGCATTACCGTGCGGTTTGAAGTCCTGCGACAGATAAGTGCCGTGCCGAGACAGTCAAGTAGGTGATAAATCTTATCTTTGGCCAAGCTTACCAAACGCGTGATGCGAATATGTCTAATCAATCACTTAATCTGCTTTAATGGGACTAGATTAGAGCCACCAGATGAAACCGTCGGGAGCAAACAACATTGGTCGGAGACCAAATCAGGTTTATAAAGTGTACGACTGTACGTGTATAAAAAAATTAAATGGCACATAGAGTATGTACAAAAAGCAAACAATCAACGATAACCACCCATATTACCCACGACCGAATATGTGCTCATGATACAACAATGAACGGCAACTTAATTACCATATTCCTTAGGCCTTCAGACATACACAGGATGGAAGCCGAAGGAAGCCACAAGACAGCAGAGTTGTTTGGCAAAACCTGGTAAGTGGTTTAGAAGGAGGATGCCCAGTTCCGTCGCGATTGTTCTGGCAGGCTGCAAGGTGGGGAGGGAAATGGCCCGATGGAGTGGGTGTGACGACGGTAGGACAGGGCATGGCTTATCTCCTCTCTAGGCACTTTCGAGGGCACAGCCTCCTGCTCAGCATTCTCCTGGTATTTCCTATCAGCCCACGCCTTTACAGACTGCCCCACAAACATCACAACTGATGATGTATGCCCTTTCCCTCACCTTTTCCATTGATCCAAGCCATGACTGCTGGGTGGGACTTATGCCTTCACAAACTTGAATTACGGTTCCTTCGCATCCGGGCCTCCTAGGGCGACCTCTTTTCCCAACTAAACTTGTCAAAAGGCCTTGTGTGGTGCAAAAAGGCCAATTTAGACAGGAAACAGAGGAATAATCATCAAATGAGGCTCGCAGGAATGAGGCATTTTAAACACACACGATATGATGGCTCTGACGTTTCTAAATATACGAATTAACGATGTACATCTAAAATGACACTTAATTAATTTGCGCTTCTTCTAAACATTCAATATATAAATAACTACACCATATTAAGCATTTATTAAACCTGAGGAATCATTTTCTGCAACAGTATGTAGGTCTATGTATGTATGTACATCTGAAAATCATAGTAAAAACAGGGCTGGCCTGATCTCAACCAAATTTTACATACGTGTTGGTGGTACTCAGGGTAAGATGACTCGCCAATGTTCCCGAAGGAAGCAGGTGTTGTTGGTCAATATAAATTGCTCATCCCATTATTTGGGCGGCATATTGGATTGCCCCGAAAATAAAAATAACCTGGCTTATGTACATGAAGCAAAAACATGCCGACTGCTTATGTGCATATGTAACACTGTTGTGAGGCGAGTTTCGGTGGCGAGCACGACCGCTAGGTGGAGCAGTAGAGTCGGCTCCACGAAACACCGGGAATTTATAGGTGCGCACCCCGGATAACGCCGGAGCCGACGGGCCCTTATGCGGACCGAAGATCGCCAATAGGTCGACCGCGTGGGATAGGGTCGATTGCCAATTTCAATTTACCTAAATACCCACGTCGTCCAAACTACGGGGAAATTCACCCTCGGCGGAGCTCGAGGGGAACGAGCCAGTGGCGTGCTCAAACCGTGCGTAACCGAGCGGATGGTTACCGAGATCCGTCGGTCCAAACGCACAATTTACCCTTGCTACTTCAACACGCACGCGTGCTAAACAATGAAAGAAACACAAAAACGAGCTGAAACATTTAACAGGGGATTTATTTATAATGGGGGGAAAGGGAACACACAAAGAGCAGAGTTATCCGACTATAAGAAATGCAGTCAATGTACAAGCAAAAGCACTTATCCAGTTGGTACTTAAAGACGGGCCCACACACAGAAATGGACCCCAATGGTCTTTATTGAAGGCCTCCAGCTTGAGGACAGGTGAGCTAGAGACCAGAGCCTGTGCATGGACCTGTCCACCTCGTGTGGTCTTCGACGATCCCGCTCGCGGGACTCGAACCCGCAACACGATGCCGCTCCAAGCACCAGGTACCACGCTCTCCAACCGCCACGCACCAATCGACCAAGGCCAAGGAAAAAAATCAGAGGCGACGATGATCCAGCTCGGCGGGACTCGAACCCGCAACACGATGATGATGATCACCACGACGACAACCACGACCCTTTTACCACTACGACGACCTCCTCCACCTCGATCCTTTTACCACCACCATCATACCCAGCCTGGCGTTTCTTATATTCCTTTCTCCTCCGGGGTGAGCACATCGCCGTCTGAGGCGCTCTCCACCCTCATTGGACGGGGCATCGTGGGAAGGTCGCTCTCTGTGGCCATCACAACTCTCATTGGCCGGCGTGTCGTGGGAAACCGCCTTCTGTGGCCATCTCAACTCTCATTGGCCGGCGTGTCGTGGGAAAACCGCCTTCTGTGGCCATATCAACTCTCATTGGCCGGCGTGTCGTGGGAAAACTGCCTTCTGTGGCCATCTCAACTCTCATTGGCCGGCGTGTCATGGGAAAACCGCCTTCTGTGGCCTGATTGGACAAGGGGCACGCCCCTGCCTTCCTGGGCGGAGTCCCGGTCTGAGGTGATGGAAATCTCCACCACGTATGTGGCCGAACGCACGTGGGCGATGGCGTCGGTGTGTGGAGTGAAGTGAAGGAGGTTTGTTGCAAACGAATCTCCACAGCGCACACATGTAATTCCCGTTAGACACAGGTAGGGGGCCCTAACTATAAACACACACTTACCGATATAACTGTTCTATAGGGACCTGAATGTTGAGTGCAGTAAGCTTCCAAATCGTAACACTACCCCTCCCCTTTTTACAGACTCGTCCCGAGTCGTCAAATTTCCGTGTGACCAGCATTTGTAAGTTCTCCCCTAGTACGATTTACCGACGGATCCCTGAGTGACATTTTTTTATATATGTCCCAAAAATAAATAACCTAGTGCGCTGCGTAACTAAACTATCAGACTCACTCGGACAACTTAAATAAATTGCTGGCGCTAACACAAAACAACAGGTGGGTTGCAAAATATTTACAATTTTACCTTATCTATTTACACTAACCATGGCCCAGGACCTGTGATCTGTGGGAAAGAAGGCACAATAATGTCAACAGTTTGTGTGGGTGAGTGCACAGCAGCTCAAGGTCAGTCGTCCTCAGGGCCTGCTCAAAGGTCCCCCTTGGTTGTCTCAGTGAACCTTCTTCTTTTTACTCCTTTCATACCCCAGCTGCTGGAGGCAACTCACCCTAACACGGCAGGCCATGCGCCGTCCCACAGGCCATTTGAAGTGGCCTTTTATGCAAGAAAGAGGTGGCCAGGCTGCTCAATGCAGTCTCTGGCTCATGGAATGGATGGGGATGGACTGGATGCAAAAACAAATGAACGCACAAGATG
>CM068957.1:42502114-42519087 GCA_035128595.1 Eptatretus atami
ATGAACGCGGGGGGTTGCCCTTCCTGGCATTGCCCCCCTCCGATGCTCACGTGGCATTTTGGCGCTTCGGGTCCCGTTTCCGACGGGCCGCCCGTGGCCACTACACTATCCCGGTCCCTTGGACCCTTGGCCTACTCTGGCCGACTGTCCGGTGCCTGATTAATTCAACGCCTGAGCAGGATTTGAATTCAGGACCATAGGATCACAAGCATTTCAAACAAAGTCCAAGAAAATCAATCCAACACGCATCCCATGAACTGGGACTATCAACCACACTGTACACAGGATTTTGCGTAAAGACTGAAGCTTTTATGTCTATAAGGTGCAAATTCTGCAGGAACTCAAACCAAATGATAGATCCAAATGCACGGTGTTTGCCTTGGAAATGTTCAGTCCCATAGAGGGATGACGAAGATTACCCGAAAAGGTCATGTTCACGACGAAGCTTTCTTTCATGTATCGTGGAAGGCACAACCAAGCACAATGTGAGGATCAGGGGCTCTGAAAACCCCACGTGGTCACTGAACACATACACGACAGGCCAAGGTCAATGTGTGGTGTGGCCTTTCCATGACACTTGGTGGGTCCGTTTTCTTTGCGGAGGATACAGTGTCCTCAACAATTCACATGAACCAGGTTGGAAGGATTCGCCTTCCCACAGATTTAAGACCTAGAACCCGATATAATTTTTTAACAGGATGGTGCTCCCCCTTATTGGCTTTAGTCGTTCGAGCCATCTGAATGAAAATTTCCAGGTCGCTGGAATGGCCGAGATGGACAACCACCTGCCCCCCACGATCACCAGACATAACCCCCTTTGATTTTTTTTTCTGTGGGGGTTTGTCAAATATGTTGTCCACAACTTCAAGGTGTCAAATCTACAGGATCTTCGTTCTCGGATCACAGCTGCGTGCGCACTAGTAGACGCAAACATGCTGAGCTGAACATGGCAAGAACTCATGTACTGCCTCGATGTCCTGCGAGTGACAAACAGAGCTCACATTGAAGTGTATTGATGGCGCACACAAAACCTCATGAGTTTCTGCATCACATAAACCAAAGGGTATCATTTGTGCTTCATTATAAATTAACAGCCAAAGTTGTCCAGGTCTTTTTGGAACACCCTGTACTTGTAATTCCCAGGACTTTTGTGTGCCTGGTACCCCATCTCACTTTTCTGACTTTCAAAGCTGTCACTCTCAAAATCACCAAAGGACGCTGATAGTTGAGACCAGCAATGCTCAAATTCTCTGAGCGATTCCATGCTCTCTGCAGCAATCGCTCTTTCATTCACATAACCTGCTTCACACATATCAGGTCAGCAGGACTCGAGCCGATCATTCCTGTTTATGGTGCCATTGATGACATTTGATCAGTGATTAGTTTTTGTCATGACAACTATGGAAGCTTGTGCAACATGAATTTGCGTTGGTGGGTTATAGTGTAATGTCTTTGCTCAGTCTGCAAAGTAAAATTTGTGTTATGGTGTTTAAAGGCCTCGAGATTATTGGTATATCTCAGCAGGAGGCTGAAGTACAGGAGCTGCTCCTCACCCACCACTGACATGGTGGTGGTCTTACCCCCCTCTCAGCCTTTTATTGTCCTTCTATTGGTCTATCATGCAGGAATTTCTACAATTGTATACTCCAGAACTTTGGATATTGGGTTGTATAACAGACTACCTGATGCCTATTAATCGCGTGAAAATGATTCGGGTGCTGGAGAAAGTCCTGAAATGAAACACCGTGGTGGAACTGGACTGTGGTTTATGGGAGGAAAAGTGGGCCTGCCAGCCTCCAGTGCGATCTCTCGATCTACACGAGTACTGCAGCAAATGGTTTATGGAGAGCATGGATGGGACTTGCAGGCAACATTTTGGTGTCACAGAAAGTCCCGCACATGCCAAAAAAGTGCACTGTTGATGCTGTAGCTGGATATTACAGCAACTCAAAATGGCCTTTAATTTATTCCAGGAGAAATAATGTTTCTGAACTTTCAAGACAGTCTTAAAATGAAAAATAATCTGTAGTTTTTCAAGTGTCTCACACCCAGAGAGCGCAAAGCAGCAACTTTAACAAGGAATCGACAGCCAAGAGAGTGACGACTGATGATGTTAAAAATGTATAAAAATCATGTTGTGATAATTTTGCTAATCATGGTAAATGAGCCAGGGATAGTTAGATAAAGCGTTTCAATGAGCGCATTCTTGCTCGTACACCTGGCCAATTGTTGCGGAATGATCAATGATCCACATTACAGTGTCCAAATGATCTCCTGCTGGAACGCTCTAAACCAAGTGTACTGGGAACAATTAGGCCTTTCAATCTGCCAGACGCCGTCCATTCACACTGCTGTTGCTGGGAGATGCATTCTTGGTAAAGTCCAACTGTGCGCGATTCCGTCAGACAAAAGAACTTCCTGACAATAATTCATCACAAGCTATCAGCGAGGGAGCGGCGTGGAGACGCATAGGATTATACCGTGTGTTTACACTGTGTATTGTCGGAAATACAGAAAGGTATTTCCCAAATTACTAGATGTACATTTACAGAAAGAAACAACTTATTTTACTGATGGATCTCAGGACATAAAATAGTATACAATGCAGTGAAACCTGTTATGATGTGACTCCCTTCATAAAAAACTACATGATTCTGTGAATGAGAGAAAATATCACCTTTTCAATTATTTTGATCAACTTCCATTCAACAAGTTTTTTTTTTTTAATCATGGCATCTGACAACTCATTCAATGATTTAGTGTCTTCAGCTCTCTCTCTCTCTCAAATTTTACAAACTTCCAGTTGGAACTTCTTGCTTTCTTCATTTTGGAAATGGCTTCTCGTAGCGTTGGATTAGAGATTTAACAACGCCTCTGCAATACACCTCCCCTACCCCCCCCCAAAGCATCACATATTTTGTGTACAGCCCCATACGTAGGAAGAAGTACTATCTGAGTGACGTCACAACAAGGCTGCGCCTGGCGTTTGTGGAACTGGACTGTGGTTATGGGGGGGAAAGTGGGCCTGCCAGCCTTCAGCGAGATTTCTCGATCTTACACGAGTACTGCAGCAAATGGTTGACGAGGGAGCATGGACGGGACTTGCATGCAACATTTTGGTGTCACTGAAAGTCCCTCGCAGGCCAAAAATGCTGCCATAGAGACTGTGGAAGCATTCCTGAATGCAGCCATTCCCATTGTAGCTGTTTTGACTACATTAGAGGTGCAGAGGTACAGGCTGTGATCAATAAACTTGAGGTTCTGGGCCATGATCGACATGTTCTCTGCAGCCAGACATTGACATCCTGCCCCATGGAGATCAGACAATGATTGGAGAGTGGGGTGTGAACCTCAGGCAGGACATGCCAGAGGATAAGTGTTGCAAAGGACCCGCACCAAAGATCATTGTGGTCTTTCTGGTGAGACTTTTCATCAAAATCATTGTTTTAGCATGCTAAAACCAATGATACTCTTTCTATCTGGTTGATCTGGAGCACGGCATAAGATTCTGACACTGCAAGTTGCAGGGGAAAAAACATGATGATTATTTAACACCACAGGATTCAGTGCTGGTCTCCTCTCCACAACAAAACCCTGTCTATCCCCAACCAAAAAAGCAGCAAGTCTATGATGTAGTGGCGGAGCAGAGGTATGAAAGGTATTACATATGTGGTCACTTGGTTCATTGAATGGCCTCTCATGCACATGTAAACCTCTGTCTGCAAGTCAAATCAAGAGGAACCTCTCATATCACCACATGGCTAACAAATAGGAGGATGCATGTAAATGCAGAAAGACTGATATAGAAAAGAGGCAGTAAAGGAGCAAGCGACAGAATTGTGATGAACCTCTCATAGTCAAGTCCTATCCACATCAGCTCACGGAGAATCCAGTTAACCTTTGCCATGTGGCAGACGGACAGACATTAGAAGGGTGATAAAACTCGGTTCTGGGCAAATAGCGCAGTGGTACACCCTTCAGGTGAAGAACATCTCAAATACCAATGGATTATGGTGGAAGAGCTTTTTTGATGCCAATGGTTAAAGTGCACCTATTCAAAGTCTGCACCTGTATGTGTCAGTGACAATTCTCTGGACTGAAGCATTTTCATTGTTGCAGCAATGGAGTTCTGGCATACTAAAGGCATTATAGAAGTTACTCAATTGTGCAGTCACCAGCTGCATCCAGCATGTTGACACAGATCTCCCTTGCCTCTAGGAACTGGACATTCTGGACGAGAGGGGTGCATGAGCGAGGGCTTGCAAGTCTCTTCGAACTTTGCCTTGTGGCGTACATGTTGATAGTTCAGCATTGATTCAGTCATTTTGATTTGAAAGGTGTATAAGACCGTCCGGCAGCTTGCTGGAGCAACCATGTAGCTCAATGTAGCAGAACAGTTATACAACATTATTTTATCCTGTTGGTAAAGGGATGCCCTACCTCAATAACTGAAAGATGCAACAAAAGTCACTCTTTACACAAACAAGGGTGACGAAGAAATTATAAACAATTATTGTGCAATTTCTCTTTTAAGCACTGCTGTTAAAGCGAAATCTAAAATAGTGCTGAAGCATCTGCAGATCTTAGCAGATCGTGTGCATCCAGGCAGAATTTGTGGGTTCAGTTGTCTGCAATCTACCATTGACATGATGTTCACCTTGAAGCAGCTGCAAGCACAGTGTGTAGAGCAGAGGTGTCCCTCAACCTGGCATTTGTGATGTAACAAAAGAATTAGACTCTGCGAGTCATATGGGACTGTAAATTGTACCTAGAGAGAGTAGGATGTCCTCCAAGACTTTTGAACATAATTCAGGCTTTTCATGACAGGATGCTGGCAGCGCTACGAAATGGGTGTAGCCAGTCAAGACATTTTTCCATCAATAATGTAGTTAAACAAGGATGCATGTGGCATCCTCCATTATTGGCCTCTTCTTTTCTCTGCTTCTAAAGTGTGCCTCATTAACCACAATGGTATTGCTTTACACACAAGGAGTGACGGCAAACTCTTCGACCGAGCAAGAATGCATGTCAAGTCAAAAGTGCACAAAGTTACATTTGTGAGCGTCTGTGTGCTGATGATGCCACTTCTGTGCACACACCGAACAAGACCTTCAAGCCATGTTATAATAACTTTTCAGCTGCCTGCAGGGTTGGTGTAACTATTGGTTTGAAGAAAACGATAGTAATGGCACAAGATGTAGTGCAAGCTCCTCACATCTGTGTTGATCAGATGGTACCAAGCTCAATGTAGTGGATAAATTCTTCTCCTTGCCTTTAATCATAATTGACATTGCCAAACTAGATGCAGAAATCAGTACTCTTATTGGTAAAGCTTCTGCTACTTTGTGAAGACTGGAAAATGTATCTGAGAAAAGAAGAGACTGACGATGACCAGGATGAAAGTGTTTGAAGCCTGCGTCCTTAACACACTACTGTACAGCAGTGAAACTTGAACACTTACTGTAGCCATGAGCTGTTACTCTAAACCCTTGCTGTCTTCACTGCATCCTTGGAGTGAAGTGGTATGACAAAATAAAAAAAACTTTCTTGAGAAATCCAACACGTCACCCTTAAGCACGTCATGAGGTGAAAACGTCGAGGTGGATTGGTCATACTCATCGCATGAATGATAGATGCATCCCAAAGGTATGTTGAGCTCCAAAATTCACAAGACCAATTGGGCGTCCAAAGCTCCACTTCAGGATCTCCTAAAATATACTTTGCCAACTTCAATATCATGAAAGGCAACTGGGAAAGCTTGCAAAGAACCACAGTTCACGGAGCAGGCTCTTCATCAAAGGAGTAAAAAAGAAAACGCATGAGGAATACATGTCAGAGGAAAACGAGAAGAGGACCAAAAGGAGAAATTTGGTGGAACAAGGGGACAGATTTAAGTGTGTGAGATGTGCAACCATGAACTCTGCTCAAGGATTGGACTGATCAGTCATTCACATGAATGCAGAAACCCAAAGCACTGACAACATTATTCTAAGTGGATGGATCCTGCACCATATACAAGTTCAACACACATCTGGACCAAAAAGCATGGCTCGCTGACTAGGTCTTCAGTCAAGGTCCTCGGCATAATCCCGTTTTGGCTCTTTGACTTCAATACAGTCTGTTGAGGTGGGCCAGCAGAGTCACTGACATATCCAATTGCAGCAATTACATGTGGATACATGATATACGACCATCACCAGCAAGTGAGAACAAAAACGTCACATGTACATCTTCATCCATATTTTGTCCCAAAATCTACTGCACCAGAAATAAATTTTGGAGTGGAAAGAACGACAAAACAACCAACATCACAACCTACACTGCTTTAAAAAAATATAGAGAAATAAAAATAAATCTTCATAATCTTCTCCTTCCAGAATCAACGAAGGGTTGCAGTGGAGCTCACTGTTGGTGTGATGCTCATGTTGAATGGATTTTTTGATATATACAGTTGTAGACATATAGAAATATAGTCACGTACACAGTTCTGCCAGGGTGAGGGTGACAGCACCTAATGGACATAAATAAATAATAAACAAACACTTAACAGGACAGTAAAACAAAAATTATAGGTGCCACCACACACAAATCTCATACTCTCAGACCTGGGCTAGATTTTTGTAGGTTATAGTGTCGAGCAGTGACGGTTGGTACGCAACTTGGAGTCTTATTCATTGGTTGTATTATTCACCAGCATGTGCCTTGACGAGCAGGCAGTTGAGCACGAACAAGGCATGAGCAGCAATGATTCCCCCAAAGCAGCCAGAGGGATCGCAGGGCAGCAAGAGAGTCCAGAGAGAGAGAGAGAGAGATGGGAGAGAGATGGAGAGAGAGATGGAGAGAGAGAAGGAGATGGAGATTGAGATGGAGATGGAGAACAGAGACCTACCTCTGCTTTTATTATCTCACTGGTGCATCCCTCCCTTTGGGGTTACGCCGACCCACTCCAGCACCCACGATCGACCATGCTGCTCTACACGCCCAGCAGCAGCCAATCACGTCTGCCGTGGGCATGCCCGCTGGTTGTGCCCCCTATGCATGCCCACACAGGGTCAATGGAAGTCTGCAGGCTGGCACGGTTCTGCACCAATCATGCACATGTGTGGGACTGCCACAGAGCCAATCAAAGGCTACTATCTAGCAGCCTGGTCCCTTGATGTCACCACCATGACACTCTGACCCAGCCTGATCAGAATCGGTTTCAGACAAGGGAAATACCGGACAGGACATCCTTATTTGGTCGACCCACTAAATTGGACAACACAATTTCCCTAGCAGTGGCACAAAGAGACAACTTTGCATTCAACATTGACCTTAATACAAGAAAAGAACGTTATTTCCTGACTGCACCACAATAAATATGCATTTCTATAAAATGGACATTATCAAAGCTTTTTAACTTGCACTCCTCAGGATAAAATTGCAAGCAGATGAAGAAGAAGCACCAACTCTCATTTATACAGTTACAATGTAATGTCCTCAACACTGATTGTTTGAGAGAAAGAAAGGACAGGATTACCTGATTTGTGGAACCATGGAGCATCATGAATAATGAGTCTCTGATGGACCCGTACTCTTGAACAGAGCATTGGAACTGCCAAAGCAGTTTTTCCTTGGCTATTTGGCACAATGGTGGACAGGTCGCCACTCCAACCATTTATTGGAGCATAGCTGTGCCACTGATGCTGTGTCCCTCTTCCAGTACACTGGTACTCATTTCACCAACCTCAGGAGGATGATAGGCTGAGTCAACCCCACCTGGTGTTTATTCAGCAGCCAGCAGGGCTCAAACTCAGGACCCTAGGATCCCAAGTAAGCCACCCTAACCACTAAGCCAACACCAGGCTTTGAATAATGAGTAGGTGGAAATAAACCATCATGAATAATGATTAGGCAGAGATGAATCACCAAAGTACCAGTGGAACGTAATGCTAATTAGCTGAGGGCTAGTTGCTTACAAACGTAACGGTTCGTATGCTTACACAATATGGAAGCATACCCCATTAGTATATAATATATCATAAAGCAGGAGTGCAGTCCATCTGTCTGACCAAACTACTCCCTCAGTTTTGGGACTGGCCCTGCCAAACATTCTGTGGAACGTTTTGGGGTCCCAACAGATGTCCTAAAGTGGGTAAGGTCAAGATGGGAGCATGCGCTGGAGCAGCGCTTCGCTGCATCCACTTTCTGCCAGTACTCCAAGAGCCTCCTTCTGGCCATCCCCCAGGCAGATGGCTGGCCCATCCCCATCTCCGTGAGATGCTGATCAACCTGCTGTAACCACGAGGCACGGGTCGGCCCGTTGGCCTCCTCCACTCCAAGTCTCACATCCGTAGAGCAAGAATGGAAGCACCAAGGACTTAAGACTCAGACTTTTGTCTTCCTACATAGGTACGGACAGCGCTACACCCCATCAACCAGTGAATACATGAATCCCCAGGCCTGACGCAGATGTCTATTGATCTCTGCCTCACATGCAGAGACATGAATATCACTGCCAAAGTAAGTGAATCTCTGCATGACCTCAACATCATACACAATACCAGGTACAGACATGATAGCAGCATCCAAGATGTCATTGAAAGCCTGAATCTTAGTTTTGACTCAGGAAACCCATAATCCCAGTGGCTCCGACTCCTCATTCAGCACCTCGAGGGCCCCCAAAAGGATATCTAAAGCCTCCGCAAAGATGACTGCATCATTTGCGAAATCAAGGTCAGAGATCTTGACATTCCAAACGATGCACTGCCCTTTGATCTCTCCGGACATCCTCCCCAGAATCCAGTCCATACAAATGCTGAAAAGTGTTGGGGCCAGTACACATCCCTGATGCACTCCAGTAACAACTGTAAACAAGTGGTGCCAGCACAACAAATCCCACCATTTAAGGCAATAAAGTTATTTTGGGGATCAATTTAAATTGATACATCCTTAACCTGAATGTTGATTATAAGGAATAGAATAAGGAATATTTTAGTCTTAGTTTGAAGTCAATTAAACCATTTTTGACAAAGTTATGAGTAGAAAACGATTTTGACCTTTTCGTGACCTTTGACCTAATGGACCCAAAAGTTAATTGGGTCGTCCGAGGTTCATTACCCACCTGTGGATACAATTTGACAGTGTTTGAGCCAGCCGTTTTCCCGTAAAGTTGTATTTTCGTAACCATGTTTTAGTTTTCATGGACAATTTGTAATTTTGACGCGAGACTATGACTCCCAAAACTTCGGACCTACCGATCTTCACAAATATGCATTATTCACTATAGGAATGGTAGGATTATAAGTGACAAATAGAATAAGGTTCACTATATGCTTAGTTTGAAGTAAATCAGATCATTTTTGACGAAGTTATGAGCGAAAAACGATTTGATCTTTTCGTGACCTTGACCTTGACCCATTGGACCCAAAAGTTAATGGGGTCGTCCAAGGTTCATTGCCTACCTGTGCATTAAATTTGATAGTGTTTGCTAAAGCCGTTTTGCCGTAAAGTTGCTAACAGACAGACAACACAACAAACAAACAGACAAACAAACCGGACGATTACAATATCCCGCTCCCTCCCTCCGGGGGGGCGGGATAATAAGTCAGAGATGGTACCACCACATCTCACAGCACTCTCAGTTCCAGAGTAGAGTTCAGACATCAGATCGATCAGTTTTGGTGGCATCCCATGAAGACCAAGAATTTCCAGAGGGCATCCTGATTC
Source organism: Eptatretus atami (assembly GCA_035128595.1). NCBI lineage: Eukaryota > Metazoa > Chordata > Myxini > Myxiniformes > Myxinidae > Eptatretus > Eptatretus atami. The sequence continues at coordinate 42,511,823 of CM068957.1, forward strand.
ACTGAATCAAATGCTTCACAGAGCTTCACATGATGATCAACATAGTCTGCAAGCAGCTCCTGCCGAAATCTCGTCTGCGTTCGGTGAGGACCCGAAGAGCAAGGATAGGGTCAATCGTTGACGTCTTTGGTGTGAAGCCTGACTGCTCTGGAAGCTGGTCCTCAAGCAGATGGTGGCCAACCCTATCAATAATTACATGAGCAAAGACCTTGCACGGCATTGAGAGCAGCGTCACCCCTCGGTAGTTGTTGCAGTCTTGGCGATCACCCTTCCCTTTTTAGAGAGCGACAACAAGGCCCTCTTCCAGTCATTTGAGATGAGGCCTGTATTCCAGACAGAGCACAAAGAACTGCATGCAATGACATGAGTCCAGCATTTCACCAGCCTTGAGAAGTTCAGCACGGATGCCACAGATCCCAGGAGCTTTACGCAATTCAACTGGTTCACCGCAGCCTGTGTTTCCACAAACGAAGGTGGACCACAGTTGATTGGATGGTCAGCAATAGGGGATAATAACACCTCTGACATCCAACTCAACAGCTAGTGGATCAGCCTGGTACAAGCCGTTCAAATGTGCCCAGCGGGCCTTCACTTCAGACTCCTCTGTCAAGAGCCCACCACCCTTTGCTCTAATTGCAGTACACCGAGGGATGGGCTTGGAGGAACGCAATGCACAAATTCCCCTGTAAGCAGGACTAGAATCACTTGACCACAGGTGATGCTCTTCCCCTCACAGATTCCTCGCACACAGACCTCCTTGTCCAACCTTAGTGCACGTACAGTTTTATGCCTCAGCTCCCTCAACAGTTCAGTTCTGCCATTCAACCTGGGCTTGCGACTCCAGTCAATAGTGCCCAGTGTCCCTTGAGAGACAAATTTTTCTTCACCCGATGGTGAGTTCTAAGACATCCACTGGCAACATCAAGGACAGTGGTCTTGAAGACATTCCACAACTCTTCAGGATCCCACAAAGCACCCAGACCCCCCAAATCTCCACTCAGCCTGTTCCTAAACTCCTCAGCTACCCCCTCATCCTTGAGCTTGCCAACATCCAGCCTAGGCTGGGATGGTACCATTCTCCTGGATTTAAGCTGCAACTTCAGAGTTGCTACAACAAGCCTGTGGTCAGTATTGAGGAACTGAGCACACCGGTAGACCCTGCAGTTCTGGATTATCCTCCAGTGACCATCAACGAGCACATGATCAACCTCCGTTGCCACACCACCAGTGTTGGAATAACAAGTCCAGCGATAAGCCTGTGGCGCTGAAACCATGAACCGCCACTCTCAGTCCATGACTTTTTGCAAAGTCAAGAAACTTAGTGCTATTCTGGTTCACAGTTCCAGACCCATGGGCACCAACACATGTCCCCCTATCATCCCTACCAGTTACAATCCATAATAACCATCCTATCAGTTCCAATCGTTGCATTAAAATCTCCCAAGACTAGAAGAGTATCTCGCCTGGGGCACTGATCAACACAGATTTCAAACGTGCATAGACTGTGTCCTTCATTGTGAGATCACGCGCCTCAGTCAGATCATATTCAGAGACCAGCGAAATGACACCCAAGGAGTGACGAATCCTTAGGCTAAGTCACATTTGCTCTACGGCGAGGATACGGCGGCCGTACGCCCTCTGAATTGACAGAAACGTGCGGCGGCCGCAGAGTTTCTGCGGTGGCCTCAGGGTGGCCCTACGCCGTTTGGCTTATATTTTACAGGTTGTAAGATCGCCGTGGAATTATAACGCGGAGTTATAACTTTTTTCATTTCTACGTTCGCCGTAGCAATTCGACAACCGAAAAAAAAAAACTGGTAAAAAAAAAAAATTAACCCATTCGTTACCGTCCGTCTGGCCGCACGTTCGCCTTAGGCCCCCTGCGGTCGCCTTGCGGGCACCTTGAGGCTACCTTGCGTCTGCCTTGAAAATTCTATGGCCGCCGCAGGGCCCCCTTAAGGTCACCGTGCGACATCAAATCAAAGACCGTAGGCAACCCCACGTTTTCGGTCTCCACAATTTCTAAGACCTAAGGCCTAAGTCACATTTGCTCTACGGCGAGGATACGGCGGCCGTACCGCCTCTGAATTGACAGAAACGTGTGGCGGCCGCAGAGTTTCTGAGGTGGCCTCAGGGTGGCCCTACGCCGTATGGCTATATTTTGCAGGCCGTAAGGTCGCCGTGGAATTATAACTTTTTTCATTTCTATGTTCGCCGTAGCAATTCGACAAGCCGAAAAAAAAAACTGGTAAAAAAAAATATAAATTAACCCATTCGTTACGTCCGTCTGGCCGCACGTTCGCCTTAGGGTCCCCCTGCGGTCGCCTTGCGGGCACCTTGCGTCTGCCTTGAAAATTCTATGGCCGCCGCAGGAACGCCCTAAGGTCACCGTGCGACATCAATCAAAGACCGTACGGCAACCCCACGTTTTCGGTCTCCACAATTTATAAATACGCCGTGCAGCTCCCCGAAAAATAAAACATATGTGACTGCTACATTGTGTGACCGTGGAAATACTGCGGCCGCCGTATAATTGCTAGTGGCCGTAGATTTTGGAGACCCCACGGCCGCGTGGCAAATGTGACCTAGGCCTAAGTCTCATAATATGCTTGTTGACGGGTGTTACCTCAACTATCATTGGAGTCAGCTTTTGGACACAGCTACAGCAACTCCTTGGCATGGTAACCATCAGAGCGACCAGACCAAGAGTAGATGTAACTACCCGCCATGATCCTGCTGCAAGCAGGTTCGCAGAAACCTCCCACCGGATCCCGCGTCCAAGGTCGCATTACCGTGCGGTTTGAAGTCCTGCGACAGATAAGTGCCGTGCCGAGACAGTCAAGTAGGTGATAAATCTTATCTTTGGCCAAGCTTACCAAACGCGTGATGCGAATATGTCTAATCAATCAACTTAATCTGCTTTAATGGGACTAGATTAGAGCCACCAGATGAAACCGTCGGGAGCAAACAACATTGGTCGGAGACCAAATCAGGTTTATAAAGTGTACGACTGTACGTGTATAAAAAAATTAAATGGCACATAGAGTATGTACAAAAAGCAAACAATCAACGATAACCACCCATATTACCCACGACCGAATATGTGCTCATGATACAACAATGAACGGCAACTTAATTACCATATTCCTTAGGCCTTCAGACATACACAGGATGGAAGCCGAAGGAAGCCACAAGACAGCAGAGTTGTTTGGCAAAACCTGGTAAGTGGTTTAGAAGGAGGATGCCCAGTTCCGTCGCGATTGTTCTGGCAGGCTGCAAGGTGGGGAGGGAAATGGCCCGATGGAGTGGGTGTGACGACGGTAGGACAGGGCATGGCTTATCTCCTCTCTAGGCACTTTCGAGGGCACAGCCTCCTGCTCAGCATTCTCCTGGTATTTCCTATCAGCCCACGCCTTTACAGACTGCCCCACAAACATCACAACTGATGATGTATGCCCTTTCCCTCACCTTTTCCATTGATCCAAGCCATGACTGCTGGGTGGGACTTATGCCTTCACAAACTTGAATTACGGTTCCTTCGCATCCGGGCCTCCTAGGGCGACCTCTTTTCCCAACTAAACTTGTCAAAAGGCCTTGTGTGGTGCAAAAAGGCCAATTTAGACAGGAAACAGAGGAATAATCATCAAATGAGGCTCGCAGGAATGAGGCATTTTAAACACACACGATATGATGGCTCTGACGTTTCTAAATATACGAATTAACGATGTACATCTAAAATGACACTTAATTAATTTGCGCTTCTTCTAAACATTCAATATATAAATAACTACACCATATTAAGCATTTATTAAACCTGAGGAATCATTTTCTGCAACAGTATGTAGGTCTATGTATGTATGTACATCTGAAAATCATAGTAAAAACAGGGCTGGCCTGATCTCAACCAAATTTTACATACGTGTTGGTGGTACTCAGGGTAAGATGACTCGCCAATGTTCCCGAAGGAAGCAGGTGTTGTTGGTCATATATAAATTGCTCATCCCATTATTTGGGCGGCATATTGGATTGCCCCGAAAATAAAAATAACCTGGCTTATGTACATGAAGCAAAAACATGCCGACTGCTTATGTGCATATGTAACACTGTTGTGAGGCGAGTTTCGGTGGCGAGCACGACCGCTAGGTGGAGCAGTAGAGTCGGCTCCACGAAACACCGGGAATTTATAGGTGCGCACCCCGGATAACGCCGGAGCCGACGGGCCCTTATGCGGACCGAAGATCGCCAATAGGTCGACCGCGTGGGATAGGGTCGATTGCCAATTTCAATTTACCTAAATACCCACGTCGTCCAAACTACGGGGAAATTCACCCTCGGCGGAGCTCGAGGGGAACGAGCCAGTGGCGTGCTCAAACCGTGCGTAACCGAGCGGATGGTTACCGAGATCCGTCGGTCCAAACGCACAATTTACCCTTGCTACTTCAACACGCACGCGTGCTAAACAATGAAAGAAACACAAAAACGAGCTGAAACATTTAACAGGGGATTTATTTATAATGGGGGGAAAGGGAACACACAAAGAGCAGAGTTATCCGACTATAAGAAATGCAGTCAATGTACAAGCAAAAGCACTTATCCAGTTGGTACTTAAAGACGGGCCCACACACAGAAATGGACCCCAATGGTCTTTATTGAAGGCCTCCAGCTTGAGGACAGGTGAGCTAGAGACCAGAGCCTGTGCATGGACCTGTCCACCTCGTGTGGTCTTCGACGATCCCGCTCGCGGGACTCGAACCCGCAACACGATGCCGCTCCAAGCACCAGGTACCACGCTCTCCAACCGCCACGCACCAATCGACCAAGGCCAAGGAAAAAAATCAGAGGCGACGATGATCCAGCTCGGCGGGACTCGAACCCGCAACACGATGATGATGATCACCACGACGACAACCACGACCCTTTTACCACTACGACGACCTCCTCCACCTCGATCCTTTTACACCACCATCATACCCAGCCTGGCGTTTCTTATATTCCTTTCTCCTCCGGGGTGAGCACATCGCCGTCTGAGGCGCTCTCCACCCTCATTGGACGGGGCATCGTGGGAAGGTCGCTCTCTGTGGCCATCACAACTCTCATTGGCCGGCGTGTCGTGGGAAACCGCCTTCTGTGGCCATCTCAACTCTCATTGGCCGGCGTGTCGTGGGAAAACCGCCTTCTGTGGCCATATCAACTCTCATTGGCCGGCGTGTCGTGGGAAAACTGCCTTCTGTGGCCATCTCAACTCTCATTGGCCGGCGTGTCATGGGAAAACCGCCTTCTGTGGCCTGATTGGACAAGGGGCACGCCCCTGCCTTCCTGGGCGGAGTCCCGGTCTGAGGTGATGGAAATCTCCACCACGTATGTGGCCGAACGCACGTGGGCGATGGCGTCGGTGTGTGGAGTGAAGTGAAGGAGGTTTGTTGCAAACGAATCTCCACAGCGCACACATGTAATTCCCGTTAGACACAGGTAGGGGGCCCTAACTATAAACACACACTTACCGATATAACTGTTCTATAGGGACCTGAATGTTGAGTGCAGTAAGCTTCCAAATCGTAACACTACCCCTCCCCTTTTTACAGACTCGTCCCGAGTCGTCAAATTTCCGTGTGACCAGCATTTGTAAGTTCTCCCCTAGTACGATTTACCGACGGATCCCTGAGTGACATTTTTTTATATATGTCCCAAAAATAAATAACCTAGTGCGCTGCGTAACTAAACTATCAGACTCACTCGGACAACTTAAATAAATTGCTGGCGCTAACACAAAACAACAGGTGGGTTGCAAAATATTTACAATTTTACCTTATCTATTTACACTAACCATGGCCCAGGACCTGTGATCTGTGGGAAAGAAGGCACAATAATGTCAACAGTTTGTGTGGGTGAGTGCACAGCAGCTCAAGGTCAGTCGTCCTCAGGGCCTGCTCAAAGGTCCCCCTTGGTTGTCTCAGTGAACCTTCTTCTTTTTACTCCTTTCATACCCCAGCTGCTGGAGGCAACTCACCCTAACACGGCAGGCCATGCGCCGTCCCACAGGCCATTTGAAGTGGCCTTTTATGCAAGAAAGAGGTGGCCAGGCTGCTCAATGCAGTCTCTGGCTCATGGAATGGATGGGGATGGACTGGATGCAAAAACAAATGAACGCACAAGATGATGGATGCACGGGCTGCTCAAATGCGTCCCGTGGTGAGGCTGCTGCAGGCAGTCCTTGCAAACACACAGAAGGAGATGGTCCTGGCGCACATGGATGAACGGTGACACAGGGGCAATGCAAATAGGGCGAGCAGGCATGGGGTCATGGCAGAGGCAGGCAAACAAGGCATGGCAAGGCAAGTGCGGACCAGCAAATACAGCACAAACAGACCAGCATGTGAAGCTGGCCGACCTCTGGTCTCGTTCCGTGTGGGTCTGGAGGGAGTGCGGTGGTGCCGGCCTTCCTGGCAACGGGCTCGGACGTAACCTACGGTCTCCCCCCAACCTATCGCCTTTGCCTGTCTCTGTCCATACCCATTCCCTTAATTTGCAACAACAAAACAACAAAATTTAGCCCCTTTTTTATTTTTCTTATAATTTTGTCTCCCTAACCCCCCTTCTGTCTTTGTCCGGCTAACCTATCCTGTCAACCTAGCCTACTCCCAACCCCTAAAATCCTTTGTGGAGGGGAATAAGGAAGAGGCTAGCATCCTGCCTCGAGGCCCAACAAAGCCTCAGAATGGCCTCCCACATAATTCAGCTATCTTACCAAGATGGGTCCAGCAGCCTACGGAGAGCGAAGGGATGGATGGTGCGAAGGGGTACATTTCCTAACTATCCTAGTATTTTATTAACTTTAAAGTACCCCGGGGCTTTTTCCAAACGCCTGACCCTTTAAACTATAGTTCTAACAACCATAATTCCCTCGCCTGTGTTGGTGTCCATTACTAATTTGGACCTAGCCCTCAAGTTTTCACTAGTGCCCTTGCACAATTTCGTGCTGGGCAGGTGGCTCACTTGGCAGGGATTTCCCTCCTGCCGGGCTCTAACTACGGCACCCCAGGCCCTGAGGCTGTCTCCGAGCCTACCTGCTCCCTATGAACGCGGGGGGTTGCCCTTCCTGGCATTGCCCCCCTCCGATGCTCACGTGGCATTTTGGCGCTTCGGGTCCCGTTTCCGACGGGCCGCCGCGTGGCCACTACACTATCCCGGTCCCTTGGACCCTTGGCCTACTCTGCCGACTGTCCGGTGCCTGGGGAGCCCTCTACTCGATACTCACCTTTCAGCAG
>CM068957.1:42519112-42539720 GCA_035128595.1 Eptatretus atami
CCACGCTCCCAGCCGGTCCATGGACTCCTGCACCCCTCCAAATGGGTTTCGTGCCTTCATCCCACACCAATAACAAAACGACCTCCTTTTGGTAAATTTAACTAACCCACTAAAGCCTTAGTTATTTTATAACTTGGTTTACGCAGTTCTTCAGCTAAAATGTAAGGTCGGTAGGTCGAAATATTGGGCCGAGTAAGGACTTTGCACGACGGAGGGATAACCCAACCGTCCGTGCGACTGGCTTTGGAGGCCAGGTTGGGAGAATGTTTGGCTTTCCCAGGAAAAGATCATGGCAAGATAGCGATGACCCAGAAGCTTAAAATGAAAAAGACTTCTCCAAAGCGAATTGTTTGAGAAATAGAGAAAGGGGGGGGGGGGCTTACAAACGGTCTTTCAAAGAGACATATTGGAGAGTGTGAGATTTGTCCGGATTGAAAGACATGTCTACGTGTTGGACCCAGTTTGTGATTTTTATCCAAGATCTGCAGTTTGAGAGAAGAAGCTGCTGCTTGCCGTCTGAGGATGACAGATGGCGTACGGCAGAGGATGGCAGTCATCAGCCCAAGAGATAGAGGATTTTCCAGAGAGCGAGAGATCATTGAATTGAATAACCAGAAAAAGAACAGGGCCCGGAACGCTACCTGCAGGAACTCCAGCCTGCTGCTTGCCGATACGAGGGATGACAGATGTACGGCAGAGGATGGATCATCAGCCAAGAGATACAGAGGATTTTCCAGAGAGTCGGAGAGATCATTGATGAAAAACCAGAAAAAAGAAACAGGGCCCGGAAACGCTACCTGAGGAACTCCAGCCTGCACAAGAAGAGGGGATGAAAAACTCCATTTCAGGCCACACATTGACTTGCGGACGGAGAGGAAGTCTGAGAGCCATGAGTGGAGCCCATGAGTTTTTAATGCATGGGGTGATAGATTCGTGAAAGGCATTGGGTAGAGAACTTGGCTAAGAGCCTCGGGCATGGATTGGTGGTGGACCCGTGGGTGGGATGAGTAAAAAGCCCCCACTCTTTGATTAGCACGAGAGAGTGAGAATAAGCGGAGAGGAAGGAAACACAGGTGATTTTTTCACACTTGAGCGTACGCTCCCTCTATGGTGTGTTCCGACCTGCCTACCATGCGTTCTCCAAGGCACTGGTCCCTTTGGCAGCCACTGATTCTTTTCGCATGGCCGATCTTTGTCTCCGGCCGTCCCCACTCTCTTGCTGCACAGCTTCTGTGGTTGTGACCTGCCTGATGCCACCATATCCTTAAACCACCGCCTGGGTTTGGTGTGGCACCCAGGGTGAGATATGTTTTAGTCCTGTGGTTTTATTCACTTTAATTGTGTGGTTTGTCATTGTGTCCTTGTAAATAAAATGGCTTCACTCTTCTGATGCAATTTGGGTCTTCAAACAGAGTTAAAATTATTGCAACATTGTTTGAGATAAACGATGATTGCCACAACCATCAATGTAAGAGACCTCGACAGACAGCCTCAGCTCAGCATCTTTGGCGATCTCAGGCTTCAGCATGCAGTGGTATCCATGGGTATGGTTGCATCCTGTCAGGAGGTGCAGTGGCCAATATTACAACACCAACTATAAACGAGCGACATACGCACTTAAACTGTCAAGAGAAAAACTTGTATTGAGAGCATTGCTATTTTGAATCACAGGACATTCCATCATCCATCCATTGGACCATACTCTGTGCAGAGCGTCGGAGCTGCCTCAGCGTTCTCCTTGGCTATTGGACACAATTCTGGACGGGTCGCCACTTACCGGACCACAGGATACCCCAGCATGGCTGGCTCACTCATTCTTGCCTACCTCAGAAGGATGACAGGCAGTCAACCCCACCTGGTATTAATTCAATAAGCCAAGTGGGATTTGAACTCAGGATCGAGGAGTTCCCAGGCAGCCCACCACCTGTTTACCATTAAAGTAAACACGAGGCGCATGACATTGGTGTCATTTTAACTTTTATTGATGGAGCATTTCCAAGTGAAATGTATTTAGTTGTTCATTTTCCTATGTCCAGCACTTGGTATATTAACCATCCCACTGCACAGTTTTTCTGGACATTTAATTGAAGTTTGATTCACAACGCAGATCGAGTGAAGAGTGAAAGGGCAACCATGGAGCACATGATGAGGAGCGGTAGGTAATGATCTGCTTGATCCATGATTTGCAGAATGTTGACATTCCATTCATCTTTCCCACGGTTGTTGCATGAAGGGCTTGATTGCACAATGTATGTCCATTCAAATTGGGCGTGATTCAGAAGTTTTGTTATAATCCACTTCTGAACCACAAGAACAGAAGTAGATCAGTATTAACTTGCAATTGGTCACCGCGCTATATAGCACCAATACAAATTTTTATTATGAACCCCAGTATCAAAGAGCTACGTATATTGAACAGAGTTTCAAATGGAGCCTTCACCTGCTATTAGAGCATTTTAATTGCATCAATGTGGCAATAAACGTGAATTGTTGGCTCCCAGCTTGCCGGCTCAATGACACAGATGCCATTTGCATCTATCCCGTTTGAATCCTGTGCGGGCACGGGCAACTTGCTGGTGTTATTAAATTGAAATTCTGAACACCAGAATTTAAAATGCCCAGTGAAAATATTGTCGTACCATTTGAATATGCATGAACCACGAGATCAATTTGTGTAATACTCAACTTAAAGATGTACAGGGGTGTTCAAAAAGGTCTGCGACAACTTTGTGATGTTAATATATTTAGTACCAAACAAATGATACAATGATCACCCTTTGGATTATATGATACAGAAACTCAGAAAGATTTTCTTTCTTTTCAGTCTGTGGTTTATGTAAAACAAAATGGCACTCCACAGGAGGAAGCTCAGTCCGTCAAATGGTTCGTCGAGACGAGATCTGACGCGCAGTTCAGCTTAATTTTCCGTACAAGGTAATGGAAGGAATCCACAATCGTGACGAGTATCAGAGAGTTGTACGAGAGGTTTATGGGGACTGGAAATTGTCAGAAACAGAAAAGTACCGGTCGACCAAGCACAAGTGCAGCAAGATGTTGAACCGAGTGCATCAATCCATCCATCCATTGAGCGACCATACTCTGCTGTTATGTAGAGCGTTGGGCAGCCGAAGCAGTCTCCTGGGCTATTGGGCACAATCCTGGAGGATCCCACCTGACGCAGGATACTCAAATGCTCAATCATTCCAGCAAGCTGAGCTCGCGAATCATTTTGTGCGAATTCGGTTAAGGATGACAGGCTGTCAACCTCAACCTGTATAATTCAACGCCTGAGCAGGATTTGAATTCAGGACCATAGGATCACAAGCATTTCAACAAATCCAAGAAAATCAATCCAAACAGCATCCCATGAACTGGGACTATCAACCACCACTGTACACAGGATTTTGCGTAAAGACTGAAGCTTTTGTCATAGGGTGCAAATTCTGCAGGGAACTCAAACCAAATGATAGATCCAAATGCACGGTGTTTGCCTTGGAAATGTTCAGTCCCATAGAGGATGACGAAATTACCCGAAAAAGTCATGTTCACAGACGAAGCTTTCTTTCATGTATCGTGGAAGCGACAACCAGCACAATGTGAGGATCAGGGGCTCTGAAAACCCCACGTGGGTCACTGAACACATACACGAAGGCAAAGGTCAATGTGTGGTGTGGCCTTCTCCATGACACTTGGTGGGTCCGTTTTCTTTGCGGAGGATACAGTGTCCTCAACAATGCACATGACCAGGTTGGAAGGATTCGCCTTCCCACAGATTTAAGACCTAGAACCCATATAATTTTTTAACAGGATGGTGCTCCCCCTTATGGGCTTTAGTCGTTCGAGCCATCTGAATGAAAATTTCCAGGTCGCTGGAATGGCCGAGATGGACAACCACCTGCCCCCCACGATCACCAGACATAACCCCCTTTGATTTTTTTTTCTGTGGGGGTTTGTCAAATATGTTGTCCACAACTTCAAGGTGTCAAATCTTACAGGATCTTCGTTCTCGGATCACAGCTGCGTGCGCACTAGTAGACGCAAACATGCTGAGCTGAACATGGCAAGAACTCATGTACTGCCTCGATGTTCTGCGAGTGACAAACAGAGCTCACATTGAAGTGTATGATGGCGCACACAAAACCTCATGAGTTTCTGCATCACATAAACCAAAGGGTATCATTTGTGCTTCATTATAAATTAACAGCCAAAGTTGTCCAGGTCTTTTTGGAACACCCTGTACTTGTAATTCCCAGGACTTTTGTGTGCCTGGTACCCCCATCTCACTTTTCTGACTTTCAAAGCTGTCACTCTCAAAATCACCAAAGGACGCTGATAGTTGAGACCAGCAATGCTCAAATTCTCTGAGCGATTCCATGCTCTCTGCAGCAATCGCTCTATTCATTCACATAACCTGCTTCACACATATCAGGTCAGCAGGACTCGAGCCGATCATTCCTGTTTATGGTGCCATTGATGACATTTGATCAGTGATTAGTTTTTGTCAGTAACAACTATGGAAGCTTGTGCAACATGAATTTGCGTTGTGTGTTATAGTGTAATGTCTTTGCTCAGTCTGCAAAGTAAAATTTGTGTTATGGTGTTTAAAGGCCTCGAGATTATGGTATATCTCAGCAGGAGGCTGAAGACAGGAGCTGCTCCTCACCCACCACTGACATGGTGGTGGTCTTACCCCCCTCAGCCTTTTATTGTCCTTCTATTGGTCTATCATGCAGGAATTTCTACAATTGTATACTCCAGAACTTTGGATATTGGGTTGTATAACAGACTACCTGATGCCTATTAATCGCGTGAAAATGATTCGGGTGCTGGAGAAGTTCTGAAAATGAACACCGTGGTGGAACTGGACTGTGGTTTATGGGAAGAAAAGTGGCCTGCCAGCCTCCAGTGCGATCTCTCGATCTACACGAGTACTGCAGCAAATGGTTTATGGAGGAGCATGGATGGGACTTGCAGGCAACATTTTGGTGTCACAGAAAGTCCCGCACATGCCAAAAAAGTGCACTGTTGATGCTGTAGCTGGATATTACAGCAACTCAAAATGGCCTTTAATTTATTCCAGGAGAAAATAATGTTTCTGAACTTTCAAGGACAGTCTTAAAATGAAAATAATCTGTAGTTTTTCAAGTGTCTCAACCCAGAGAGCGCAAAGCAGCAACTTTAACAAGGAATCGACAGCCAAGAGAGTGACGACTGATGATGTTAAAAATGTATAAAATCATGTTGTGATAATTTTGCTAATCATGGTAAATGAGCCGGGATAGTTAGATAAAGCGTTTCAATGAGCGCATTCTTGCTCGTACACCTGGCCAATTGTTGCGGAATGATCAATGAATCCACATTACAGTGTCCAAATGATCTCCTGCTGGAACGCTCTAAACCAAGTGTACTGGGACAACATAGGCCTTTCAATCTGCCAGACGCCGTCCATTCACACTGCTGTTGCTGGGAGATGCATTCTTGGTAAAGTCCAACTGTGCGCGATTCCGTCAGACAAAAGAACTTCCTGACAATAATTCATCACAAGCTATCAGCGAGGGAGCGGCGTGGAGACGCATAGGATTATACCGTGTGTTACACTGTGTATTGTCCGAAATACAGAAAGGTATTTCCCAAATTACTAGATGTACATTTACAGAAAGAAACAACTTTATTTTACTGATGGATCTCAGGACATAAAATAGTATACAATGCAGTGAAACCTGTTATGATGTGACTCCCTTCATAAAAACTACATGATTCTGTGAATGAGAAAATATCACCTTTTCAATTATTGATCAACTTCCATTCAACAAGTTTTTTTTTTTTAATCATGGCATCTGACAACTCATTAATGATTTAGTGTCTTCAGCTCTCTCTCTCTCTCAAATTTTACAAACTTCCAGTTGAACTTCTTGCTTTCTTCATTTTGGAAATGGCTTCTCGTAGCGTTGATTAGAGATTTAACAACGCCTCTGCAATTACACCTCCCCTACCCCCCCCCAAAGCATCACATATTTTGTGTACAGCCCCATACGTAGGAAGAAGTACTATCTGAGTGACGTCACAACAAGGCTGCGCCTGGCGTTTGTGGAACTGGACTGTGGTTATGGGGGGGAAAGTGGGCCTGCCAGCCTTCAGCGAGATTTCTCGATCTTACACGAGTACTGGCAGCAAATGGTTGACGAGGGAGCATGGACGGGACTTGCATGCAACATTTTGGTGTCACTGAAAGTCCCTCGCAGGCCAAAAATGCTGCCATAGAGACTGTGGAAGCATTCCTGAATGCAGCCATTCCCATTGTAGCTGTTGACTACATTAGAGGTGCAGAGGTACAGGCTGTGATCAATAAACTGAGGTTCTGGGCCATGATCGACATGTTCTCTGCAGCCAGACATTGACATCCTGCCCCATGGAGATCAGACAATGATTGGAGAGTGGGTGTGAACCTCAGGCAGGAATGCCAGAGATAAGTGTTGCAAAGGACCCGCACCAAGAATCATTGTGGTCTTTTCTGGTGAGACTTTTCATCAAAATCATTGTTTTAGCATGCTAAAACCAATATACTCTTTCTATCTGGTTGATCTGGAGCACGGCATAAGATTCTGACACTGCAAGTTGCAGGGGAAAAAACATGATGATTATTTAACACCACAGGATTCAGTGCTGGTCTCCTCTCCACAACAAAACCCTGTCTATCCCCAACCAAAAAAGCAGCAAGTCTATTGATGTAGTGGCGGAGCAGAGGTATGAAAGGTATTACATATGTGGTCACTTGGTTCATTGAATGGCCTCTCATGCACATGTAAACCTCTGTCTGCAAGTCAAATCAAGAGGAACCTCTCATATCACCACATGGCTAACAAATAGGAGGATGCATGTAAATGCAGAAAGACTGATATAGAAAAGAGGCAGTAAAGGAGCAAGCGACAGAATTGTGATGAACCTCTCATAGTCAAGTCCATCCACATCAGCTCACGGAGAATCCAGTTAACCTTTGCCATGTGGCAGACGGACAGACATTAGAAGGGTGATAAAACTCGGTTCTGGGCAAATAGCGCAGGTGGTAACACCCTTCAGGTGGAAGAACATCTCAAATACCAAGGATTATGGTGGAAGAGCTTTTTTGATGCCAATGGTTAAAGTGCACCTATTCAAAGTCTGCACCGTATGTGTCAGTGACAAATCTCTGGACTGAAGCATTTTCATTGTTGCAGCAATGGAGTTCTGGCATACTAAAGGCATTATAGAAGTTACTCAATTGTGCAGTCACCAGCTGCATCCAGCATGTTGACACAGAATCTCCCTTGCCTCTAGGAACTGGACATTCTGGACGAGAGGGGTGCATGAGCGAGGGCTTGCAAGTCTCTTCGAACTTTGCCTTGTGGCGTACATGTTGATAGTTCAGCATTGATTCAGTCATTTTGATTTGAAAGGTGTATAAGACCGTCCGGCAGCTTGCTGAGCAACCATGTAGCTCAATGTAGCAGAACAGTTATACAACATTATTTTATCCTGTTGGTAAAGGGATGCCCTACCTCAATAACTGAAAGATGCAACAAAAGTCACTCTTTACACAAACAAGGGTGACGAAGAAATTTATACAATTATTGTGCAATTTCTCTTTTAAGCACTGCTGTTAAAGCGAAATCTAAAATAGTGCTGAAGCATCTGCAGATCTTAGCAGATCGTGTGCATCCAGCAGAATTTGTGGGTTCAGTTGTCTGCAATCTACCATTGACATGATGTTCACCTTGAAGCAGCTGCAAGCACAGTGTGTAGAGCAGAGGTGTCCCCTCAACCTGGCATTTGGTGATGTAACAAAAGAATTAGACTGCGCAGTCATATGGGACTGTAATTGTACCTAGAGAGAGTAGGATGTCCTCCAAGACTTTTGAACATAATTCAGGCTTTTCATGACAGGATGCTGGCAGCGCTACGAAATGGGTGTAGCCAGTCAAGACATTTTTCCATCAATAATGATGTTAAACAAGGATGCATGTGGCATCCTCCATTATTGGCCTCTTCTTTTCTCTGCTTCTAAAGTGTGCCTCATTAACCACAACTGGTATTGCTTTACACACAAGGAGTGACGGCAAACTCTTCGACCGAGCAAGAATGCATGTCAAGTCAAAAGTGCACAAAGTTACATGTTGAGCGTCTGTGTGCTGATGATGCCCACTTCTGTGCACACACCGAACAAGACCTTCAAGCCATGTTATAATAACTTTTCAGCTGCCTGCAGAGGTTGGTGTAACTATTGGTTTGAAGAAACGATAGTAATGGCACAAGATGTAGTGCAAGCTCCTCACATCTGTGTTGATCAGATGGTACCAAGCTCAATGTAGTGGATAAATTCTTCTACCTTGCCTTAATCATAATTGACATTGCCAAACTAGATGCAGAAATCAGTACTCTTATTGGGAAAGCTTCTGCTACTTTGTGAGACTTGAAAAATGTATCTGAGAAAAGAAGAGACTGACGATGACCAGGATGAAAGTGTTTGAAGGCTGCGTCCTTAACACACTACTGTACAGCAGTGAAACTTGGAACACTTACTGTAGCCATGAGCTGTTACTCTAAACCCTTTGCTGTCTTCACTGCATCCTTGGAGTGAAGTGGTATGACAAAATAAAAAAAAACTATTCTTGAGAAATCCAACACGTCACCCTTAAGCACGTCATGAGGTGAAAACGTCGACGGTGGATTGGTCATACTCATCGCATGAATGATAGATGCATCCCAAAGGTATGTGAGCTCCAAAATTCACAAGACCAATTGGCGTCCAAAGCTCCACTTCAGGATCTCCTAAAATATACTTTTGCCAACTTCAATATCATGAAAGGCAACTGGGAAGAGCTTGCAAAGAAACAGTTCACGGAGCAGGCTCTTCATCAAGGAGTAAAAAAAGAAAACGCATGAGGATAAACATGTCAGAGAAAACGAGAAAGAGGACCAAAAGGAGAAATTTGGTGGAACAAGGGGACAGATTTAAGTGTGTGAGATGTGCAACCATGAACTCTGCTCAAGGATTGGACTGATCAGTCATTCACATGAATGCAGAAACCCAAAGCACTGACAACATTATTCTAAGTGGATGGATCCTGCAACCATATACAAGTTCAACACACATCTGGACCAAAAAGCATGGCTCGCTGACTAGGTCTTCAGTCAAGGTCCTCGGCATAATCCCGTTTTGGCTCTTTGACTTCAATACAGTCTGTTGAGTGGCGCCAGAGTCACTGACATATCCAATTGCAGCAATTACATGTGGATACATGATATACGACCATCACCAGCAAGTGAGAACAAAAACGTCACATGTACATCTTCATCCATATTTTGCTCCCAAAATCTACTGCACCAGAAATAAATTTTGGAGTGGAAAGAACGACAAAACAAACAACATTCACAACCTACACTGCTTTAAAAAATATAGAGAAATAAAAATAAATCTTCATAATCTTCTCCTTCCAGAATCAACGAAGGGTTGCAGTGAGCTCACTGTTGGTGGTGATGCTCATGTTGAATGGATTTTTTGATATATACAGTGTAGACATATAGAAATATAGTCACGTACACAGTTCTGCCAGGGTGAGGGTGACAGCACCTAATGGACATAAATAAATAATAAACAAACACTTAACAGGACAGTAAAACAAAAATTATAGGTGCCACCACACACAAATCTCATACTCTCAGACCTGGGCTAGATTTTTGTAGGTTATAGTGTCCTGAGCAGTGACGGTTGGTACGCAACTTGGAGTCCTATTCATTGGTTGTATTATTCACCAGCATGTGCCTTGACGAGCAGGCAGTTGAGCACGAACAAGGCATGAGCCAGCAATGATTCCCCCAAAGCAGCCAGAGGGATCGCAGGGCAGCAAGAGAGTCCAGAGAGAGAGAGAGAGAGATGGAGAGAGAGATGGAGAGAGAGATGAGAGAGAGAGAGAGAGGAGAGAGATTGAGATTGAGATGGAGATGGAGAACAGAGACCTACCTCTGCTTTTATTATCTCACTGGTGCATCCCTCCCTTTGGGTTACGCCGACCCACTCCAGCACCACGATCGACCATGCTGCTCTACACGCCAGCAGCAGCCAATCACGTCTGCCGTGGGGGCATGCCGCCTGGTTGTGGCCCCTATGCATGCCCACACAGGGTCAATGGAAGTCTGCAGGCTGGCACGGTTCTGCACCAATCATGCACATGTGTGGAACTGCCACAGAGCCAATCAAAGGCTACTATCTAGCAGCCTGGTCCCTTGATGTCACCACCATGACACTCTGACCCAGCCTGATCAGAATCGGTTTCAGACAAGGGAAATACCGGACAGGACATCCTTATTTGGTCGACCCACTAAATTGGACAACACAATTTCCCTAGCAGTGGCACAAAGGACAACTTTGCATTCAACATTGACCTTAATACAAGAAAAGAACGTTATTTCCTGACTGCACACACAATAAAATATGCATTTCTATAAAATGGACATTATCAAAGCTTTTTAACTTGCACTCCTCAGGATAAAATTGCAAGCAGATGAAGAAGAAGCACCAAACTCTCATTTATACAGTTACAATGTAATGTCCTCAACACTGATTGTTTGAGAGAAAGAAAGGACAGGATTACCTGATTTGTGGAACCATGGAGCATCATGAATAATGAGTCTTCTGATGGACCCGTACTCTTGAACAGAGCATTGGAACTGCCAAAGCAGTTTTTCCTTGGCTATTTGGCACAATGGTGGACAGGTCGCCACTCCAACCATTTATTGGAGCATAGCTGTGCCACTGATGCTGTGTCCCTCTTCCAGTACACTGGTACTCATTTCACCAACCTCAGGAGGATGATAGGCTGAGTCAACCCCACCTGGTGTTTATTCAGCAGCCAGCAGGGCTCAAACTCAGGACCCTGGATCCCAAGTAAGCCACCCTAACCACTAAGCCAACACCAGGCTTTGAATAATGAGTAGGTGGAAATAAACCATCACATGAATATGATTAGGCAGAGATGAATCACCAAAGTACCAGTGGAAACGTAATGCTAATTAGCTGAGGGCTAGTTGCTTACAAACGTAACGGTTCGTATGCTTACACAATATGGAAGCATACCCCATTAGTATATAATATATCATAAAGCAGGAGTGCAGTCCATCTGTTGACCAAACTACTCCCTCAGTTTTGGGACTTGCCCTGCCAAACATTCTGTGGAACGTTTTGGGGTCCCAACAATGTCCTAAAGTGGGTAAGGTCAAGTATGGGAGCATGCGCTGGAGCAGCGCTTCGCTGCATCCACTTTCTGCCAGTACTCCAAGGCCTCCTCTGCCATCCCCCAGGCAGATGGCTGGCCCATCCCCATCTCCGTGAGATGCTGATCAACCTGCTGTAACCACGAGGCACGGGTCGGCCCGTTGGCCTCCTCCACTCCAAGTCTCACATCCGTAGAGCAAGAATGGAAGCACCAAGGACTTAAAGACTCAGACTTTTGTCTTCCTACATAGGTACGGACAGCGCTACACCCCATCAACCAGTGGAATACATGAATCCCCAGGCCTGACGCAGATGTCTATTGATCTCTGCCTCACATGCAGAGACATGAATATCACTGCCAAAGTAAGTGAATCTCTGCATGACCTCAACATCATCACAATAACCAGGTACAGACATGATAGCAGCATCCAAGATGTCATTGAAAGCCTGAATCTTAGTTTTGACTCAGGAAACCCATAATCCCAGTGGCTCCGACTCCTCATTCAGCACCTCGAGGGCCCCCAAAAGGATATCTAAAGCCTCCGCAAAGATGACTGCATCATTTGCGAAATCAAGGTCAGAGATCTTGACATTCCCAAACGATGCACTGCCCTTGATCTCTCCGACATCCTCCCCAGAATCCAGTCCATACAAATGCTGAAAAGTGTTGGGCCAGTACACATCCCTGATGCACTCCAGTAACAACTGTAAACAAGTGCGTGCCAGCACAACAAATCCCACCCATTTAAGGCATTAAAGTTATTTTGGGGATCAATTTAAATTGATACATCCTTAACCTGAATGTTGATTATAAGGAATAGAATAAGGAATATTTTAGTCTTAGTTTGAAGTCAATTAAACCATTTTTGACAAAGTTATGAGTAGAAAACGATTTTGACCTTTTCGTGCTGACCTTGACCTTTGACCTAATGGACCCAAAAGTTAATTGGGTCGTCCGAGGTTCATTACCCACCTGTGGATACAATTTGACAGTGTTTGAGCCAGCCGTTTTCCCGTAAAGTTGTATTTTCGTAACCATGTTTTAGTTTTCATGGACAATTTGTAATTTTGACCGAAGACTATGACTCCCAAAACTTCGGACCCTACCGATCTTCACAAATATGCATTATTCACTATAGGAATGGTAGGATTATAAGTGACAAATAGAATAAGGTTCACTATATGCTTAGTTTGAAGTAAATCAGATCATTTTTGACGAAGTTATGAGCGAAAAACGATTTGATCTTTTCGTGACCTTGACCTTGACCCAATTGGACCCCAAAAGTTAATGGGGTCGTCCAAGGTTCATTGCCTACCTGTGCATTAAATTTGATAGTGTTTGCTAAAGCCGTTTTGCCGTAAAGTTGCTAACAGACAGACAGACAAACAAACAAAACAGACAAACAAACCGGACGATTACAATATCCCGCTCCCTCCCTCCGGGGGGCGGGATAATAAGTCAGAGATGGTACCACCACATCTCACAGCACTCTCAGTTCCAGAGTAGAGTTCAGACATCAGATCGATCAGTTTTGGTGGCATCCCATGAAGACCAAGAATCTCCAGAGGCATCCTGATTCACTGAATCAAATGCTTCACAGAGCTTCACATGATGATCAACATAGTCTGCAAGCAGCTCCTGCCGAAACTCTCGTCTGCGTTCGGTGAGGACCCGAAGAGCAAGGATAGGGTCAATCGTTGACGTCTTTGGTGTGAAGCCTGACTGCTCTGGAAGCTGGTCCTCAAGCAGATGGTGGCCAACCCTATCAATAATTACATGAGCAAAGACCTTGCACGGCATTGAGAGCAGCGTCACCCCTCGGTAGTTGTTGCAGTCTTGGCGATCACCCTTCCCTTTTTAGAGAGCGACAACAAGGCCCTCTTCCAGTCATTTGAGATGAGGCCTGTATTCCAGACAGAGCACAGAAACTGCATGCAATGACATGAGTCCAGCATTTCCACCAGCCTTGAGAAGTTCAGCACGGATGCCACAGATCCCAGGAGCTTTACGCAATCAACTGGTCACCGCAGCCTGTGTTTCACAAACGAAGGTGGACCACAGTTGATTGGATGGTCAGCAATAGGGGATAATAACACCTCTGACATCCAACTCAACAGCTAGTGGATCAGCCTGGTACAAGCCGTTCAAAGTGCCCAGCGGGCCTTCACTTCAGACTCCTCTGTCAAGAGCCCACCACCCTTTGCTCTAATTGCAGTACACCGAGGGATGGGCTTGGAGGAACGCAATGCACAAATTCCCCTGTAAGCAGGACTAGAATCACTTGACCACAGGTGATGCTCTTCCCCCTCACAGATTCCTCGCACACAGACCTCCTTGTCCAACCTTAGTGCACGTACAGTTTTATGCCTCAGCTCCCTCAACAGTTCAGTTCTGCCATTCAACCTGGGCTTGCGACTCCAGTCAATAGTGCCCAGTGTCCCTTGAGAGACAAATTTTTCTTCACCCGATGTGAGTTCTAAGACATCCACTGGCAACATCAAGGACAGTGTCTTGAAGACATTCCACAACTCTTCAGGATCCCACAAAGCACCCAGACCCCCCAAATCTCCACTCAGCCTGTTCCTAAACTCCTCAGCTACCCCCTCATCCTTGAGCTTGCCAACATCCAGCCTAGGCTGGGATGGTACCATTCTCCTGGATTTAAGCTGCAACTTCAGAGTTGCTACAACAAGCCTGTGGTCAGTATTGAGGAACTGAGCACACCGGTAGACCTGCAGTTCTGGATTATCCTCCAGTGACCATCAACGAGCACATGATCAACCTCCGTTGCCACACCACCAGTGTTGGAATAACAAGTCCAGCGATAAGCCTGTGGGCGCTGAAACCATGAACCAGCCACTCTCAGTCCATGACTTTTTGCAAAGTCAAGAAACTTAGTGCTATTCTGGTTCACAGTTCCAGACCCATGGGCACCAACACATGTCCCCCTATCATCCCTACCAGTTACAATCCATAATAACCATCCCTATCATTCCAATCGTTGCATTAAAATCTCCCAAGACTAGAAGAGTATCTCGCCTGGGGCACTGTATCAACACAGATTTCAAACGTGCATAGACTGTGTCCTTCATTGTGAGATCACGCGCCTCAGTCAGATCATATTCAGAGACCAGCGAAATGACACCCAAGGAGTGACGAATCCTTAGCCTAAGTCACATTTGCTCTACGGCGAGGATACGGCGGCCGTACGCCCTCTGAATTGACAGAAACGTGCGGCGGCCGCAGAGTTTCTGCGGTGGCCTCAGGGTGGCCCTACGCCGTTTGGCTATATTTTACAGGTTGTAAGATCGCCGTGGAATATTAACGCGGAGTTATAACTTTTTTCATTTCTACGGTTCGCCGTAGCAATTCGACAACCGAAAAAAAAAAACTGGTAAAAAAAAAAAATTAACCCATTCGTTACCGTCCGTCTGGCCGCACGTTCGCCTTAGGGCCCCCTGCGGTCGCCTTGCGGGCACCTTGAGGCTACCTTGCGTCTGCCTTGAAAATTCTATGGCCGCCGCAGGGCCCCCTTAAGGTCACCGTGCGACATCAAATCAAAGACCGTAGGCAAACCCCACGTTTTCGGTCTCCACAATTTCTAAGACCTAAGGCCTAAGTCACATTTGCTCTACGCGCGAGGATACGGCGGCCGTACGCCCTCTGAATTGACAGAAACGTGTGGCGGCCGCAGAGTTTCTGAGGTGGCCTCAGGGTGGCCCTACGCCGTATGGCTATATTTTGCAGGCCGTAAGGTCGCCGTGGAATTATAACTTTTTTCATTTCTATGTTCGCCGTAGCAATTCGACAAGCCGAAAAAAAAAACTGGTAAAAAAAAAAATAAAATTAACCCATTCGTTACGTCCGTCTGGCCGCACGTTCGCCTTAGGGTCCCCCTGCGGTCGCCTTGCGGGCACCTTGCGTCTGCCTTGAAAATTCTATGGCCGCCGCAGGAACGCCCTAAGGTCACCGTGCGACATCAAATCAAAGACCGTACGGCAACCCCACGTTTTCGGTCTCCACATATTATAAAATACCCGTGCAGCTCCCCGAAAAATAAAAACATATGTGACTGCTACATTGTGTGACCGTGGAAATACTGCGCCGCCGTATAATTGCTAGTGGCCGTAGATTTTGGAGACCCCACGGCCGCCGTGGCAAATGTGACCTAGGCCTAAGTCTCATAATATGCTTGTTGACGGGTGTTACCTCAACTATCATTGGAGTCAGCTTTTGGACACAGCTACAGCAACTCCTTGGCATGGTAACCATCAGAGCCACCAGACCAAGAGTAGATGTAACTACCCGCCATGATCCTGCTGCAAGCAGTTCGCAGAAACCTCCCACCGGATCCCGCGTCCAAGGTCGCATTACCGTGCGTTTGAAGTCCTGCGACAGATAAGTGCCGTGCCGAGACAGTCAAGTAGGTGATAAATCTTATCTTTGGCCAAGCTTACCAAACGCGTGATGCGATATGTCTAATCAATCACTTAATCTGCCTTTAATGGGACTAGATTAGAGCCACCAGATGAAACCGTCGGGAGCAAACAACATTGGTCGGAGACCAAATCAGGTTTATAAAGTGTACGACTGTACGTGTATAAAAAAATTAAATGGCACATAGAGTATGTACAAAAAGCAAACAATCAACGATAACCACCCATATTACCCACGACCGAATATGTGCTCATGATACAACAATGAACGGCAACTTAATTACCATATTCCTTAGGCCTTCAGACATACACAGGATGGAAGCCGAAGGAAGCCACAAGACAGCAGAGTTGTTTGGCAAAACCTGGTAAGTGGTTAGAAGGAGGATGCCCAGTTCCGTCGCGATTGTTCTGGCAGGCTGCAAGGTGGGGAGGGAAATGGCCCGATGGAGTGGGTGTGACGACGGTAGGACAGGGCATGGCTTATCTCCTCTCTAGGCACTTTCGAGGGCACAGCCTCCTGCTCAGCATTCTCCTGGTATTTCCTATCAGCCCACGCCTTTACAGACTGCCCCACAAACATCACAACTGATGATGTATGCCCTTTCCCTCACCTTTTCCATTGATCCAAGCCTGACTGCTGGGTGGGACTTATGCCTTCACAAACTTGAATTACGGTTCCTTCGCATCCGGGCCTCCTAGGGCGACCTCTTTTCCCAACTAAACTTGTCGAAAAGGCCTTGTGTGGTGCAAAAAGGCCAATTTAGACAGGAAACAGAGGAATAATCATCAAATGAGACTCGCAGGAATGAGGCATTTTAAACACACACGATATGAGCTCTGACGTTTCTAAATATACGAAATTAACGATGTACATCTAAAATGACACTTAATTAATTTGCGCTTCTTCTAAACATTCAATATATAAATAACTACACCATATTAAGCATTTATTTAACCTGAGGAATCATTTCTTGCAACAGTATGTAGGTCTATGTATGTATGTACATCTGAAAATCATAGTAAAAACAGGCTGGCCTGATCTCAACCAAATTTTACATACGTGTTGGTGGTACTCAGGGTAAGATGACTCGCCAATGTTCCCGAAGGAAGCAGGTGTTGTTGGTCATATAAATTGCTCATCCCATTATTTGGGCGGCATATTTGGATTGCCCCGAAAATAAAAATAACCTGGCTTATGTACATGAAGCAAAAAACATGCCGACTGCTTATGTGCATATGTAACACTGTTGTAGGGGCGAGTTTCGGTGGCGAGCACGACCGCTAGGTGGAGCAGTAGAGTCGGCTCCACGAAACACCGGGAATTTATAGGTCGCACCCCGGATAACGCCGGAGCCGACGGGCCCTTATCGGACCGAAGATCGCCAATAGGTCGACCGCGTGGGATAGGGTCGATTGCCAATTTCAATTTACCTAAATACCCACGTCGTCCAAACTACCGGGGAAATTCACCCTCGGCGGAGCTCGGCGGAACGAGCCAGTGGCGTGCTCAAACCGTGCGTAACCGAGCGGATGGTTACCGAGATCCGTCGGTCCAAACGCACAATTTACCCTTGCTACTTCAACACGCACCGCTGCTAAACAATGAAAGAAACACAAAAACGAGCTGAAACATTTAACAGGGATTTATTTATAATGGGGGGAAAGGGAACACACAAAGAGCAGAGTATTCCGACTATAAGAAATGCAGTCAATGTACAAGCAAAAGCACTTATCCAGTTGGTACTTAAAGACGGGCCCACACAACAGAATGGACCCCAATGGTCTTTATTGAAGGCCTCCAGCTTGAGGACAGGTGAGCTAGAGACCAGAGCCTGTGCATGGACCTGTCCACCTCGTGTGGTCTTCGACGATCCCGCTCGGCGGGACTCGAACCCGCAACACGATGCGCTCCAAGCACCAGGTACCACGCTCTCCAACGGCACGCACCATCGACCAAGGCCAAGGAAAAAAATCAGAGGCGACGATGATCCAGCTCGCGGGACTCGAACCCGCAACACGATGATGATGATCACCACGACGACAACCACGACCCTTTTCCACTACGACGACCTCCTCCACCTCGATCCTTTTACCACCATCACTACCCAGCCTGGCGTTTCTTATATTCCTTTCTCCTCCGGGGTGAGCACATCGCCGTCTGAGGCGCTCTCCACCCTCATTGGACGGGGCATCGTGGGAAGGTCGCTCTCTGTGGCCATCACAACTCTCATTGGCCGCGCGGTCGTGGGAAACCGCCTTCTGTGGCCATCTCAACTCTCATTGGCCGGCGTGTCGGGGAAAACCGCCTTCTGTGGCCATATCAACTCTCATTGGCCGGCGTGTCGTGGGAAAACTGCCTTCTGTGGCCATCTCAACTCTCATTGGCCGGCGTGTCATGGGAAAACCGCCTTCTGTGGCCTGATTGGACAAGGGGCACGCCCCTGCCTTCCTGGGCGGAGTCCCGGTCTGAGGTGATGGAAATCTCCACCACGTATGTGGCCGAACGCACGTGGGCGATGGCGTCGGTGTGTGGAGTGAAGTGAAGGAGGTTTGTTGCAAACGAATCTCCACAGCGCACACATGTAATTCCCGTTAGACACAGGTAGGGGGCCCTAACTATAAACACACACTTACCGATATAACTGTTCTATAGGGACCTGAATGTTGAGTGCAGGAAGCTTCCAAATTCGTAACACTACCCCTCCCCTTTTTACAGACTCGTCCCGAGTCGTCAAATTTCCGTGTGACCAGCATTTGTAAGTTCTCCCCTAGTACGATTTACCGACGGATCCCTGAGTGACATTTTTTTATATATGTCCCAAAAATAAATAACCTAGTGCGCTGCGTAACTAAACTATCAGACTCACTCGGACAACTTAAATAAATTTCTGGCGCTAAACACAAACAACAGGTGGGTTGCAAAATATTTACAATTTTACCTTATCTATTTACACTAACCATGGCCCAGGACCTGTGATCTGTGGGAAAGAAGGCACAATAATGTCAACAGTTTGTGTGGGTGAGTGCACAGCAGCTCAAGGTCAGTCGTCCTCAGGGCCTGCTCAAAGGTCCCCCTTGGTTGTCTCAGTGAACCTTCTTCTTTTTACTCCTTTCATACCCCAGCTGCTGGAGGCAACTCACCCTAACACGGCAGGCCATGCCGCCGTCCCACAGGCCATTTGAAGTGGCCTTTTATGCAAGAAAGGTGGCCAGGCTGCTCAATGCAGTCTCTGGCTCATGGAAATTGATGGGGATGGACTGGATGCAAAAACAAATGAACGCACAAGATGATGGATGCACGGGCTGCTCAAATGCAGTCCCGTGGTGAGGCTGCTGCAGGGCAGTCCTTGCAAACACACAGAAGGAGATGGTCCTGGCGCACATGGATGAACGGTGACACAGGGGCAATGCAAATAGGGCGAGCAGGCATGGGTCATGGCAGAGCAGGCAAACAAGGCATGGCAAGGCAAGTGCGGACCAGCAAATACAGCACAACAGACCAGCATGTGAAGCTGGCCGACCTCTGGTCTCGTTCCGTGTGGGTCTGGAGGGAGTGCGGTGGTGCCGGCCTTCCTGGCAACGGGCTCGGACGTAACCTACGGTCTCCCCCCAACCTATCGCCTTTGCCTGTCTCTGTCCATACCCATTCCCTTAATTTGCAACAACAAAACAACAAAATTTAGCCCCTTTTATTTTTTCTTATAATTTTGTCTCCCTAACCCCCCTTCTGTCTTTGTCCGGCTAACCTATCCTGTCAACCTAGCCTACTCCCAACCCCTAAAATCCTTTCTGGAGGGGAATAAGGAAGAGGCTAGCATCCTGCCTCGAGGCCCAACAAAGCCTCAGAATGGCCTCCCACATAATTCAGCTATCTTACCAAGATGGGTCCAGCAGCCTACGGAGAGCGGAGGGATGGATGGTGCGAAGGGGTACATTTCCTAACTATCCTAGTATTTATTAACTTTAAAGTACCCCGGGCTTTTTCCAAACGCCTGACCCTTTAAACTATAGTTCTAACAACCATAATTCCCTCGCCTGTGTTGGTGTCCATTACTAATTTGGACCTAGCCCTCAAGTTTTCACTAGTGCCCTTGCACAATTTCGTGCTGGCAGCCTGGCTCACTTGGCAGGATTTCCCTCCTGCCGGGCTCTAACTACGGCACCCCCAGGCCCTGAGGCTGTCTCCGAGCCTACCTGCTCCCTATGAACGGCGGGGGTTGCCCTTCCTGGCATTGCCCCCCTCCGATGCTCACGTGGCATTTTGGCGCTTCGGTCCCGTTTCCGACGGGCCGCCGTGGGCCACTACACTATCCCGGTCCCTTGGACCCTGGCCTACTCTGGCCGACTGTCCGGTGCCTGGGGAGCCCTCTACTCGATACTCACCTTTCAACAGCCACGCTCCCAGCCGGTCCATGGACTCCTGCACCCCTCCAAATGGGGTTTCGTGCCTTCATCCCACACCAATAACAAAACGACCTCCTTTTGGTAATTTAACTAACCCACTAAAGCCTTAGTTATTTTATAACTTGGTTTACGCAGTTCTTCAGCTAAAATGTAAGGTCGGTAGGTCGAAATATAAATATAAATATAATTTCAATTTTTAGAAATTATATATTTTTATGATTTTTTTCGGATGTTCCATGAAAAGACAAGGGTAGGTGGGGAGGGGGGGGGAATAAATATAAATCCCGGACCAGGAGGATCTAAGAAAACATTGAAGATGGAAAACCATTCAAATGCAGGATGCCATTGTTCACTTGTATTATCTGATGTGCAAAAACAATAAAGAAGGATTAAAACTTCGTTTTACAATATTAGTCTTGGCATTTTTTCTTATAGAAACCTGTTTGCATCATCAAAACAAATGGAAACAATGCTGAGAAAATTACTGTCCAAGTCGTAATGTGTGCGTAGCACACCAGT